>CP136065.1:225122882-225722882 GCA_032622095.1 Siphonodentalium dalli | reverse complement strand
TAGGTACAAGTGGTACGATGCTTTTATCAGGATAAAATCAATGCGTAATTTCTATGACGTCGTCAGAGGTCATAAAGTTAGATTACGTTAACTCTCACCCTGCCGATGCATTTGACTGTGTCGCGTTAACTCATCACCGGCCGAGGTATCCGCAAATGACATTGGGCTATATATCTCGGAAACGGGTGTAGCTATCGACTTGAAATTTGGTATGTGAATGTATCTTGCCCCGGATACGAATTTTATCGGGTCGCCGAGCACGTGCGACGCCAGCTTCGCGCATGCGCAGACGAGATCTCGGAAACGGGTTGAGATATTGACTTTAAATTTGGTATGTGAATGTATCTTGCCCCGGATACGAATTTTATCGGGTCGCCGAGCACGTGCGACACCAGCTTCGCGCATGCGCAGACCAGATCTAGGAAACGGGTGGAGCAATCGACTTGAAATTTGGTTTTTTAATAGCCCGGACGAAGTCGGGTCACCTTCTAGTATTGATATAAATTGGATGTTGGCAATCATACCTTAAAGGCTCACTTAATTTTCGAGTCGCCGATTATTGTTTTTATAGTGACTTGATATACGGCTTTAATAACAATATATGCCATAAAATAAGATTAAAATACTATAATTCATCACTATTTGAAACATCTGTGTCTCAGAAGATGCCCACAGAGAAATAGAAAACTGCTGAAATCATAGACTGACTTCCCCCCTTTGGCACCCAGAATGCAACAGAATTCAAACGTTTTCAATGGAAGGGGAAGAACTCTATCTTTAATATATAGAGTTTTTCCACCTGCATTGAAAATAATTATGATTTTTACTTCAATCTTGATGACAAAACGAGTTGGCAACTCAACAAAACAACATGTTCACAGTTTATTACACCGGATAACTTGATAATACAATGTTTTGGAGCTTACTATTTTTAAATACAGCGCGAATTTGTCATTCTCTGTTTTGCTATTGTGGGTGAAAGACGTCAAGATTTTTTAACAAATATTTGTTTTGCCTTCACTGCCTTCTTGGAACATTTTAATACCATGGAGCAGCATGGAACGAGAATATTTAACCGTGACAGCGTTGATTCGAGCTCCGTTCCTGATCGAGAAATTTCGTCAAATGACAACAATCATTTACAATGACACTAGTTTTTGAACTCTGATTCGCCGGCCATTTTACACTACAGGTAGTCATTGACTGTCATTCAATCTGGAATTCGTCATGAGCCTCAAGCCTATCTCTAACACGGAATAATTTGATTCAGATTATGACTTTGATTGTGGAAGTGGTGTTGACAACGACTCTGAAATTCATCTTCTTGAGAAAGAAATTTCAAAATTAAATAAAGACTTGGAAAGTAAAAAGCAATCATATCTGTCAATGTTAAGAAGCATAAAATTGGAAAAAACGAAAGAAATAAAATACTTGACAAAGAAGATAAATCATGCTCGAAGAAAAAACAAACCCGATCAATTGGCTGCAAAAATGAAAAAACCTAGGACTTGTGAGACTGAGATCAGTGAGAAGCAAACACATGGAGAACACGAGGCAAATGATTGTTCCGTCCATAATTCTCCGACTGTTGTGGTGAAACCCCCTACTAGACAAACTGATCGTAGAACAATTACATGTACTTGTGTAAAATCCGGAGAAAACAATATTGATTCTACCGGTACATGTACTTCTGTAAGTTCCGACAAAATCATCTCGAAAAATGTTTCTGAAAGAGTGTCTGAAAAAAGGAAAAAACCTACAACAGAAAACGAACATTCACGTCTTAATTCTGGTTTGAAAAGCAAGGACTCATTTGGTGAAATAACTGATCCTCAATATTTTCGACATACATTCTTACAATTTCAACCACTGGAGTATGATATTTCATTTTTTGACTTATCGTTTGATCAGTTTATATCTGGAGAACTTGAGATAATCACCAGTAGTGTACATATAATTTCAGAAATTGAACGACAAAGCAGGTTATTGTTACTGAAGAAAATCTCATATTATTATTCTATATTTGAGTGGGATGCTATATTAAAATTCTATGCAACCTGGTTATCCAAAATCGAGACTGGTTCTCGCACATGGGCAAACTATTCTGCAGAAATTGAGAGAATTGCTCATCCCTTTTGTCAGAGCTTAGTCAGAATATTCATTTTATACAGTTATATGATTCGCTATAGAATGTCTGGCACTTTATCATGTGTTGAATTTTTCTGTTAGAATTTGATCATATTTGTAAAGCAATAACATTCTCAAAGAATGACTCAATTATATTACATTTTCTTCAACTTCAGGACAAATTCTCACCAGTCGTGAAATACCTTTATATTTTCTCTGATGTTGCAGTTACTGTTCGTACATGTGCCTTTCAAATGTTTCCCAATAGTCAACTGTTTGATTTAATCCTCATCACCTTTATTATGTACCGTAGGTGATACGCATACTAGTACATGTAGGTCACTAGTCTACATGTGCTGGCGCAGTGAGTTATTCAAGACTAGTTCTCGGTTCTTCCGAATAGCATGTGAAATTCATTTGGTTTTGAACAATCTTAAACAGTTTTTTTATTTAAAACTCGAGAATTTTCAATCTTAAATTGACCAATAAATACTTTAGCTGCAATCATAGAAGCATACTATATATGTACATATAGGTTTACCTTACATGTTTACGTTTCACAGAGTTAAACTTTTCAGTTTAGAGTTATTTTTGATCTACTGTAGTTTTATAGCTATTTTCAGCAAGTTGCATGATGAGGTACGTGTACATGTGAGTGCATCAGTATTTTATAGTGATAGTATTGCACTTTTGGTTTGACTTACATGTAGTGTAAGATCATGCACATGTAAGTGCATTGGTAATTTACATTGATAGTATTGCAGTTTTGATTTGACTTACATGTAGACTGATGTAGTTTAAGATCATATGAGTATGGCATTGGCAATGCAAAGATTTATTCTCATGACACATGACTGATGCAGATGGCGAATGAATTTGAATACTAATCATGTTGAGTCAAATTCAGTCATGTCTTACTCCCGTAATTTCAGAACTCGCATTCTTGAATTGACTGATGAATGATGATTAATTGATTAGTACATCGCTATTTAAAATTTCGAGAACTTATATTTTCATTGACAGTATTTTGACTTCTGTGAAGTTCATAAAAGTACATTTATGAGCTTTGTGTGTATGTTTGCATAGTTTTGATCTATAGAGAATTTGCTTTCTGTTTACGTTTTACAGAGTTTACTTTTCAGTTTATAGTTATTTTTCATCCATTGTAGTTTTTATAGACAATTTTCACAAAAACTGATGCATGTTGCATATGATACATCTAAGTGCATCAATATTTTACATTGATAGTATTGCAGTTTTGATTTGACTTACGCATGTACATGTACATGTAGTTTAAGATCATATGAGTATGGTGTGTTGAATGAATTTGAATGCTAATCTTGTCCCATTCAGTCATACCTTACTCGATCTGTAATGTCAGAATTTGCATTCTTGAATTGATTGATGAGTGACGATTAATGGATCACTATTTTAAATTTCGAGAATTTATATTTTTATTTGATTTCAGGGAAGTTCATAAAAGTATCTTTATGAGTTTTGTGTGTATATTTTGATAGTTTTGATCAATAGAAGCTTTATTTTCAAACAGGTACCTGTTTAATTAAAATTTGGAGAATTCGCCTTCCTGAATTGACTTACTTATTACTGAAAATTGTACAAGTATAAGTTGTGGTGTACATATCTGTATTGTAGACTTAACATTTTGAGTTGTTTTGACTGAGGCTTATACTGTACTTCATTTATGTACTTCTATTTCATTTTTGAATTGACTAGCCAATATACTGCCAAGAATGAGCATATATGTGTGCGAAACCCATACATTTTGCATATTAAAGTGTAACTGAATTTAACAAGTTTGTACTAGTGTATTAATTTTGAACTCACTTGTAGCTTAATTATCCTATATGTTTGGGTATATGGTTCGTCTCCGAATAACACCCTTTATGCTGATTCAGACATTGTTATTTTTATTTGACTTTGTTCCTACAAGTACAGATATGAGTTTTTTGTGAATGTTTATACTTGTTAGAACAATTGATGCCTTTTTATGGCATATATGTAACCCTAAAGATGTAATTTAAATTTGAGAATTTGCATTCTTGAAATTTACTCAAGTGTTGTCGTATTATGTAAATGGGTTGTCCATCCGTATGTCCGTCCATCCGCCTTTGGTTTTCGGGTGATAGCTTTTGATTGAATCCTGTGATCCAAGTTTGGTATGATGGTTTATCACATTAAGATACAGATCGAGTTCGAATATGGTTTCGTCCGTATGATTGTGACTGAGTTGTGCCCCTTTTTCGAATTAGATAAATACCTGATATACGGTTTCCAGTTCTGATTGATTTGGTATGTGAATTTTTCATACAAAGATACCACACTTGAAGTTAATGTGTTTTATTTTTGATATTTGTTTTCATCTTAAGTCAAGGTTTCAAACAAGTGAATTAAACCTTGCTCCACCTGTACTCCAGAAACAGGGTATTATACCACGCCCTGACGATGTGCTCTTGTTTTACAAGTAGGTTTATACTCCACATCTGTAATTTGATTAATTGTTTGGACTAGCCAAATTTCAAGCTATCAAGAATGAGCATCTATGGTAGGTGTATGAAAGTCGTACAATGTGCGTACCAGTATAATGGCTGTATATACTAGTAACTTTAAGACTGGTACGCTGTACCGTTAAGCCTATTCCTTCCATTACAAGTTTACTCCTGTATTTTGAATTTTCTGAATTTTCATTCTTGAATTCACTTACGGTAAGTGTACATGTAATCTTTAACACTTAGCACTACTAATATCAGTAATAGTTTACACATGGTTTACATACTTGTAACTTAGAAGCCATATTGTATTATAAATTCTAAAATTGAGTCGTAATTTACTTGCATGTAGATGACATCCTACATGTTTGGGTTATTATTATTCGTTATTATGAATTAATAGTATATGCTATCCAAACAGATTCGAGCTTCGCTATTTAAAATTTTGAGAAATGGAGTAGTTATTACTCAGCTTGTGTCATGTTTTTATACAATTTTCAGATTAAAACTATTGAAGCCATAAGACCGTACCTGACACATTAGTAATTTAAATTTCATTAAATTTCTGAACTCTCCCTTCCATATTTATATATACCGGTACTGGTAGCTAGGGTTCCTTTATCCTTCAATTCAGATTTGGTACCAGTTTTAATATAAATTTCTATTTTTAGCCTGTATAAATATGTAGTTGACAGGTTTGGAATATCTAGTTGACAATGTATGACTCATTTCATTCTACATATACCGGTACATGTATAGAATATTCGAGAAATGCGAACGAGTTTATTCATGATTTACATACAAGTATCAATATCAGCATCATATAAGCTGAGCAAGAAATAGTCCACTCCTAGATGATATGATTTCACAAGGGCAGTGCGTTTGTGGTCATTCAGAGAGAGAGTTTCTCAACTTGATTCCAACTCTGACTTGGTTTTTCTCGGAGTGGGTTATTTCAACTCTATATGATCACTTAATTTTGTAATAATTTTGATGACATTCGGTTTGACGGCTCTGACGTTAGTAAAGTTTGTCTAAATTCAATTGACCCAATGAACAGAGTACTGCACGATTCAATTAACGGTTGCAGGTCATTCAGCTGCTAGTCTACTATATTTATGTGTGTGTTCATGAGTATTTATTTTAATTTTAACATGTACCGATAGGCTACAAGATAATTTCACATATTCTGACCTTGTTCCACTATCTTCGGTTTGGCGGCCTTCGGCTTGGCGGATTTTAATAATTTGAACATTTAATGAATTTTGAGTTGACAATGGTATTCGAACCTTGGTATTTTTCTTCATTTCTTTGAGTGAATATGTATTTGAATTTTATTTTGCTTATTGCTATGTGTTTGTCAATTTTTCATGTAGTTTGTACGACTAACATATTTTAATATTTGTAACACGTCTTTCACCCACTTGCTTTACGAAAGCCTAAATACAATATTATATTGTTTAGAAGTGTTCACTTAATTACAAGCCCTCCCTTGCTAATTATAATACAATGTTTTGGAGCTTCCTCTTTCAAATGGTGTATAATATGGCATATATTTTATATAATGTAATCTGGGGGTTCGAAAATTAAGTGGGCCTTTAATTTCAGATACATCATTACATGTATTGCAAAGAGTTAACATGAATTATTGTTTATACAAATAAATTGTCTATAAAATCCTTTGTTTGATTTGAATGTGAGGAAGGAACCTGGGACCAATACTTGGGCAATCTAACACAACTAAACAGGGTTTACAAAGCGTAACCCTCCAGGCATGCATAAACAAAACAAAAGAAAATTTGTACTATATTATTATGATGTTAATATGTACTGACACACTGACTGATGATTTAATGATTGGAACTATTATATTTTCCTCCACATGGCCACTGTAACTATTATGCTGTACTTATTTACTGTTGGTGGACAATGGCCAATTATTTTGGAAAATAGCCAAAAGAAATTTCATTTTGCCAAAAAGTTTCCAAAATGTTTCAAGGCTATATTGTCAACAATCACTTCTCAAATTATCATCAGATCTCCATGAAACTCCTAATTCATTAAAAACAAATTGGCCATGGTGAACCCCGAAGGGAAGAGCTAACCAGATGAGGGGACAAAGTTGATAAGAGAACTCCACAAAATGAATATATACCTGGTGAAATAGAAGATTGAACCTAAATGTTGAATTGTTCATTTGCTTTGTGAACTATCATTTCCATTTTCTGATGAAATTAACATGGAATTCCCATTAATAAAACACTTGATAATCCGTGTTTGTCAAAGATGAGTAAGGCATTTGAGATGAAGTGTTCGCTGGTTTATAGATGTGTCAGAGATGAGTAAGGTATTTAAGATGAAGTGTTCACTGGTTTATAGATGTGTCAGAGATGAGTAAGGTATTTAAGATGAAGTGTTCACTGGTTTATAGATGTGTCAGAGATGAGTAAGGTATTTAAGATGAAGTGTTCACTGGTTTATAGATGTGTCAGAGATGAGTAAGGTATTTAAGATGAAGTGTTCACTGGTTTATAAATGTGTCAGAGATGAGTAAGGCATTTGAGATGAAGTGTTCACTGGTTTATAGATGTGTCAGAGATGAGTAAGGTATTTGAGATGAAGTGTTCACTGGTTTATAGATGTGTCAGAGATGAGTAAGGCATTTGAGATGAAGTGTTCACTGGTTTATAGATGTGTCAGAGATGAGTAAGGTATTTAAGATGAAGTGTTCACTGGTTTATAGATGTGTCAGAGATGAGTAAGGTATTTGAGATGAAGTGTTCACTGGTTTATAGATGTGTCAGAGATGAGTAAGGTATTTAAGATGAAGTGTTCACTGGTTTATAGATGTGTCAGAGATGAGTAAGGTATTTAAGATGAAGTGTTCACTGGTTTATAGATGTGTCAGAGATGAGTAAGGCATTTGAGATGAAGTGTTCACTGGTTTATAGATGTGTCAGAGATGAGTAAGGTATTTGAGATGAAGTGTTCACTGGTTTATAGATGTGTCAGAGATGAGTAAGGCATTTGAGATGAAGTGTTCACTGGTTTATAGATGTGTCAGAGATGAGTAAGGTATTTAAGATGAAGTGTTCACTGGTTTATAGATGTGTCAGAGATGAGTAAGGTATTTAAGATGAAGTGTTCACTGGTTTATAGATGTGTCAGAGATGAGTAAGGTATTTAAGATGAAGTGTTCACTGGTTTATAGATGTGTCAGAGATGAGTAAGGCATTTGAGATGAAGTGTTCACTGGTTTATAGATGTGTCAGAGATGAGTAAGGTATTTAAGATGAAGTGTTCACTGGTTTATAGATGTGTCAGAGATGAGTAATGCATTTGAGATGAAGTGTTCACTGGTTTATAGATGTGTCAGAGATGAGTAAGGTATTTGAGATGAAGTGTTCACTGGTTTATAGATGTGTCAGAGATGAGTAAGGCATTTGAGATGAAGTGTTCACTGGTTTATAGATGTGTCAGAGATGAGTAAGGCATTTGAGATGAAGTGTTCACTGGTTTATAGATGTGTCAGAGATGAGTAAGGTATTTAAGATGAAGTGTTCACTGGTTTATAGATGTGTCAGAGATGAGTAAGGCATTTGAGATGAAGTGTCTTCACTGGTTTATAGATGTGTCAGAGATGAGTAAGGCATTTGAGATGAATAGTTCACTGGTTTATAGATGTGTCAGAGATGAGTAAGGCATTTGAGATGAAGTGTTCACTGGTTTATAGATGTGTCAGAGATGAGTAAGGCATTTGAGATGAAGTGTTCACTGGTTTATAGATGTGTCAGAGATGAGTAAGGTATTTAAGATGAAGTGTTCACTGGTTTATAGATGTGTCAGAGATGAGTAAGGCATTTGAGATGAAGTGTCTTCACTGGTTTATAGATGTGTCAGAGATGAGTAAGGCATTTGAGATGAATAGTTCACTGGTTTATAGATGTGTCAGAGATGAGTAAGGTATTTAAGATGAAGTGTTCACTGGTTTATAGATGTGTCAGAGATGAGTAAGGCATTTGAGATGAAGTGTTCACTGGTTTATAGATGGGTCAGAGATGAGTAAGGCATTTGAGATGAAGTGTTCACTGGTTTATAGATGTGTCCGAGATGAGTAAGGTATTTAAGATGAAGTGTTCACTGGTTTATAGATGTGTCAGAGATGAGTAAGGTATTTAAGATGAAGTGTTCACTGGTTTATAGATGTGTCAGAGATGAGTAAGGTATTTAAGATGAAGTGTTCACTGGTTTATAGATGTGTCAGAGATGAGTAAGGTATTTAAGATGAAGTGTTCACTGGTTTATAGATGTGTCAGAGATGAGTAAGGTATTTAAGATGAAGTGTTCACTGGTTTATAGATGTGTCAGAGATGAGTAAGGCATTTGAGATGAAGTGTTCACTGGTTTATAGATGTGTCAGAGATGAGTAAGGTATTTAAGATGAAGTGTTCACTGGTTTATAGATGTGTCAGAGATGAGTAAGGCATTTGAGATGAAGTGTTCACTGGTTTATAGATGTGTCAGAGATGAGTAAGGTATTTAAGATGAAGTGTTCACTGGTTTATAGATGTGTCAGAGATGAGTAAGGTATTTAAGATGAAGTGTTCACTGGTTTATAGATGTGTCAGAGATGAGTAAGGCATTTGAGATGAAGTGTTCACTGGTTTATAGATGTGTCAGAGATGAGTAAGGTATTTAAGATGAAGTGTTCACTGGTTTATAGATGTGTCAGAGATGAGTAAGGTATTTAAGATGAAGTGTTCACTGGTTTATAGATGTGTCAGAGATGAGTAAGGCATTTGAGAAGAAGTGTTCGCTGGTTTATAGATGTGTCAGAGATGAGTAAGGCATTTAAGATGAAGTGTTCGCTGGTTTATAGATGTGTCAGAGATGAGTAAGGCATTTAAGATGAAGTGTTCACTGGTTAATAGATGTGTCAGAGATGAGTAAGGCATTTAAGATTAAGTGTTCACTGGTTTATAGATGTGTCAGAGATGAGTAAGGTATTTGAGAAGAAGTGTTCGCTGGTTTATAGATGTGTCAGAGATGAGTAAGGCATTTAAGATGAAGTGTTCACTGGTTTATAGATGTGTCAGAGATGAGTAAGGTATTTAAGATGAAGTGTTCACTGGTTTATAGATGTGTCAGAGATGAGTAAGGTATTTAAGATGAAGTGTTCACTGGTTTATAGATGTGTCAGAGATGAGTAAGGCATTTGAGAAGAAGTGTTCGCTGGTTTATAGATGTGTCAGAGATGAGTAAGGCATTTAAGATGAAGTGTTCGCTGGTTTATAGATGTGTCAGAGATGAGTAAGGCATTTAAGATGAAGTGTTCACTGGTTAATAGATGTGTCAGAGATGAGTAAGGCATTTAAGATTAAGTGTTCACTGGTTTATAGATGTGTCAGAGATGAGTAAGGTATTTGAGAAGAAGTGTTCGCTGGTTTATAGATGTGTCAGAGATGAGTAAGGCATTTAAGATGAAGTGTTCACTGGTTTATAGATGTGTCAGAGATGAGTAAGGTATTTAAGATGAAGTGTTCACTGGTTTATAGATGTGTCAGAGATGAGTAAGGCATTTGAGAAGAAGTGTTCGCTGGTTTATAGATGTGTCAGAGATGAGTAAGGCATTTAAGATTAAGTGTTCGCTGGTTTATAGATGTGTCAGAGATGAGTAATGCATTTGAGATGAAGTGTTCACTGGTTTATAGATGTGTCAGAGATGAGTAAGGCATTTAAGATTAAGTGTTCACTGGTTTATAGATGTGTATTGTTCTGTCTTACTCTCAGGCTGACTCTTATAATGCTCAAGCAATATTATTAAAAGATACATAATCCGCATTAATCTCCTAAATTACTATTTCTTTGGTTACGGGGGTAAAAAATATTTGATTTGAGTCGAGCTCAGAGTTATCAGATATAAATTTTTGAAATCTGTTATTTTTCACCACCTGGAATATTTGGCAGCTTAGCAAATATTCGACAAACCAACCGACATACCAAATTGCGTTTAAGAAAATGTTGATATATAAGTAATATAACATGTTTTGGAAAATTTTATATTAGAGTTGATAGTGGTTAGCATTATTTTATGGTAACTAATGATTCTGATAACTTAAGCGTCTTTTGAAGAAATGTCTTATTGTTGTTGGAATCTGATCATACGGGGACCATCAAATCGGATTGTCTACTTTTAACCATTCCATGACTGGAGCTTCTTAAAATTTTGCGTAAACCCTGTGCCAATGCATTCTCTTATATATGCAAGTCTCCCATAGGGAGCATCGCATATAAAAGAGATTACATTGGCCTGACAATATTTACGACCTTGTAAGCCAGTGCATTCTCTTATATATGTGAGGCTTCCTATGGGAGACTCGCATATATATGAGAATGCACTGGCACAGCTAGGATCTTTATTGCTGCACCAGTGCTAGATATCAGAATCAAGTTACGACCAATTTACAGAATGTGTTGCATCACAACATATTTATTGATGTTATTATTATGCATTGCAGCCATTAATCTATTCATAGAACAGATTCAAACTTATTGGAAGCATTAGTTCAAAGATAAGTCTCTCTTCCCTTCCCCCCGTGTGGTCCCCGTGTGAGTATGATGGCACATGTTACAGCATGGAGTGAAGAATAGAACCATGGAAGTCACTGCCTAAAATAGAAATCTTCTAGAAGTGGGACGAGTAATAAATGAATACCATAGCCTGATTTGATGTTCTCTTACATCACTATATGAATATAGCTGTTGAAAGTCATTAAACCCCCAATTAACTTTTTATAAAGATTAAAGGTACTCAATCCGATAAAACTCCTCTCAATTACTATTTCAATTGCTTCGGGGGTCAAAAATATTTGATTCGAGTCGAGGAAGTCACCCATCAAAGCTCAGATTTGTTAGATATCGATTTTAGAAATCTATTATTTTTCATTATCGGGAATACTTTCTGGCCCAGAACTCAGTCAAAATTGCGTTTTTATTACCACTTGATTTTAGAGTTATCCATCCTTGTCTGTTTGAATAGAGTTTTGGTGTAAAAATCTCGAGCAGGATACGAAATTGACGGCAATTGTTAGTACTCATCTCGAGAACATAACAAATTTCAAAAATCAATATCTAATAACTCTGAGCTTTGTTTGATGGGTTCCTCGACTCGAATCAAATATTTTTTACCACCAAAGCCAAAGAAATAGTAATATAGGACCCTCTGATCGGATTGTTGTTGTTGTTGGAATCTGTTGAGATGGGGACCCTCTTTACGGATTGAGTACCTTTAAACATTATTACTATTATTAAATTATTTTAGAATAAAATTTGTCAATTTGTCAATTTACAATAGGTGTTGCAAAAGATGCCAAAACCCATTTTAAAGATACGGGCGGCATTGCGGTGGCTATTCTGTTAAAATATTCACCTCCGTCAAAACCTGCCATAAACAGAAAAAATAGTAACATATAGACAGATCTTGTTCTTACACCAATCAGAAATATGGCATAAACAGTATGTTGTCGATTGTTGTTCCTTTGTTATGTAAACAAAAGTGAACAACGTTACATTTCCTGGCGTCTGTTTAGATCCTGATATGGACATATGGTAAGCATAAAGAGCGTTATTTGTTAGTTTTCCTGAAATAATAAAGAGCGTTTATATCATTTGTGTGTGATTAACCAAAAGAATTGCACTGTGCTGTGTAAACAAAAGCAACATTTATATAACACAAGCAGGTTCTTGTTTACGCACACACTCGTACGTCTTGACGACAATATACTATTTACGCGCTGATTATGTTAGGCACATCAACAAAACTATATATATTTTAATATTCCTTTTGTTGATGGCAATTTGAACAAATATGAATATTTCTGCAACGAACGCCGCCCGTGTCTTTTATATTTGTATTCATATATAATTTTATTAGCTCAACTTACTTTGAAAGGTTGAGCAATTGCCATGGGTTGTCGTCCGTGTGCGTGTGTCCGTCAACAATTTCCTTTGGCGTGGGCTACAGGTCGTACCTTTAGTCTGCTTTTTTTTTTAATTTGTCATGAATGTTGACATTGACATGTAAATGGAACGAGTCATTTTGGGTTCATTCGGCAAAAAAAACATGGCTGCTGGAGCCTGGCGGCCATCTTGGATTTCAAAATTAAATCCATTGGCGTGGGCTACAGGTCGTACTATTCATCTGATCTGATCATCATGAAATTTGTCATGGATGTTAATATTGATATGTAGATGAGAACGAGTCATTTTGTAGTCATTCGGCCAAAAAACATGGCCGCCAGCAGCCATCTTGGATTTTACTCTTTGCATGACCAAATCCTTTGGCACAGGCTACAGGTCGTACTTTTGGTCAGATCATTATGAGATTTGTCATGGTTGTTGACATTGACATGTAGATGGGAACAAGTCATTTTGGGGTCGTTCGGCCAAAAAACATGGCACCAGCAGCCATCTCGGATTTCAAAATTCAATCCATTAGCACGGGCTACAGGTTGTATCTTTTGTCGGATCATCATGAAATTTGTCATGGATGTTAATATTGATATGTACATGTAGATGGGAACGAGACAGCAGCCATCTTGGATTTTACTCTTTGTTTGACTAAATCCTTTGACACACGCTACAGGTCCTACCTCTGGTCGGATCATTATGAAATTTTAATGGCTATTGTCATTGACATGTAGATGGGATCGAGGCATTTTGGAGTCATTCGGCAAAAAAAAATGGCCCCCAACGGCCATCTTGGATTTCAAAATTTAATCTATTAGTATGGGCTACGGAAGTACTGTTCGTCTGATCATCATGAAATTTGTCGTGGATGTTAATTATTGACATGTAGATGGGAACGAGTAATTTTGGTCGTTCTGCCAAAGAACATCTCCGCCAGCAGCCATCTTGGATTTTACACTTTGCATGACTAAATCCTTTGGCAGTAAATTGGCTACAGCCTACAAGTGGTATCTTTGGTCCGATCATAATGAGATTTGTCGTGGAAGTTAACAATGACATGTAGATGGGAAATGTTGAGGTCATTCGCTCAAAAAACATGACCGGCAGCAGTATTTTACTCTTTGCGTGACTAAATCCTTTCACATAGGGTACAGGTCGTATCTTTTGTCAGATCATCATGAAATTTGTAATGGATGTTAACAATGAAATTTAAATGGGAACAAGTCTTTTTAGGGTCATTCGACAAAAAAAAAACATGGCTGCTAGCAGCCATCTTGGATTTTACTCTTTGCATAACTAGGCCTTTCAACTTTACACATTCATAATCACTCCATTGACTGTAACACGTGAAATTATTCCCTTTCAAAGTTGAGCTACAGTGTCATTGACACTTTCATTTAAAGGTACTCAATCCGTAAAGAGGGTCCCCATCTCAACAGATTCCAACAACAACAATCCGATCAGAGGGTCCTATATTACTATTTCTTTGGCTTTGGGGGTAAAAAATATTTGATTCGAGTCGAGGAACCCATCAAACAAAGCTCAGAGTTATTAGATATTGATTTTTCAAATTTGTTATGTTCTCGAGATGATAACTAATAACTGCCGTAATCTGCTCTGGATGTGTACTCTAAATCTATTCAAACAGACAAGGATGAATAACTCTAAAATCAAGTGGTAATTTTAACGCAATTTTGACTGAGTTCTGGGCCAGATAGTATTCCCGATAATGAAAAATAATAGATTTCTAAAATCGATATCTAACAAATCTGAGCTTTGATGGGTGACTTCCTCGACTCGTATCAAATATTTTTGACCCCCGAAGCCATTGAAATAGTAATTGAGAGGAGTTTTATCGGGTTGAGTACCTTTAATATAAGTTTAATACAGACGTGTATGTATCACTGTCGCCAAAGCAATGGGTGCTACACAGTAGTCAGTATACACTAGGTCTACACATTATACTGTTAGTATCGAGCAAGGTTAGCCGCTCTTCCATCATCTGAGTCATCACACATCAGTCATCAGGGGGATATATGCAAATGGAATGATCAATGGGCTCCTTTATACACTCATACGATGAAACCTACATCTATTGTAGGGCGATAACCAATCACAGATTGAAATTTACATTATATATGAGTGACGTTTTACGTGAGTCTCCAGGACTCTCATGGTCTCTTTCCTCGTATAGAATGTAAAATCAGTTTTAGTTGTCATTGTATAGCTGATGTTGGTAGAATAATCATTCATTTCACGCGGATTGGTCAATATGCCCCCGTTAAGCACTTAGCTGCGTAAACCTGGGGTGTAATTTTTTTTTCATTGGTGTTTATTGTCATTATAGTCAATAGTACACCAAGTCTGTTTCCTCATATATATTGTAGATTTTCCTATCATTATCATTTCATAGCAGAAGTTAGTGACACAATCCTTAATAGCATGCCACCATATCAATGGGCTCCTTTATACACTCATGCGATGAAACCTAGGTCCATTATAGGGCGATAACCAATCACAAATTGAAATTTACATTCTATATGAGTGACGTTTTACGTGAGTCTCCTGGACTCTCATGGTCTCTTTCCTCATATAGAATGTAAAATCAGTTTTAGTTGTCATTGTATAGCTGATGTTGGTAGAATAATCATTCATTTCACGCGGATTGGTCAATATGCCCCCGTTAGGCACTTAGCTGCGTAACCCTGGGGTGTTATTTCTCGTTCATTGGTGTTTATTGTCATTTTAGTCAATAGTACACCAAGTCTGTTTCCTCATGTATATTGTAGATTTTCCTATCATTGTCATTTCATAGCAGAAGTGAGTTTAAAGACGTGTAGGTACAAGAGTATATCCCAGATTACCAATGTTTTACCCACAGGGGCATGTAACGCGCTCCGCTGTCCGCCCCCCGTTTGCTCTGCCCATATCCGTCGCTTCTATATATATACGCACCTGCTTCACGTTAATGGTAATTACGCCAAATGTGGTGTATCTAGTTTCTGTGATTTTGATATTGTGTGGTGGACAGGGCGAATGTATCCTTGGGAGATTTTTTGTACCTTACTCAATCGTACCGATAGAATCACGCAGATGCCGAAATTGTAAAGTTAACGCCACCGGTGTATAATATGTTTATGAAAATATGATAAATCGTATCGATAGAGTCAGGACAGGCTGAAATTGTAAACTTAAAGTCACCGGTGGAATAATATGTTGTTGAAAATATAAATAATTTGATAGACTGAAAATAATATATAACCCATTCGGAGCCCCTGGCGTATTCTTGGACATTTTGTTTTGTACCATTACTCAATCGTACCGATAGAATCACGTAGATGCCGAAATTGTAAAGTTAACGCCACCGGTGTATAATATGTTTATGAAAATATGATAAATCTTATCGATAGAGTCAGGATAGCCTGAAATTGTAAACTTAAAGTAACTTGTTTTTGAAAATATAAATAATTTGATAGACTGAAAATAATGTGTAACCCATTGGGAACCCCTTGAAGTGAATTGTGGGTAGTTTCATTGTGATTCTCCGCCATCTTTATTTTCTGGAATTATCACCAAGATTTCTCCATTCGATTCTCTTAAAATGCACCCGAATCGGTCAAATTCTTTTGATAATTCTATCTAAATACATCTTAGCTACTATTTGGATCTGCTGTCCCGGTCGAAAGGGGTTTAGTTTGACCAAAATGGCAATTGACAAAAGCCTGTTTATAAAATGCGTCTACTCAGTACTCGATGACCCGTCCACGGTCCACGCTGTAGTCAGTGTAGACAAGTGTAGTGTAAATTTATTATCGAAAACAAATTCAATTTCGTCCATCTAAAACATAAGAACGCGCTGAACTCTGTCATTTTAAGAATATATAAGTATTACACACATACACACCAAATTTCAGCTCAAAATTTTGAAAAATGACAGTTTTATAGACATAAATCGATTTTAATGGGAAATCGAGTGTTAATTTTTATCATCGAAAAAAATCATTTCTTCGATCTAAAAAGTAATTACGTGCTGTACCCTGTCATTTTAGGAATATATAAGTATCCCACTCACACACACCAAGTGTGAGCTAAAAATAAAATAAAAATAAGAGATTTATCGACATAAATCGATTTGTATATGGCAGATGCCAATTGCCTTGTTAAATAAATTTTAGGGCCGTGCAAATGTTTTCTGAGCTGTTCCATATTGGGCACTAGAGTCCATATTTGACCGTTATATCTGATAATTGTGCGACAGTACAGTCGCGTTACTTTATACGTCAACATTGGTCATTATCACCCGACAAATTTATTTCGGCCTATCGTATCAACCCCTATTTTCTCCCGCGTAGCCTGACTAAGTGTCAACATTGGTCTTTATCGCTCCACTAATTTGTATCGTTTCATCGGTATGAATTCCATATCCAATTATCCACATATAACCAACCCAACCTCTAATCCCGGTCCAATTTATTTAATTTTTTCATCGCTATAGTCACGTTACTTAATATTTTATCGCGTGATACTTGTACTTATATGTCTATGGTATTACTATAGTATACCGTATATCAATTGCTATTCCTTTCTATATAATCCTGGTGCCATCTATAGAGATAGAGGTAATTTCATACCCCCCCCCCCATTTTATGTCATTGCTGCTTTAGTACAGTCGCGATACATTACATGGCAACATCACTCCACTAATTTATGTCAGTTCATCGGTACGAACCCCCTTTTCTCCGAGTCCATATATAACGTACCAACCCAACATCTTATAGAAGTCCATAAATGACTATTCTGGCACTATATAGAGATGACTAAGATTCTGACACCCCCTATTTTATAGCCTTGTTGCAATGTTCAGTAGAGTTGAGATGCATAATATGTCAACATTGGTCATTATCGCTCTATAAATTTATATCGGTTCAACCCTTAGTTCCCTGTATCGCCCACCCTCCCTGAATTTATGTTTTCATTTGTATTATAGTCTCGTTACGTACACATTTTATCTCTTGTAACTTTTGCTTCAATGCGTCGAGTTCCGCTGCAGAGAATACAAAACTGACAACATTTTGAAATGTAAGCAGGCTTCAAACTCATCTTATCCAAGAAAAACTCTGGTTACATAAGAAATTTGTGTATAAGGTGTACGCGCATTTGTTGCGTTAAAAACCAAAGGTCCCAAGTCAAGGTCCAAATCCCCAACACACTGTTGTGAGGTTTAACTCCATCTACATACAGTAATGTCCAAAGTAATTGATCACTTAACCACAGCAAAATTATGGGTATTTTTTTCATGATTTTAAATCCTGAAAAATTACCCATAATTATGCTGTGGTTAAGTGGTCAATTACTTTGGGAATTACTGTAACCAATATAAGGATTTGAGGTTTAATGATAACTCAATCCTCATACAGTAATGTTCAAAGTAATTGACCACTTAACCACAGCATAATTATGGGTAATTTTTCAGGATTTAAAATCATGAAAAAAATACCCATAATTCTGCTGTGGTTAAGTGGTCAATTACATTGGGCATTACTGTAACCAATATAAGGATTTGAGGTTTAATGATAACTCAATCCTCATACAGTAATGTTCAAAGTAATTGACCACTTAACCACAGCAGAATTATTGGTAATTTTTCAGGATTTTAAATCCTGAAAAATTACCAATAAGTCTGATGTGGTTAAGTGGTCAATTACTTTGGGCATTACTGTAACCAATATAAGGATGTGAGGTTTAATGAGAACTCCATCCACATAACTAATAAATATGTGTGAAAATTAAAACAAAATAAATTCCATGATGGCGTCCAATATGGACTGCCTAATTCTGCTCCAAAACATGTATATTGAATATATGGATGTTTATTGGGGGAAACCGATTATTTCAATGATATTTTCATTAACTGGGATCCAAAACCCGACTTACGGGAGCGTGCTTCGCGCGCGACTGTATCTTAAGCATATGTGCATATTTAATAAGCCAACAATTGGAATCCCAACAGAGAAGATTGGCGTGGGTCCCTTGTGCGATCTGTCCATCGAAAACTATTTAGACATCTCAAGACACGTAAGACCCAATAACTTAATATACAGAATAGATACATCTATTGCCTGAGTGACTAATATTTATATTTGTTACAATGAGGTCAAATAGTTGCGAAGCCAGCACCACAATTCTTTCCCGAACTTTTTGGGCCGAAAAGTTTTTGGGTCGAGTCCCAAAAAGTGGGTCAAATAGAAATTCCCGCTCTGCTCGATCAGGAAAATTTGGGAAAATGTGGCAAATGACCATGGCAACGTCTTAAGTAGGTCGAGACAAAATTTCCTGTAAAAAAAAATTCTGGAAAAAGTAAAAAAATGCCTCGAAAATAGGCAAAGTCTGAAAATGAACGGAAATTGGCCGAAACAAGTGGTGGGTCATTAATGGACACCTCGGCCAAAAAAAATGGGTCTTGAGTAAAGACTCGACTTTAGGCAGCAGGTACTTCTGAAACACATCAGGAAACTCAGCTTGAAAAGCGCCCGCGGATAGGTATGTCTGTATCTGGATATTGGAATGTGTTAGCTCTAAGTCAACTTTGGAGTCGAATACTCCACCAGTCCTGTACTTAGCCTCGCTAATAAAGCCGAACGCCTTATTCGTCATTATTATATTGTATACGTGTATACATATAATAGTAGCTTCGCTATAGGTATGTTCATAACACTCACAAATGTCCAAAAGGCGAGGCGGTGGAACTCCTCCAATGCATTGACAAGGTATATAATGACACCCGCGGTGGGGATCTACGAGTTGGCCTCCGCTCAATCACTTATACAGTTGGGTGGTACAACATAAACAATCTACTACAGCCCGAGGGTTACTGGAAGGGGCTTGCAGAAATCAAGAACCTCGCGGCAGCAGCCACTGTTTCTGAAGATGTGGCACGGGCGTGGCCCAAGAAGCAAGCCATCTGGCAGATATACCTACCCAATCAACTTGTGCCAAGGCCCAAGTTTGACGAGCCAGTGCCAAATGAAGTCCACCAGACCGACCTGCTTTTTCTGTCTCATGACCGGGTGGGTCGCAAGACATACAAGTACGCGCTAACCGTCGTCGACGTGGCCTCTCGATACAAATAAGCCGAGCCCCTCGCCACAAAAGAAGCCACAAAGGTCGCGGATGCCATTGAACGGATCTACAGTCGAGGCCCTCTTAGATGGCCGAAATTGCGCCAGGTCGACCCGGGGCTCGAGTTCATGGGTGCTGTGAGCCTCCTGATAAGCAAGCACAGCGTTCAGGTGAGACGGGTCCGTGTGGATGTCCACCGACACCAGGGGGTCGTGGAGCGGATCCTGGCAGAGCGATTGTTTGGGCACCAATACGCACAGGAGATGAAGCTTCCCGCCGGCCAAAGGTCGACTGAATGGGTGGTTCGACTGCCCGCTGTTGTATCGGATCTGAACAATGAAATGACTCGTCTGACCGAAAAAAAGGCACTCTGATGCCATCAAGATCAAGTCAGTGAAAACAAAACACCTATTCTGCTGTTCCAGGTCGCCCAATGGGGCCCAAAAAGCAAAAGCACCCCTCGCGAGTGGGCGTTCGTTACATCTACCAGCTTGGCGAGCTGGAAGGGGGCCACCGACGCACAACTGACCCTGTGTGGTCCCTACATGTGTACCAGCTTGAACGCTTATCACCAAGCCCGACGAGCCTGTGCTCTATTTAGTGGATGGGCCAGCGTGCGGATTTGTCCGGAAAGTGTTGCTTGTGGTGCCTCCCGACACCCAGCTGCCACCATTAGTTCCGAATGAACTGTTAGAAGGACTAGACACTAGGTGTCTCGTTCCATGAACAATGCTGCAGTCACTCTTTTTCGGTTGCACTCTAGACATGTCAGCCTCACATCTCTCTGCAGTGCCCTTTGTTGTTGTCCAGCCAGTCGACACTAAATTGCTGTGTGTCTTTGGGTTGGAAGGCCCAGAGCAACCCAATCTCGCACGCCATGCAGCGGTTCTGTTGGGCCTCACGGAGCTCGAGGATATAGTCGACATTGAGATTGAATCCCTGGCGTCCATTAGCCTGGTCCTGGCGCTTGTATGTCACAAGCTTCCTTTGTATTTCCTTGCAGGCCTGGCATCGGAACCCTCTTCCGGTGGACAGGTTACCCGTTCGAGCTGTTGCAAATACTTCACGCGGGATACGACTAAGTAGCACATATAGGACCACTGGAAGTAGTCGTCGATGATCCAGACATTCTGAGGGTCGTGGACCGTAAGTCTCTGGCTCGAGTGGTCGGTGAAAGCATAGCCCAGGCGCCAATCATCGGTTTTAATAGCACACTCGGCCGCCTCGATATAGACCACAACGACGTCATTGAGAACAAGCTCTTCTCTGTGCGACGGGTCGCCAGTGCCTGGGATTGTGACGTCAATGTCCTGTTTTCGGCTGTCCTTGGGTGGTAAAGGATAGACACTGGGTTATCTAGGAAATGCTCCTTGTGGCGTCGGAGCAACAGCTCATGTGTCTGGTCACGGACCTTCTGGTGGCTGGTGATGATTATGTCACCGGGCCTCCACTGCTCCACAAATCGGTCACCCCAGTCAGCTGAGGAGAGCCTTCCGCATTTCCTGGCATTGGACTTTGTCACTATGAAGGCGTATACGCATTTTCAGGGCTTTGAGGGCTTCATCTTTTGCTCTGTAGTCGACGCCAACCTCTTCGTAGTAGTCTGCCTTTTTTGCAACCAATGGCGAGGCATTTCACCTGCAATCGGTGGCGGCTGTCCTTGGTCCCCGCACCAAATTACATCGACGCCATGTTGGTCAAGTCAGTTTGAGAAAATCTCCAGGATAGGCCTGGGCACAGTGCAGACCTCGTCCCAGATGATGGCGCGCGTGATGAACTTCTGCCCCATGCGGTCGGGCATCCAGTCATTCTGACCACTCCATCGGAAGAAGCTGTGGTATGTCTGTGCTTTGACCCCACGGGCCCGCATTTCTTTCACGAGGCGATGGGTCGGGGTAAATACGGGGGTCTCTTAAACGGAAGAGCTCAATCGCTCTTGTGGTCTTGCAACTGCCCCCTCCGTCATTAAGTTAGCTCAGCCGGTGCCGGGTCAGTTCGTCGTTGTAGCTGGGCGCCGTTGATTCCGCCATCGGTTTGGCTTGGCTACAGTATTCTGGCTTGGAGAAGTACTCGGCGTGTTCCTGCGGCATGTACAACTGCTCTCCCTTGTCGTGCCACTGAGCGGCATGAACCCTGTCTCGGGCCGGTGGCATGAGAGATTGCTCGTAGTGACTCCTGAGACAGTTGTGGCAGTATCCCGGGAGATACTCCGCCTGTGGCGCGTACGCCTAGACACCGTGAAGCTTCTGCAACGCGGTCTTCTGGACGTAAATGCTATCAGTGGCCACCCGGACAGCCTAATCGGGTTCAAATATTGCCAGCATAGCGAGGAGGTTGATGTGGGCATAGGCCAGCATTGAGGCCCTCACGTGGGTGTACTGGGGCTGCGAGCCATCGTAGTATGTGAGAATGTGGCCCAAGGGACACCGTTGGGGTGCGCCAACAAGACTGCCGCTTTTACGGGTGTCACTTACCAAGAAGTCAAGTTCTCCCTGGTCGACCACAAGCCTCCGTGTCAGTCTTTTGTCGTCGACCTTGCTGCCCTGGGTGAACTTGCCTATGATGCTGCAGCCTTGATCGCGATATTCAGGGAGCCAGACCTCGGTTCGTTTCTCAAAGGTGATGATGGCCTCACGGACATTCAGGCTCTTCAGGAGACCGGACTCAACCAGGAAGGCGAGCAGGGGTGCGAGGGGGGGGGGGGGGGGGCAGCACTGATCTGCGGAATGCCTTCCCAACCAGGCGGGGATGACGGGATGGCAGTTAGGGGCGAACTCCCATTCCTGGATCTCGGCAAAACCAGTGCCGATATCTTGAGGATGGAGGCCGTTATTGCGACCCGGGTCATGTGGTGGCTGGGTGCCAGAATCTGTCAAAATATGGCTTGGCCTCACCATGACCTTGGAATCTGGCCGGGTAGCAGGCTTTCATATCGATGCTGACGACGTCTCTTGTATCGTAGCCCATCGCATTCCAAAGGCTTCCATGCTCGACGCAGGCTTTCTGCATGTCATCTCCGAGGTTAGCCGGGGTCGGTTTCCAGCCGTTGTGGTCTTTGGCCATGATACTGGCTGCGTGGTTCACCCCCGAAGGCTCGGTCTGCGAGCGACTAATCGCCCAGAACTCTGCATGCTTCCTGTAGGTTTTGATGAGTCTCCCGTGTCCTGTAATTGCGGCCGTCTAGCACAAACTGGTCCACATTGAGCTGTCTGTCTTGGCCCCCACAGCAGTCAGACTGCAATCGGCTCGTCCTGTATTGCCCCTCTGATTACTTGCCAGACGTCGCTTTCGTATAAGTTGACCTCCCTGGACTGTGGGAAGTGCAGGTCCTTGGACCATGCATGGCCGTTGTGGCAGATGAGCTTTATATCTATTTTCGAGGCATTTTTGAACTTTTTTCCCGGATTTTTATTCAAAGGAAATTATGTCTCGTCCTACTTGCCATGGTCATTTGCCACATTTTCCCAAATTTTCCTGACCGAGCAAAGCGGGAATTTCTATTTGACCCACTTTTTGGGACTCGACCCAAAAACTTTTCTGCCCAAAAAGTTCGGCCCAGGTGGCCATTTTTTAATATGTGACAGTTTGCCACATTTTCCGAAATTTTCCCGACCGAGCAGAGCGAAAACTGGGATTCGACCCACTTTTTCGGACTCGACCCCAAATTTTTTTCGGCCCAAAACTTTTGGCCGAGGTGGCCATTTATGACCCCGCACTTGTTTCGGCCAATTTCCGTTCATTTTCGGACTTTGCCTAATTTCGTGCATTTTGGAATTTTTTTTCGAAATTTTTTTTTCACAGGAAGTTTTGTCTCGCCCTACTTAAGACGTTGCCATGGTCATTTGCCACATTTTCCCCAAATTTTTGAATAAGGAATAAGGAATAAGTAACTAAATTCACGCTGCTGGCCAAATAGCATTTTCACCCCATCCATGTTAGAATTCTGAACTGCTAGTAAAATATATGCTCTATTTGGTTTCTTGTTTTGATTGGCAGTTTTTGACTGACACTCGGAGGGACCTTAGGCAATAATTGCTTGTTGGAAAATCAAACTACGAGAAGAATTTCAACATATATAGTTTTGGTTTGAAATGCATGTCTATAATGTAATTGCGTTGCGTGACGTACATGCATGGACTTTAAACATTTTGAACAAAGTTGTGGGGGGTTCAGATCATTCACCCCATGTCATCACAAATCTGCTCAGCGTGTAAATCAATGTGGTTAATTAGAACCATAATATAAGTATAAGGGGTGTAGTGCTGCTCGGAGAGGAAGCTTGCGATGTGAAGAGAGTGGTTGGGGGACTAACCCCGGGATTATCGAAGGCGCCGAATGGTAGCTTGCGATCTGAGCCGATCCCAATTTAAGCCCCTAATTTATCTTTTTCATCATTTAACTGCAAGCTCAGATACATGTATATATAGTCCACATAATTTTATCCAGCTTTCCCGTCGTTAGATAATTATCGTGAAACGTCACTCATCGATAGCTCCCAATATCTGAAACGCGTTAAATTATTTGAACACACTTTGATACGACATTGTATGTGTACGTTATTAGTATCCCTTGAGTTGCGCGGAGTGGTTGAACCGAGCGCATCCGAATTCTCTAATTTTGCCTTACAATTTATGTGAGGACCTTATTAATTACCAGTAACTCATTAAAACAACAAATCTAAGAATTTTCAACTCCCATTTACCGTTTACCCAAAAGCAAACAAAATACAAACAACGCAAAACAACCCCACCGCCTAGTATAGTATAGTAATAATAGTATGTGAGCAATACATTTTATGTGAGGACTCCCGCCTCGAGTCATATGGCAATTATTCTCCAATGGCCTAAATATTCAATAAAATCCCAATCGAAGTGGGTCAACAGCAGCGAAAAAATGACAACGCCGTTGTGGTTTTCATGGCAACAACGTTGTGGTCGGGCTGGTTTTTCGATTTTCGGCGATCATGCAGTATTTTGATGTTTTTGAGACCAGAACAAGGTGTTTCACGCCTATTTCGTATTGTGTATCCAAAATATTACATGTATTATCCGTATAAGCAATGTTTACTCGTGTATACATGCCACGTAACCTGTTCCCATAAACACGTTTTTTTGTGCTACAAGCAAGGTATATTATTGTCCACATAGGCCTATACCACGGCGTGGAACGCGCGTACATCACATTTTGAATCTCTAAAGCCCCTGTCACACTCATGCCGGCGCTCTCATTGCGCTGCAAAAGTATCAAAGCGCCCACCTAAACGCACTAAGGTCTCCAAGAACCGATTGGTGACGCAGTGGACACTGGCTACAACGGGCGAGGATCTCCATGGTCACCCATAGGTGTCAGAGCGCCGCGCTTGTTTTATGCATGCACAAAACAAGCGCAGAGGCTCGGCGTTCTGACCAGGACGTAGTACTGTCGCCGTGACAGCGCAAAGCAAAGCGCCAAGCGAGCGACGTGAGCGTTATGTGGACGTAGCAAGAGCGCATATTAGCTTCTCGTGGTCGCAGCAAGAAATTAATCTTGTCTTTTGCGACTACAGTAAGCTTAATCAAATTCTCATTACGTGCCTTTCCCGTCCTTAATACGCTCAATGAGGCTCTGTCCAAAACTTATTGCGCTCTTTCTGCGCTGTCATGGTGTGTTATGGACTGGTTCCCGCTCATAGACGTCCACATTGTGCCGCCACTGCGACTCTGGCGCTCGCTTTACGCCCAAGCGTTATACATGGCGTTTTTCCGGTGTTTACAGTAGGTTTACAGTACGATCCCACTTTGAAATGCGGTATGCTCATACCACTGTCACACTCCGCTGCGATCAGGCTGGCGTTTGCTTTGAGTTGAAAAAGTATCAAAATACGAGTAACGCACAGTGGAAGCCCGGAAAATTGTCAGAAATTTCCAATCTGTTAAAACAAGAGAACAATGTCAGAAATGGTAACGCGCTCAAGATAATATATTATCTGTATCTGTTTGTATCTGTATCTGTATTTGATGCGCGCAGGATCCGTTCGGATGTATAAGCGCGTGGGATGGGATGATTAGGACGTTTTGTTGTTTTCAGCTGGTTCTCCGTCCATTGTCATTTGGATGGATCGCATGCTGTCTTCTTCCAGAGTATTCCAGTCCTTGATTGTTTTAGGGAAGAATGAGTTTTTGAATTCTGTAGTCTGCGCGTCGATTAGTTAATAGGGGTTTGAGTTGTTACACTCCTGCGTAGAAACAAAGTTCTTTGATACGTACCCCTCGAACTTCCGAGCTTTGATTTTTCGACCCACTTTTTGTTTTGGTCTCAACAGGTCTTTGGTGTCGATCGCGCTCTTATAAACCCAAGAATGTAATTGTAGAATATAAAATATATTGGTTTTGCGAATGACCAACTCAGAATTAACTCATAAATAACAATAACAACCAGCACCTAATTAACGAACCGGTGGCCGACTCGACCGTCTCCGACCACAACCCCCAGTGGGCTGCAGAAATTTGTTTCATTTGTAATTGACATATAGTTTATCACAAACCAAAAATCAACATTAATCAACGTTGATTAACACAATAAACGAAATTGAATTTACCCAACTACATGCACCTTTTACGGGACTCGACCTCCAGCTCGCAGTTTGACCTTTAATCATCACAAAAATTCCCATTCTATAAATAAAACTAATAAAACACCCATTGATAATGTCAGCTCGCACGCGAAACGAGAAACTCCCCACCAGTTATACATGCGGCGCGCGTGACAAGCTATGCTCCTATCCCGCTTATCACGTTTTCATCGCGCTCTTTGTACGACCCATAGGCGTTCCTGCTTTCTCAAGTCTCACGCTCTCACTGCGTTTCCTCCACGCCGTAGACGCTCTTAATGCGTTCAAGTCGTTGTCATTGCGTTTTTAGTACGCTTTGCGCTGTCATGGCGACGGTACTACGCCTGGTCAGAACGCCAAACCTCTGCGTTTGTTTTGTGCGTTTGTTTTGACCTTTAATCATCACAAAAATTCCCATTCTATAAATAAAACTAATAAAACACCCATTGATAATGTCAGCTCGCACGCGAAACGAGAAACTCCCCACCAGTTATACATGCGGCGCGCGTGACAAGCTATGCTCCTATCCCGCTTTCTCAAGTCTCACGCTCTCACTGCGTTTCAAGCTATGCTCCTATCCTGCTTTCTCAAGTCTCACGCTCTCACTGCGTTTCATCCACGCCGTAGACGCCCCACCAGTTATACATGCGGCGCGCGTGACAAGCTATGCTCCTATCCCGCTTTCTCAAGTCTCACGCTCTCACTGCGTGACAAGCTATGCTCCTATCCTGCTTTCTCAAGTCTCACGCTCTCACTGCGTTTCCTCCACGCCGTAGACGCTCTTAATGCGTTCAAGTCGTTGTCATTGCGTTTTTAGTACGCTTTGGCGACGGTACTACGCCTGGTCAGAACGCCAAACTCGGAATTTATAAAAGAAATTAGATGAAAAATAGGAACGAAATACGCACCGAATTTGAAAATCAAACACTGCTTAACCGTTTAATTGATATTTGTAAAATTCACACATATTAATTTGTTCTCTCACATAGCCCACAACTCATATATATGCACCAAATATATAACATAAAATGTACGAAGTGAGCGGCTTATAGATTACAACGTGATGTAAGTTCCCCGTCCTGTATACTCATGATACTGCTGTTTGACCAACTCAAGTTTATTTGGCGCGAATTATATAGCGCGATCACGAGACCCTCTCGGCCTCTCCCGTCCTAGCCAGTGTCCACTGCGTCACAAATACGTTCTTGGATACCTCATTGCGCTTTGCTTGGCGCTTTGATTATTTTTCAGCGCAATGCAAGCGCCGGCCTGATCGCAGCGGAGTGTGACAGTAGTTTAATCGGACAGCTAATCTATGGCGGAGTGTTGGGTATTTTCCCCACAACCTAAAAACTGACTATGACTGGAGAACGCAGGAGGCGCTATCTATACTCTCCGCGCCCGCGCAGAGAACGTTCTGCGAACTTATTGAGAACGTACTAGCATCACAATGACAGCGACTTGAACGCACAAAGAGCGTGAGACTTGACAAAGTAGGAACGCAATAGGAGCATACTTTGTTTTAAAAGTTTGACAATTTTCGACAGTTTTCGGCGCTCCTCCTGCTTGTTACTCATATGTTGGTACTTTTGCAGCGCAGTGAGAGCGCCGGCCTGAGTGTGACAGGGGTTTAACCAAAGCGGATTTGATTTAAAATTGATTGTGGATTAAAGTGGATATTAGGGCTGTGTCCGACGGAATAAACTAGTGGATGAGGCATATAATTTCTCATTACATCTTTTATAACCAGTGGATGATAAAAACTCGGAATTTATAAAAGAAATTAGATGAAAAATAGGAACGAAATACGCACCGAATTTGAAAATCAAACACTGCTTAACCGTTTAATTGATATTTGTAAAATTCACACATATTAATTTGTTCTCTCACATAGCCCACAACTCATATATATGCACCAAATATATAACATAAAATGTACGAAGTGAGCGGCTTATAGATTACAACGTGATGTAAGTTCCCCGTCCTGTATACTCATGATACTGCTGTTTGACCAACTCAAGTTTATTTGGCGCGAATAGGCGATTTGATTACGAAAATTATAAACGTACTCAAAACTTACCCTCACCCTATTTCTTAAAAGTTTTACCACAATGGTATTTCCAAGAAAGCCACACATATAAATATATTAATTTCCATATATGCCATATGGTGATTACGTTCATGAGTATCATGTTCTCTTAATACATTTTATAATCGCCGTCGAAATTCGAATTTATGAATCTGATGTATGCTATATAATAACACGTGTCTGGTCTGCTTCTTGAGTATTGTTATAGAATAGAAATAGCTTCATTGGTCCACTGCTGGAGCTTATATACGGTAAGGATCGTTATTGGGGAGATGAGGAACATGAAATATCTTGCGATAACGCAAGGATAATTCTACCCAAAAGAAGTTATTTTTTTGTAGTATTACACACTAAACTCTCACACCACATTTAGTTAAATATTATTTATCATGACCCAAATTCGCTTTTCTTTGTGGGTGGGTCTGGGGTAGGGCGGTGTCATTACATTGTAAATGATGCACGTTATTTTGTTAGTGTCTTTATACGAAATAACGCGAATTGTTCCTAAGTTCCGTATCCTATATATAGGAGCACTGGGGGATCAAATATATATCCTTTTTCGTGGTTCATCACTAAACAAAGTTCTAAATATGTAGGTTTTGTTTGTTATTTCTATACATGTCGTTTACGTTGTAATTGTGTGTCTCAAGTATGTCCATCTAAGTTCAGGGTTAGTGGCTTTAACCAGTTTTCCTATCAGTGTTATAATTATCGCATAAAGTTTGTACGCCTTATTATGCAAAACAAAGTCGGGATATGTAACGTTTTGACTTTTATTTACACAGCATAAACGGACAAACTTGACAATACCATATTATCTAGTAATATCTGCTATATATTTATGATTGACATAAGTCTATTATAACACAAACAATCATTTTCGAGCCAAGAGTGTATCAACTCACGATCGTTCGAACCAATAAGAGCCAACACGGAACAATATAAACAATCATTCTTCGTGAGAACGATCAGGGACTGGAACAGTATGATAGAAGATTACGCATGCTCGGGGAATACAACAGGAGAAACACCAGAGTAGTAGCAACGACGCGACAACAGCCGAGAGGCTCCTGCGCCGGAAAAATACAGATACAGACAGATACAGAATCGACCCGCTCCCAATCTGTCTTGCGATTTATAATCACATGATGTCATTTCAATGGCATTTAGAACGGCTCTTCACATCAAACTACAAGGTATGGAGAATTTGGGTATCTCTCCACAGAACGGGTGATCTAAGTTGTGCTACTCACCTTGTCGCACATCCCCACATTCAGTTAGAATGCATCTCTTTTCGCACATCCCAACATTTGAGGCCGGCCTCTCTCTGTAAGGTCTGGTTCACATCATGTTCAGGTATCAACTCATTTGCCCACCTGGGTTCAGATATCAGCTGGGAACTGCATGCTTTTAGGGTGAATACCCAATCAATCACAACTCTGGGTCAAGTCATGATCTCTTAAGATTGGAGTACTGAGGCTATCAGTAATCACTAACCGACCCAAATAGTTCAAGCATAACCAGATTTAATGGTCCCAATCTGAACCCAGAACACTATTAAGGTGGGACTTTCCTAGCTGTATAAAGGGGTTAATACAGGTGTATTTATAATCCAAATTATACCACATTCCTCCCTGTTTTATAAAGGTCCCCCATCCCTGAACTGTCTACTCTTATCAAAACCAATATTTCAATAAAATGTACATCCATGCTATTATTCTCAAAAATGATATTGACTGAATCTGCGTGTGTGTTGCCTGAGTGAGAACGGAATTCTGAGTGCAAGATTTGGCAACATTAATTAGGACATGCATGTATACACTATTTCAGACCGGCATGTGAGCATATGAGCAACCAAGTGATCAATCTTCCAAATAATAAAAAGGGCCGGGTATTTAACTATACAGCCCTAAAAACCCAGCTGTACATTACTTACAACATTAAACAAGGAACCTCTTCCTAGCGGTTAACATACTCCTCGAGCAGAGGGAAACCATCCCTTCCAGCTTGCTTAATTGGTACAATTAACCTATATGTGGAGGAACTAGAGGGTCACTCTGGTATTCACTTGAACGTACAGTATATAATGTGGGCATCCTACCCCGTTTCAAGGGTACTTCTGTTAAACCCCCCAAATCAATCCAAAGCCCGCACCGTGACCCATACACTTCCCCAACACCACGCGGCCCCAGACCACCGGCATCACAAACTGACACCCACAATCCTTTCCTTCCCCCACCAAAATTAAAATGTCTCATTTTCTGAAACATCTCCCACCAGATTAACTGGTGATGAGATGCTATTGACTACATCCATCTTAATTGATATAAATGTGATAGCCCGTTTGCCATTGTACACAATTGAACAGAAATTGTTTCAGAAGGGTGTACCCACATGGCACCCTAAGTTTTGGACAAACTGTTGACATCACATCCCACCAAAGGCTATCCATTGACTGTCACACTGCACGTTATTCCAACCCAGCCTATGCCACATCAAACACCTGACTTCTGCCACTGAGCTGACTATACATGGATCCCACAACTAAATTACTGGTCATTACCGACCGCTCACTCACCACACTGCACCAGGGTCAAGACCCCACGATTTCCTATTCTAGTCTACCACCCGAGAATGTAACTGATACCACACAGCAGTGACCCTATTCAGAGACCACACCTGACAATTATGATTGGCCACAGAAAATCAACAGCTCTCCGAGAAATATATTTCAAGAAATACAATATCAAACTTTAAGGGGTGGGGTACTGCACCAAACACCCTCAACAAATCTTTACAAGAATAATTACACCAACCAAGGGACCTCATCTTGATTGTATGTACCAGAGCAGAGGGGAATGAACGTTCCCTCACAGCTCCAACAAGAAATCTCAACTTGCATAGGTACATTTACATAATCATATTATATACATCCTCAAAGGGACTCTGCTCCCTCTCCTGCTCCTTTACAGAACACAAGGGAATCTTATCCTGCATGCAAAGTTAACTGTTTTAACTTTGTTGCGGGAAGGGTTATAAAACCCTATAATTGTGTTGGCCTATATATAATACTGGTATACATGTACTATATAGTGACCAATTTAAATTTATATATAATCTCCTTCCCCACCAAATTAAAGGGATTCTTCCTATTCCAAATTATATATCCAACCAGTTTAAAGTATTCTAACCTAAATCCATTTTTGAACTGAACAAGCTATTGTGTATATATGTGATAGTTTGTTCTTGTATATCCAATGAACAATAACATGTTAGAGAAGGGTGTACCCACATGACACCCTAAAGCTGAATTCTATTTTCAAAACCATCCACTGCTATATATTCCAATTAATTAGGTGGGGTATTATGGGTATAATATTAGTTCAGTCGATATTTAATTTGCTCCACGCCAGTGAATTATCCATGTATCATGAATATAAAACAAATAAACATACATATATTTATCAGCAGTTTGGTATACTCTTTCATCAAATTCAAGTTCCACTGGGCCAATTGTCAGAATGCCCAATATTGACTATTGTTATATGACTTCCAATATTGACTATTATTATATGACTTCCAATTATTATCCTGGTTCCACATATGTCCACTGTTTGCATCAGAGAAAGTACAAACTTATACATACTAATAATTTTCAGATCAATATGACAAGTCAAGTTATTTTTCCAGTTTTTATTCCACCGAAGTAGTTATCAGACGTACTGGTACATGTACACTAGGCATTCCACAGACATGGGCAATAAACCAATCACTTTATTTTCAATAAAATACATAGTACGTGTACATGTATGTGAGAAAACCAATACCAGGGTGTCGACACCCTATCCCAATTTATAACAATATGGGAATTACCAAATCAATTATGATATGTTAAATGCTAGCCTGCTGAAATTTTCCTACTTTTAACAGATCAATTTGTGGAATAAGGTCTACCAGTAATTACAATTCTATGATCCAAGAATAATTGCATTACACCCATGTGAAACCGGGTGACTATGGTGTGTATACACACTATGGTGTGTAGGGACACTCCATTACCAGGGCGCTGCCCTACATTTGATGAGTACAACTTGCATGTATGTACACAAATCTCCCCAATCTTGGTACTAAGTAATGATTATCAATTCATGGGGGATAAAATAAATTGGCTTGCCAATCTGAAAGTCCGAAATGGAACAGGTACCTGGAATGCTGAATGTTAGGCTGCTTCAACAAATAGGGCAGACAACTGTGTACCCCTCCCCCAGACTTAGTGTAACAATGGCCTAAGGGAATTTGTGGCAACCACCCTGCATCCCCCTCTGAGAAGCCAAAATGTGCTTCCATTGCATCTTCTGGGATATTGGTGGTTGCATCAATGTTTTCCCTTTGTGGGTCCGAATTCAACCTGTTCTGACAGACTGAGATATCAATTTGAGTCTGAGGCCTCTCCAACCCTCCCACTTGGTTCATCAACCCTCTAGAAATGACTTCATGTTTGGTTTCACCCAGGGCTTCTCCATTCATATTGGAACCTGTATGAGGTAAATCTCTCAAAAGATTAACATAATTACCATTTGAGGGCCTCCGTGAAGTTAATCTAATTTGTTTATGGCAACTCATGTACCTACACAACTGTGGCCCTAACACAGGGTAGGGTCTGTGATTAAACCCTGTAACTCCCCCATCCCAATCAGATAACCCAAGGTGACAATCAGAAGAACCCTGGGGTGTTCTGTTCATAGTTGATTGTTGACCAACAACCTCCAACCCAACTGTTATGGGTGCGAGATGGTCATTTAACTTATTGTATTGATATGCTTCAGGGAATTTCAAATCCCCCCCCCCTTTGCATCTCTCAACACAGTATTTTGGTCTGTAATTTCTTTACTGACTGATCCCACTGAGCTATGTTTGCCCTTTGAGAACGTCGTAACTAGGCTATGATATATGGCTGGGGTTGGAGGAGGCCCTAGTTCACCTGCCCCAACCCGTTTAAGTTTAAATCTGTTTCTTCAACAAAGTTACCCAATTGCAAATTTGTCAGAGCCACACAAGTTCCAGTTAAGTTTTGAGGTCGGTCTGTTTTTATCTTAACTGATGTGCTGTTCCCAACAGTGCAGGGAGAAGGTTCATTATCATTATATAACTTATTTCTTCAAAACCCATCTCTGAGACGGGTAATTGAAGGGGATCTACCCATAGAAGGTTTATATGAATCGGGGACATTTTGGTTACCATCATTTGATTCACAGGGTCCAATAATGTTCTCAAGTGTGTTCCCGTTGTTGACCTCCATGAATTTTGAACTGTAGCGGGAAGATATCAGAGCAGTTTTATTTACTTCACAATATTCATCCCTCCCCGATCTATTTTCAATAGACGCAGGTTGCCTGCAATCATTATAATTGAAGTTCTCATGCATTTCAGATCCCATTTGTGATGTTACATTTGAAATTGGGTCAGTAAATCTGCTAACTTCCTTGCAATTCAGGGTAACAGGGTGACCCTTCACCCTAGTAAATGCTTGTCGGTGTTTACATATGACAGAACCCAAATCCTCACTTGGAGGTGAACTTTCCATTTTCCCCGAACAGCCACTGGCCCCATGTTTTAGATACGAATTTATTTCACTGGGATACCTATACATGTAGTGTACTGGTTTAAGGGACTGTTTACAGAGTCCCTGATTTACCTTTGAGGAAGAGTCCCATTTTATAACTTCGGGTTCTAGTTCCAATTCATTAAGTTTTTCATTAAGTACGGGACGATTCCCATAGACCGATGTCTTACCATGGTCACTGTGAATAACTCTCAATGAAACATCCAAAATGGGATTTGGGCCATAACAAGATATATCCGTGTCATGGACTGAAAGCTGCCTGAATTCAGGAGAAAAGGGGGCCAAAACCTCACCATCCCTGGAACTATGAGGCCCACCTGTCCCAAAAAGCTGTTTGTCTCCCATTTTCAAGTCTGACTTCTGGTCGACACATATGATGTCGTCATTAAGTGTGTCAAATTGATATGACTGATCCGACAACTCACTATACACCCAGTCATTGTTAACCGGGTCACTGCACATGGACTTCGTGTCATACTGCGATTGATAAAACTCATTGTCCCATTCATCCAAAGCGAACTTCCCATGTGCATAATATCTTGACCCAATGTAATCTTCCAATTCATTCAATAAATCCGAGAACTCAATTGAGGGAAAATATCTGATAATCTCGCAGTAACATTTTTTGGTTTCCCACTCCAAACAGTTTCCGAGAATATCTACAATTTCATCATTGTTTGACAGCCGCTTGTAAATCACAAAATTTATAAATCTGAAGCGAAACGATGGCCAATTGCTACCATCAAACCACAAATTCTGAGGGAGGTGGTCCCATTCTCCCTTTCCAATTTCATAAGTTTTACTTGGGACTCGATTCTCGTGAAAAGATGAATATATATCTTCACTGGGTGGGGATGAAATTCCAGATTCCCCATGTTGGTTCATAAAGTCACCATACTTCCTCCCCCTCCCTTCAAAAAATACATCGGTGTGCAAATTCGATGGGAACCCCATTATCAATATTGCAACGAAAATTTCTTTGGTCACAGGGACAAAATCCCTAAGAACAACTCAGGCAACACAAGAGGGTAAGCAAAACCCTGTTTCAGTGGAAAAAAAAAGATATATATATATATATATATATTATTTTTTTTCAATGACTGAACACAAATATTATAAATATTAAATATAATCATTAAAGGGAAAGAAATTCCCTAATGTGTAATATTTATCAATATTACTGAAACATCGACATGTCTCAATATAAATTCAGACAAAAGTTGAGAATTTTTTTCTCAATTTCTGTCAAGTGAGTAACACAAAAGTCTTAAATCACCCATTTTCCCAACTTTTTCGAGAAAACAATCTCAAATAATGTTTATTTCATTAGATGAATGAAATATGTATAAAAAATCGGGACGGATGCGGCCCGATGACAACAGATTTTAATGGATTGAAAATCAAGCCATCAAAAAAATTATCTGTCACCTAATGGCAGCTAATTTGAATATCAAATTTGTCTCAAATGTTAATTGAGACAACACTTCAGAAAAATTTCCTCAATTTCTGAAAAAATTATGCGACACCGCACAAGTTTTTGGAATTTCCCACGCAAGTTCGTAGGCTTGCAGCGACAATATGGAGAATTTGGGTATCTCTCCACAGAACGGGTGATCTAAGTTGTGCTACTCACCTTGTCGCACATCCCCACATTCAGTTAGAATGCATCTCTTTTCGCACATCCCAACATTTGAGGCCGGCCTCTCTCTGTAAGGTCTGGTTCACATCATGTTCAGGTATCAACTCATTTGCCCACCTGGGTTCAGATATCAGCTGGGAACTGCATGCTTTTAGGGTGAATACCCAATCAATCACACCTCTGGGTCAAGTCATGATCTCTTAAGATTGGAGTACTGAGGCTATCAGTAATCACTAACCGACCCAAATAGTTCAAGCATAACCAGATTTAATGGTCCCAATCTGAACCCAGAACACTATTAAGGTGGGACTTTCCTAGCTGTATAAAGGGGTTAATACAGGTGTATTTATAATCCAAATTATACCACAAAGGTTACACATGTGGTCAACAGCAATAATGCCAATCGGTGATGCTGAATACTGATATTGCAGATTCAGAGATTGAGATTCAACATTCTGGTATCAACTGTATCTACCATGAACACATACGCACATACATGTATGTGACGATCCCTCAGTTACTTTGAGGAATCTGACTTCCGCTCTCTCCTGATGATGTCCTTGCGGGCTCACCAATCTCTAAATTTGGTGACAAAATAGGTCGAAACACTAATAGGCAGTGTAGAGTGCTACATAGAATGCCCCGTCCATAGATCGGATGGGATGTTGGTATTTATCCAATTTTATATAAAAATTGACGTGCAGTTTACCAAAGTTCATGCGCAGCTTTTAGCTGCAATTCTTGTTAAAAAAAAAACAACAACCAACAACACAGGTTCATGATCGTAAATCGAGTACGCCCGTATTTTGCGGATTGCGGAAATGATCGCAAATCGAAACCGAAACAACATTTTGTCACAATTTTTGTGTTCATGTTTTCATGGAAACAAATATTTAATCACAGTTGAAGGTGTAAATCATATAAAATCAACTCTTATCTGGCTAAAATATTGAGCAAGTCATTGTTGATTTTCATAGATCAAGCTTCCACGAATGTATTTTATTTGTGAGCAGTGAATTGACAATTTTATATAAAAATTGACGTGCAGTTTACCAAAGTTCATGCGCAGCTTTTAGCTGCATTTCTTGTTAAAAAAACAAAACAACCAACAACACAGGTTCATGATCGTAAATCGAGTACGCCCGTATTTTGCGGATTGCGGAAATGATCGCAAATCGAAACCGAAACAACATTTTGTCACAATTTTTGTGTTCATGTTTTCATGGAAACAAATATTTAATCACAGTTGAAGGTGTAAATCATATAAAATCAACTCTTATCTGGCTAAAATATTGAGCAAGTCATTGTTGATTTTCATAGATCAAGCTTCCACGAATGTATTTTATTTGTGAGCAGTGAATTGACAGGGCTACTTCTTAAGGAATTTTATGGAGTCAAAATAAAGGTTTATGTTCACTCTTATTAGTGATCACAGTAACCATACCCATGACGGTGCGTATAAAAGCCGAACATAACCGAACACAAGTCCAAATAATGGGAAATATAACAATTAAAGTTCATAGGCATGTGTATTTATGTTCACACTATTACTAGACGAAGTTTGGTGGAGTTTGGTCCAATAATAAGTGTTTTATTCGATATTTTGTAAAACGCGTTTGTGTTCGGCATAGAAAAGCCGAACACAAACTTCTGTCTCATGGATTAGTTTATCCGCTCATAGGTGATAATTAATATCTGACATATGGTCACTAAGCCGAAATGCTTTAATTGTTGTTGGTGGTGGTCTCTCACCTATTGTAATTCAGTGTTTTGACAGTTAGTTGCAATCAGTGTTTGATGGCTCCTACCATTATAGAAACAACATGCTTTTGATAGGCCCCATCATGTTGTATAAATAGGATGGTGATGATCTAACAAACATTTTGTAAAACTGATGTAGTTTAAATTTTTTTCTCCTTTCTGCTAATGTTTCCCACCCAAGTTCAGATAGAAGTTATATATAGAGTTATATATCTCAAACGCCAGCTAACGCCACATCTATATGTGTTAATTAATTACCGGTGACTGAGTGTCGAACAAAAGCTTGTGTTCGGCTTTTCTATGCCGAACACTAAACGCGTTTTACAAAATATCGAATAAAACACTTATTATTGGCCCAAACTCCACCACACTTCGTATACCGTAGTAATAGTGTGAACATGAATACATATGCCTATGAACTTTATTCGCGAAATTTCCCATTATTTGGACTTGTGTTCGGTTATGTTCGGTTGTGTTCGGTTGTGTTCGGCTTTTATGAGCTCCCCATGACGGTGCGTATAAAAGCCGAACACAACCGAACATAACCGAACACAAGTCCAAATAATGGGAAATATAACAATTAAAGTTCATAGGCATGTGTATTTATGTTCACACTATTACTAGACGAAGTTTGGTGGAGTTTGGTCCAATAATAAGTGTTTTATTCGATATTTTGTAAAACGCGTTTGTGTTCGGCATAGAAAAGCCGAACACAAACTTCTGTCTCATGGATTAGTTTATCCGCTCATAGGTGATAATTAATATCTGACATATGGTCACTAAGCCGAAATGCTTTAATTGTTGTTGGTGGTGGTCTCTCACCTATTGTAATTCAGTGTTTTGACAGTTAGTTGCAATCAGTGTTTGATGGCTCCTACCATTATAGAAACAACATGCTTTTGATAGGCCCCATCATGTTGTATAAATAGGATGGTGATGATCTAACAAACATTTTGTAAAACTGATGTAGTTTAAATTTTTTTCTCCTTTCTGCTAATGTTTCCCACCCAAGTTCAGATAGAAGTTATATATAGAGTTATATATCTCAAACGCCAGCTAACGCCACATCTATATGTGTTAATTAATTACCGGTGACTGAGTGTCGAACAAAAGCTTGTGTTCGGCTTTTCTATGCCGAACACTAAACGCGTTTTACAAAATATCGAATAAAACACTTATTATTGGCCCAAACTCCACCACACTTCGTATACCGTAGTAATAGTGTGAACATGAATACATATGCCTATGAACTTTATTCGCGAAATTTCCCATTATTTGGACTTGTGTTCGGTTATGTTCGGTTGTGTTCGGTTGTGTTCGGCTTTTATGAGCTCCCACCCATGAATGCAACATTTTAAGAGTATAAGTCATGGTGGAGCATGTTAGAAATACTAAATGTGAACTTTATAGAGGTTTTTAAAAATATTTTTTTCGAACCCAAATCCAACAAACACAAAGTCCATACCTAAGAAAAAAATATGGGAATGTGTGCTGAACACTGAAGATATGATGAACAACTTGAATGACTTGATGGGTGGATTATGGGTCACCTTGTACCCAGTCTTTCTGGGATTGTTATCAGCCTGTGTGTCAGTCTGTGCATGGCCACTGGACCATAAGGGATTAGTCCATGATTGCTGACCTATTTAGTGGTTACAGGGTGGTCTGCTGAATTGAAGCTTAAGAAATTATTTTGTCAACTCACCACTGTCAATAGTTAACCAATCGGGTCACCCTATTTACCGAGAACAACCGAGAACAAGGTTTAAAATGCCTTATATACATTAAATATAGTGTTTTATTTGAAATATCTACAGTAGACATCAATATTTTCATTAAAATGTTTACTTTTATGCATTTAACCGACATATTGTTAACAAATTGTAAGCGCCACCGAGCGACGATCTCGTTTAACACACAGCGTATCGGCTTAATTAATTAAGCTTGTTCTCGGTTTGTAGTGTCTTCTCGGTTTGATAATTAAGCTTGTTCTCGGTTTGTAGTGTCTTCTCGGTTTGACACGAATTTAAACTTCCATCAGCTTTTATCCGGGCTTTGGACCGGCAAACAACGTGCCCCTATGTTTTGTTTAAAGTGCTTGTGATGTTTCACTTATTACAGCACTCGAGCTCCACCATTTGAGACTCGGCACATTTACCCCATCTAAGGGGAGTGTGTGACATTGCCCTTTGTGACTTTTTTTTTCGTCTGTTGATAGCAAAACAGTCGAAGGAGCTGATACGAATTGTAGAATTTGTTTTAGACGTCTATCTCTTCGTTCCGGTGGCAAGTTTACCCAAATTTGATGTCTTACTTTGAATTTTTCCACTAACTGAAAGTCACCAGTTGAGTGCAGCGCACTTTTAATATCCCTGAGTTGATCATTTACAATTTCATAAAGTCTGTCTGTTAAGTCTGGGAGTTTTAATATTTTCCAATCGGTTGATAATTTAATAATATTATTCGTTGATTCACAATTGTTATTAGTCCAAAATTTAGGAATGTTTTTAGTTTGCTTTCGAGCGTCAAATATTTTAGTTCGTAATCTCGGCATCGTATGTCTACCATTGTAAAAGTATTGGTGGATCTGAAGTTGATTTCCTTATAATATTAGGGTTTTTAAAAATAATAGTTGTTACATATAAGCAAGATGCAAGATTAAATGTTCCGTCAATACCAATTATAGATCCAGTTTCAATTGCTGATTTGAGAAGTAGGATTTGTTCTTCCAAGTGACAGATTACAGAAGGTGTTTTTTTTACATCAGTTGTAATTATTTCTTTAATATATTTCTCACCTACAATGTTATGCACTCACACATCGCAGTGATTAACAAACAGTAACACAATTAATTATAATCACCAAACAGACCCAGGTCCCGTTAATTAACACTTAGGCACGACTCATGCCTTTGTGTTACCGCCAGCCAAGAACAGGCGGCGACGTTTCAAGTTCTCGGTATACGTAAAATAACTACATATATGTCATTTAAATGGTCAAATATGGTACAATATCTACTTGTGATATTTACACTATACTTGGACATTATTATGACTTATTTATTAATTTTGGACTTGTTCTCGGTTGTTCTCGGTTGTTCTCGGTAAATAGGAGGTCCGAACCAATCGCTGCCAGCTCTCAGTTAGACATGTTGGGAAAATAATTCTGGCATTTGTTAACAACTGGTCTACGTGTAATGTTTTCAAAGAGCACTTGGTAAATATGAATATATTTTTATTGTTCATCATTATTCACAGTATTCACTACACATTTCCATATCTTTTTCTTAGAAATTGATTTTGTTTTTGTTGGATTTGGGTTCGAAAAAAATATTTTTTAAAACCTCTATAAAGTTCACATTTTGTATTTCTTAGATAATCACCACTAATGATACTGTTAAAATGGTGCATCCATGTGTTTGGTTGCTGTGATTACCAATAAAAGTGAGCACAATCCATTATTTTGACTCCATCAAATTTAGGTTGAAATTGGGTTACTTATTAGTTCGTGATTTTTTTTGCCAATTAATAACTTAATAGCGATTACTAAATAGTTAACGTTCCTGTTAACTCTCAAGGTATGATATAACGTGGTACAGGACGTTTCGTACCGTGGTCGTTTCGTACCTGGACGTTTCGTACCATCTGGTACCATATTTTTTGGTCGTTTCGTACCGCATTGCTTGGTCGTTTCGTACCATGTAGGAAATCAATTGGTCGTTTCATACCATGTGTTGGAAATGTGAAAAACAGTATTTTATATATACATAAGTTATGAATGGACTGCTGTTTTCTCGAAAATATAAAGTATAATTATTCATATTTTGGAATGCGGCGAAAGATCTTATGACTATGAGATTTGCTTACATTGAGTGTGAATAATAATCACGCTGACAATATTATTCATATTTGTCCAGGAGATATTGGTAGACCTCTGCACCCACCCCCAGGACTCAACTTCACCCCACTAATTTTCTTTCTTAATATAATGCCTCCTCTAATTTTTTTCGCTTGTTAATAACAAGAAGAAAAAAAAAGTGGCCGCAGAGACTCCAGACAAGATGGCGTCCATCATGGCGGCCATTTTTAGCTCAACTTTACTTTGTAAAGTTTGAGCTATTGCCATGGCTTGGTATCCGTCGTCCGTGTGTGCGTGCGTGTGTGCGTGATGCGTCAACAATTTCCTTTAGCACGGGCTACAGTTCGTACCTTTGGTCCGATTATTATGAAATTTGTCATGGATGTTGACATTGACATGTAGATGGGAACGAGTCATTTTGGGGTCATTCGAAAAAAAAACATGGCCGCCAGTGGCCATCTAGGATTTCAAAATTCAATCCATTAGCACGGGCTACAGGCCGTACCGTTCGTCTTATTGTCATGGATGTTAATATTGACATGTAGATGGGAACGAGTAATTTTGGGGTCATTTGGCCAAAAAACATGGCCGCCGGCAGCCATCTTAGATTTTACTCTTTGCATGACTAAATCCTTTGACACCGGCTACAGGTCGTACCTTTGGTCAGATCATCATAAAAATTTTCATGGATGTTAACAATGACATGTAGATGGGAACGAGTCTTTTTTGGGGTCATTTGGCCAAAAAACATGGCCGCCAGCAGCCATCTTGGATTTTACTCTTTGTATGACTAAATCCTTTAGCACGGGCTACAGGTCGTACCTTTAGTCTGATCATCATGAAATTTGTAATGGCTGTTGAAATTAGAATGTAGATGGGAACGAGTCATTTTGGGGTCATTCGGACAAAAAACATGGCCACCAGCAGCCATCTTTGATTTCAAAATTTAATCCATTAGCACAGGCCACAGGTCGTACTGTTCATCTGATCATCATGAAATTTGTCATGGATGTTAATATTGACATGTAGATGGGAACGAGTAATTTTGGGGTCATTCGGCCAAAAAACATGGCCGCCAGCAGCCATCTTGGATTTTACTCTTTGTATGACTAATTCTTTAGCACAGGCTACAGGTCGTACCTTTAGTCTGATCATCATAAAATTTGTAATGGCTGTTGAAATTAGAATGTAGATGGGAACGAGTCATTTTGGGGTCATTCGGACAAAAAACATGGCCACCAGCAGCCATCTTTGATTTCAAAATTTAATCCATTAGCACAGGCCACAGGTCGTACTGTTCATCTGATCATCATGAAATTTGTCATGGATATTAACAATGACATGTAGTTGGGAAAGAGTCATTTTGGGGTCATTCGGCTGAAAAACATGGCCGCCAGCAGCCATCTTGGATTTTACTCTTTGTATGACTAAACATTTAGCACGGGCTACAGGTCGTACTTTTAGTCTGATCATCATAAAATTTGTCATGAATGTTAATATAAATGACATGTAGATGGGAACGAGTCATTTTGGGGTCATTCGGCCAAAAAACATGGCCACCAGAAGCCATCTTGGATTTTACTCTTTGTATGACTAAATCATTTAGCACGGGCTACAGGTCGTACTTTTAGTCTGATCATCATAATTTTTTTTATGGCTGTTGAAATTGTAATGTAGATGGGAAACGAGTCATTTTGGGGTCATTCGGATGAAAAACATGGCCGCCAGTGGCCATCTTTGATTTCAAAATTCAATCCATTAGCACGGGTTACAGGTCGTACTGTTCGTCTGATCATCATGAAATTTGTCATGGATGTTAATATTGACATGTAGATGGGAACAATAATTTTGGGGTCATTCGGCCAAAAAACATGGCCGCCAGCAGCCATCTTGGATTTTACTCTTTGTATGACTAAATCCTTTAGCACGGACTACAGGTCGTACCTTGAGTCTGATCATCATGAAATTTTTTATGGCTGTTGAAATTGTAATGTAGATGGGAACGAGTCATTTTGGGGTCATTCGGATGAAAAACATGGCCGCCAGTGGCCATCTTTGATTTCAAAATTCAATCCATTGGCACAGGCTACAGGTCGTACCTTTAGTCTGATCATCATGAAATTTGTCATGGATGTTAACAATGACATGTAGATGGGAACGAGTCATTTTGAGGTCATTCGGCCAAAAAACATGGCCACCAGCAGCCATCTTGGATTTTACTCTTTGTATGACTAGATCCTTTAGCACAGGCTACAGGTCGTACCTTTAGTCTGATCATCATAAAATTTGTCATGGATGTTAACAATGACATGTAGATGGAAACAAGTCATTTTGAGGTCATTCGGCCGAAAAACATGGCCGCCAGCAGCCATCTTGGATTTTACTCTTTGTATGACTAAATTCAATCCATTAGCATGGGCTACAGGTCGTACCTTTAGTCTGATCGTCATAAAATTTGTCATGGATGTTAACGATGACATGTGGATGGGATATAATCATTTTGGGGTCATTCGGCCGAAGACATGGCCGTCAGCAGCCATCTTGGATTTTACTTTTCTCTTCATGTCTATAAACTAGTATTAGACATTTAACTTTCTACATTCCTAATCGCTCCATTGACTGTAATACATTAAATTATTCCCTTTCCAAGTTGAGCTACAGTGTCATTGACACTTTCATTTTTATATGCACCAGGTCTCTTTGATCGCCGTTATAGTAAAGATGATATCACATGCGGTCTTGTTTTCCGCTCGATTCGTTATGCTAATATACAACCCTTACAAATTAGTCAAAAATCAGACACCAGAATCCAATATGGCGGCCAAGATGGCCACGGAAATCTGAAAATATGCTATTTTTCTGACATTTCACCACCTTTCGTTTGTCTATGTGGGAAAATATTTGCATCTTGGCGTGATGTTATATATTTATCGTATAGAAGATTCATTGACGAACACATGGGGACCATAATATACATTCATTGTGGGATATTTTTGTCCGATATCACATTTTCCAAAATGCCGGTATAATAGGTCAAAGCTGAATCGACACTAATAACGCGATGTAATGTTTCGAATCAATGAATGTTATTGCTATCATAACAAACACCCATGCATATATATGTGCAGGAGATACTCGAGCTGGGATTCCTCTTATACCTGAGTTGAAGAATATTCACCCAAATCCAAGAAATATAAAATTGCCGAAAAAATGACCGAAATTCCCTCATATTCACATCATTGGGCATTATTGTCGAGACAACTCCACCCATGCTTACAGTTGAGTTGGAAATACTTAGGTGAAGTAATTACCTTACCTCCCATGCAAGAAATCGAGCGGAAAACAAGACCGCATGTGATATCATCTTTACTACAACAGCGATCAAAGATACCTGGTGTCTCTGCGGCCACTTTTTATTCTTGTTAACAACGGAAAAAAATTAGAGGAGACATTAAGAAAGAAAATTAATGGGGTGAAGTTGAGTCCTGGGGGGGGGGGGGGGGGGTGCAGAGGTCGACCAATATCTCCTGGACTATATTATTGATTGCGGGAAAGATCTTATGAGATGTTTTTACAACAAGTGTTAATACTAATCACGCTGATTTCAGGAATGACATCTATATAAACAAGAGGTGAGCTCTTACTGATTAACACTAATTACCACCTGGCTTCTTGATCACACCTCTTCGTGAGTTGTTTTTGTTGGAATCCTATAAGTAACATGAGATCCCCCATCATTTCATCATTCATCTCACAATCATGTCTGACTTTCTCTCCGAGGTTAATTGTATAGACTGTTCTAGAGAGGTTCGTCCGCGTCAACACGGTCTTCAATGTGAAGGTTAGTACTCGTATATATTATACAATTTTATTTTGAACATCAACTTAACTTAATAATTAAAAACAAATCTGTATAATTTATATATATTATACAATTTTATTTTGAACATCAACTTAACTTAATAATTAAAAACAAATCTGTATAATTTATACATAGGATATATATATATATGAATATTAATGTAAATTATTATTTATGACGAGTCAAATGTTGCTTTAACCAATATTGAAATTCATTTTGATCAATTAATACAAATAGATACATGTATATACATATATACAGATATATACCAGTTTGTTATAACACTGTCCCATGTTATATGATTAAATAAATTTTTTCAAAATTATATGATTAAATTAATCAGTTCAATTATATAAAAGTAGAATAAATGCTATTATTTCAATTAGCAGAATAAGGGTATAATTAGCATAATATATAAAAAACTGAAAATTTTCTTATTTAAGTTTATATCTTCTTTTCATTTTTGTAGGCAACTGCGAAAACTTTATGCTTTGCCGCTTCTGCCAGCCGAACACATCCAACCAGCATTTGCCAGGATGCGAGATCACCCGACAGCCAAAATCGGCAACATGCCGTTAATCTACGAGTATGTGGAGACACAGTGGCTGGACTCCGATGCCTACCAATGGAATCGTGGTGCGTTTACGGGCGCTCCATCCGAACAAACAACGACACTGATGGATGGCATAGACGCATCCAATACAAGAACAAGGCAACAAACATCCTGCATTACATCCTGGTCCCAATGCTCAAGAAGGAATCGGCAATAACAGACATGACAGTGAAGTTAGTGGGTGAAAAAAAAATGAAAAGATACCAAAGACTCCATTATCGGGAAAACCAGGCGCAGCTCTTCTGTTTGTGGAGCAACTATGAAAACGGCGGCATCTCTACTAGTGGTCTCTTGAAGGCATGTGCAAAACTGTTGCTGCCGTTGTCGAGTCGGCTGATTGTTAATCAAATAACAAATATCATGTCCCATATTGTTGTGTAAAATAATGTTGTTAATGTTAATATGTTATTGTTATTTTAAAATAAAGAATAAAGTATGAAATTAATACTGTTTTCCCCCATTCCCAACATGGTACAACACACTGTACGAAACGACCAATTGATTTCCTACATGGTACGTAACGACCAAACAATGCGGTACGAAACGACCAAAAAATATGGTACGAAACGACCAGATGGTACAAAACGTCCAGGTACGAAACAACCATGGTACGAAACGTCTAGAATCCATATAATTGGGGCGGTGGGGAGATGTGGTGGTGCGGGTGCCAACCAAGCAACTTATACACAATATAGATGGCATGGAGCATAAACCAGAACAAATGCTAAAATGCTCAAGAAATTGACACACTTAAATTAAATTTTTCTACATAGTTTCTCCATGTTAAGAGGGTAAATACTGATAACAAAAGAAATTTCAATAGAACAATAAAGAACATTATGTCACACTAACCTGTTATGTAACGTATTTGTTATAATTGTTCCGAAAGGATACTAGTATATAGACAGGGCGTAATGCGTGTTTTGAATGGAGAGGTTTTTGTGTGACGAGTTAGAATGGCGTAGGGATGTGACCACGTCATCTCGACAATTTGCATGAAGTGCTTCTCGCATCGAGCATGCAATGCTTTCTGTATTTATTGCACATCCCACTTTAATTCGAATTTATTCATTTAAATTGCATAAAAAATATAGTATCAGAAATAAATAACTCTGACTTGCACTCCACGTGAGGAATACAGATTCTTTTAGGTGAAGGCATGATTGCATTGAATATATGCATTTTATTAGTAGTAGATGTGCAATAAAAAATACATATATATAACATGTACATGTATTTATATATACAAGCTGTAACAAAAGAAAAAAATAAATATTCAATCTATCCCTCGACAACCCTTTAGCTTAGAGAGAGAGAGAGAGGGGGGAGAGAGAAAGCAAGCAAAAAGACACCAAAGAAAAACAACTTAAATAAGACATTATCCCTTGGGGCGAGCTGGCCCAGGCGAGGTGGCTCGGGACGAGCTGGCCCAGGTCGACAGGACCGAGTTGGCCCTGGGGCGAGCTGGCCCGATTCCATATAAAGTAACGTGTATGCCGTGTATGCCTCGCTGAAGTGTCGTTAAGCGGTAATCCTCTCCTACCCGGTGTTATGCACATGGATGACACTGGTTTGATCATGCCGTCCCAATGGGGATGTTAATGGCTGTCCCATGTACAACCATGTATGCACGTTAAAGAACCCTACTATGGGCAACGATCCACAGGTTAATGGCAAAATTCCTGTCTAAATTCCTCCCTTCGGGGCGTAAGCTTCCAGTACGTTAATTATATATATGTAGATAGAGTTACCTGCCTAACAGGGTATGTATAAGTATAGAGATAAAACTTTCAGGCCAGTCGAGTTGAGTCCCAGTCTGGTTCCCAAGCGTGGTAAAATACTCCTCCAGGTATGTATATATGTAAAAGTACTATCAAGTCCTACTAAAAAAATCAAATACCCCTCCATATAGAATTACAAATTACTAACTCAAAGTCTAGACAGCTGTGTGAGTGTGTATGCCAACGTCGGGTCATCGGCGGTTCTCCTGACATAGGAGGTATTTACAATATAAGATAAGATAAGATAAGATCTTGTTCTGTAGCTCATGTGATGAATCTCTGCTTCGGCTAACGCCCGTAAAGATGTCATATTCCACAAGTACAAAACCTGGGAACTTTTTGATGCTCTGACAGGGAACTTTATAACATTGAACAAGCACAGCAGGGAATTGTTAGAACTTTGCCTAAATTTCTGACGATGGATCAAAGTTCTAATTGCATTGAAGAGTGCGGTATTTCCGACATTGAATACAAACGGGGCGAAAGAGGGGTCAAAGAAAGATGGCTCACCTAATTCATCTCGTCTGTAGTCAGTGTGGTCCGTTATCCTTCGTCGTAGTCATTGGGCGTTGTCCGTGGTCGTTATCAATGATGGCAGATGAAATGATGATAGATGAAGTAGTTGGATTCGGCCAACCATCCTCAACAAAATCTGAAGTCAATGTCGACTGGCTTCCTTGACGATCAAACCACAAGAGAGAGATTCCTGTGTATTCATACGTGCCACGATATGGGTCCTTTTTCGCTCACCTCGTGCATCCACCCAGCACCCGTGGACCTTTCACGTGATCTTTCACAACAACACTAGTCAACAAATACATGTGCACAGTCCATGTGCTTTTAGTACCTCAACATTCACCACATAATATATTTCTTTGTTAAAGGATTACACCGGTGTAGCTTTTCTTAGTCATTATCGATGCCGATATTTTGCCGATATTTTTTTGTGATTGGCCGCCCGTAACTGAAGTTATGCCGATTCATGTGATTTAATATTCCACTATGGTTTATGCAGTCTGAATCGTTAATCATTCCCTCATGTGACGTCACATGAGTGCCTACTAGCGACACGCAGTGTCAAACTTGAAACACTTGCGAAATATAATTGGCTTTTATCTAAACTGATTGTTTATACATAAACGGCTCGACCATCGGGACTGAAAATTAGTGCATATGGGTAATTTGACCCAGGGAATCTTATCAGATAGATCCCGATGACATCAGATGTCTTAAAAGGGCACTAATAATTAATTCAATTAAATAATTAATTAATTATATACCGAAAATGGTTGCCTTCTGGTCAGTGAAAATTGAAATACGGGGATAAGTTGACCTGTAGAGTATAATGAGATGGATGCCGTTCACCTCAGGGGCAAAAATGAGCAATAAAGAGCATCCCTTAATTTATGTAGAAAAATTGGTATAGATGGATCACCTGACCAGGGGAATGTCATGGGATTTGCGCATCTTCTCATGTCCCATGCATACTGGCTGAGAATAAAGCATTACTTACCTTTGACCTCATTATTTAAAATGGGAATAATAAATTACATATTCAATAAAGAGCGTTTATTATCAGTCAAGAAGATATGTGGGAAATTGGTGGTAAAACCATTGTACGATAGGATGAGTATTAGTCAGATGTTACTTATATCGTGTCTCACTTTCAATATTCATGAATTGTCAAAATTGTAGCCAGGAGAGTGAGTTGGGTCCTCAAACTAAACCTAGTAATTTCACACTTTTGTCATGTTCCTAGGCAGTACTCAAATCAATAGAATACATATGTGTGTAAGGCAATGGATAACTTGATTTATATGTTAGTTACAGCATTGAGCTTGCATTAGCATATACATGTGTATACTACATGTATATATATACAATGGCAGAAAAATTACTGTTAAACAATTCGTCATACGTGGAAGTAGAAGACGATCAGAACAAAGGTATTTTAAATAAAATACGAAAACTCTTCAAACGACATTCTAACTGTTTAACAGACAAAGAGAAGGACTATCTTACGATATTCGAATCACGATGTAGCAATTTCTATGGTCTACCTAAGATTCACAAATCAGTGGAGATCCAGAACGCCATTGAACAACAAAATTCGGAGATAATCGAAATACTCAAACCTAGTGATCTCAAGCTGCGTCCTATAGTTGCCGGACCTATATGTCCGACCCATCGTTTGAGTAACTTTCTAAATCTTATTCTGAAACCGATCCTACCTAATATCCCAAGTTACTTGAGGGACGATATTGAATTTGTTCGAAATCTTTCAAGAACTGTGGACCCAGAATCAGTACTAGCCAGCTTCGATGTCACGAGTTTATACAGTAGTATACATCATGAGCTAGGACTGAAATCTGTAGGTATTGGACGACTAAGTGCAGCGAAATCCTCGATAAACGATTCCCGAAATGCTTCATCATGGAAGGACTGCAAATTGTTCTAGAGTGCAATGTTTTTTTCTTCGATGGACACTATTATAAACAAACCATAGGAACAGCAATGGGCACAAAAGTTGCCCCTACATATGCTAATTTAACCATGGGATATCTAGAAGAAAAACTTCATGGAATTCTGTCGGACAGAATCCCGAACAATGAAAGCACTTACATCAGAGGTGCATGGAAACGGTACATCGATGACTGTTTTATCATTTGGCAGTCACCATTAGCCGACCTCACAGCATTTCACGAAATACTCAATTCTTTAGATCCGACAATTAAATTCACCATGGAACAAAACAGAAACCAGCTATCATTTTTGGATGTTCTAATTAATAAATCTGGACAACACATCACCACCGATATATTTGATAAAAGTACAGATACTCATCAATACTTGGATTTTAATTCCTGCCATCCTTCCCATACGAAGAGAAGTATACCGTATTGTCTAGCCAGACGTATCTGTACAATTGTAGATGATGTTGATATTAGAGATGTTCGGCTACAAGAACTGCACTCTTTCTTACAAGACCAACATTACCCAGACAAGCTAATAACAAGTGGAATCGACGAAGCTTTAAAAACACCTAAATCAGAATTGAGAAAATATAAAGAGAGACAAGCCGAGTCCGATCTCATTCCACTCGTAACAACTCACAACCCACCCCACCCTAATGTAACTCAATCCGCAAAAACACTGCTACCAATACTACACAAGAGTCCTAAAATGAAATATCTCGTCAGTGAGGATAATATACTTCAAAGTAAGCGACAACCACCAAATTTGAAGAAAATACTGACGAGAGCCCGTTTCGATACAAGCAACGAAACAACATACATAATTCGGACGTGTAGAGATTCCAGATGCGGTACATGCAAAAACATAGTTACTGGTACTCAACTCAAGTTTAAAAATGGTACAGTAGTTCAACCCAATGCGGATATGGACTGCAAATCACGGAACTTAATCTATATTATTATATGTTCTGGATGCCATGAGTTTTATGTGGGACAGACGGGCAACGCTGTGTGTGAGCGCATGAGAATACACCGCCAACAAATCAAACAACCAGAGCTGAGACAAATTGATCTCAGCGAACATCTGGAAATTTGTGGCGGTTGCTCATTCACAGTGTTTCCATTATACAAAATGCTATCAATGGACCCATTGAAAAGAATTCGGAAGGAAACAATGTTGATAAAAAAACTTCGTCCGAAACTAAATTCAGAAAAAAACTTAAAACCATCACTGGAATAAATATCCAGGGAAGTGACTTCACAATGAAACCAAAATTCGGAAGTGACGTTAATATTCATTATACATTATGATATTATACATTGTGTAACCTGAAGATCAGCAGTAGCTGTGAAAGGCCTAGTTACAATACAATAATGTTTTTCTAAGCCATGCTTTCAATTTATTCTTATATACAACTGTACGCATGCATCAAACAACAGCATATATATATATATATACAGATACTCTGAAAAGACTTATGTACATTAAATAATCTGTTTCCAATTTCCTAACCGAATCGACTACGTGGTTCCGATACACCCTCTATGCATGTCTCTTGTAATAGTAATTGAAGCAGGTCTGGCTATATGTGTCTAGTCTAGTGCTCAAGGCGAAATCCGCTCTTAGCCCCAGCGGAGACGACATGACAAGTGCAATCGTGTCTGGATTTTGGCCCACAAATTCAAATGATGTCTTGAACCATGTCATGACAAACAACGTAATTGGTCTAAATGAAACTAATATGTCTGAATTGCATAGGAATTCTGCGGAAGTGTAGTATAACGGGGCAGATATCGTAGTTGGGATCTGGAGATGTCCATTGTCATTAAACGAACAAGTCCGATGTAGGGGAATAGCTTTTATTTACGATGATCTGGTTTTCCAAGCTGAACATAACATATAACAGCAACAGGTATTCCTTATAATGTTAGCTTGATGTGTCCAATAGTAATTCTAATAACGTGAAACGATATAGTCACTAGTCTAGATAAAATGTTCTCCTTTAAGTTGTTGTTGAGTCGTTTCCGGCCGAAGGCCGGGTAGGATGGTCGGAACGCATTGTGCAATTCCCTTCACCCTTTCTTGATATCTTCGATGAAAATCGATTGTTGAGGCTATTGTATTTGGAGGCAAAGCAGTGGAAGCGTGGTGGAGGAGTCGAGGCTGTTGGGATGTGGCTGATGCGAGGTTTGGGTTTAGGCTGGATATCTGGTTGGTGTGGCTGTTGGTTGGCTGGCTTTAAGGCTGAGTTTAGAGTTGAAGGATTTTATATACAATTGGAGCTGAGAAATGCCAAGCTGAATTAACCAATGAGTAAAAGGTGACAAGTAAAAACATGTTAATGGAAATAGAAAGTGTTAACTGATTGAATACAGCATTTAAGATCAATGAACTAGATAAGCCAAGAGGCAAAACAATCAAAAGCTACCAACATAATTAACAGGTTTGATTAAATGAATATGACAATTAAACACTAATGAATTATGGCCTGACAGGCACGTAATAAAATTATCCTGAAGACCTAAGATGTGGCAATACCTTATAAAACATAATGAACCATTAAAACTCTTTGTGAAAAAGACTGGAGGCAGCTACGGTAATTAATGATGACTGTGGAATGGCCAAATTTTAGCAACATTAATTCACAAAACGACACTAACTTGAGCAACAGTTGTAAGTTCTAATATGGCAAATATGGCCCGGTTATAATAGCCAAGGCAATTTTATTTTCATCTCCACGCTTTGGCAATCTCCACACAGTTGCTAACCGGAAATCACGAGATAAAATAGAACAAAATTGATGTCTGCTGATCAGATTTCACCTGACTGTTTAGAAAGAATCACATGATGACAATCACCTGTATGTAACATATAGACAACCAACGCACGGCTTGTGTGTGGTTGCTACTATAATCCTAACAGTTTTTATACACCATTCTCTTTTGGTTTCCGATTGAAAACTTTAAATAGTCTCAACTGAATGGAATTAAATTTGGTATGTGGGTTTACTTGCCCAAATTACAGGTCAAGGTCGATTTTGGGTTCCGGCTGCCAATTTCACCAGAGTTATGGCCCCTTGTTGTAATTACCACTGGCATATCTTTCCATGCCCGCTATGCTCTTGTTCACATCTTAGCCTTAGAGAGCATACAACAAAATTTTGTTTTATGATCAACAAATATTTTTTAATATGACCGGATGGGACCCGGCATTGTAAGTGTTTGTACACACCACGTTCTCTTAATGGCTGTCATATAGAATTTGAGAAAATGATGTCTCCCAAACAAAGCTTCTCTCTTCAGTACTGGCCCCACTATAGACCCCTGTAGGATTCTCATGACTCATATGGAGAACTGACTATATAAATTATGCACTTCAATAAGTAGGTTATATGCTATCTACTTCATCCAATGGGGTAAGATGCTATAACAAAGTATCCTTCACCTTCAAAAAAGAATTATTGCTGAAATTATTTGCGGAAGTCAATGAAGTTCCTCACAAAATCAGTAATTAGAAACCAAATTGTTGGCCATTTTCAAAAGGTGTCAATTAAATCGCTTGTTAATTGGCCTAAAACCCTGATGAATACTTGCACAAATGGTGTTTTTACAGGGATGGATGTGACATCTAACTAATGATAGTCAGCTCTATCTGCACTTTTTAGACTGAATTGAATTTACTGAATTAACTCAATCGGGCTAACATAGATGAAATGAGCTCATTTTTGCATGTGTGCCTGCACGACCTGTTCAACATCTTCATTCTCGCCGTTATTGGCGAATTTCTCAATGGGTCATTTTAGTAATTTTAAGTAATGTCCATCACCACATCTGAAATGATTTTCTTGTAACAACACTGCCAATCTCATACCACTTCCCCAGTGCGGGAAGGTTTGAAAATTTATCAAATCTTCATGATCATTTCGAATTGAACCTATTTCGTGATATTACATTGAATTGGATCTCGAACATTCACAGGAGCCTAACTGACTGCAGCCCTATGTTTTATTATCATATTGAATTTGATATCCATATATGAATAAAGAATGACTTTAAACAATGTTTCTGTCATTCATGGGGCCGACTGCTTTGGGGTTGATTTCCAGGGATGGTGTGATTATTTGGCTAAAGTATTTGATTAATATATAAATACTTTTAAATTTGATGATATCAAATACAATACAAATACTTTTTCTAGTTTCTGGAATAAAATAAAAATACTTTTTGATAACATCTGATTACTTTGAGATGAAATAATGCAGAAATTCAAATTTTATTTTTTAACAGTGCTATATGGTCAAAATATAGTCAACCTCAAAGTTAAACTAACATATGGACCAGAGGTTACCAAAACAGAACACAAGCTCTAATATGGATTTAATAAATAGGTTGTAAATATTCAGCACGATTACGTCATAACATTCTGGTAACATAGTTTTATGCTCTGGAAACACCAGATTCCTTGGCAATTGTGGATTCTCCATAATATGTATTAAACATAATTTAGATTTGATCATGATAACAATGGTACCTTGTCATTTTTTATTGACACCACTTTTTCAACAGGAACAGATAATAACTAAGAAATATATTCCCCTCGTTATTTTTTCTCTCGACTTTATATGGTTCCCAGGTTTTGTACTGGTGGAATATGGTCTCATTCATGGCATGATCTAAGTTATATTGAAGTCTACTTGCATCCAGAATGGTCTACAAGATTAATCAAGCAATTTGTGTTGTTACCATGCATTAATTAGGCTTATATAGTTCTATGCCCATTTAAACAATCTTTCGCAAGGTTCTTTCCCTTAACATCATACCATAGAAGTTATGTATGCCTTGCATATTATCATATTTAATAGTTTGTTTTAGGATTATCATCTCACATTTCATTAATTTGTTTTAGGATTATCATCTCATATTTTATTAATTAAGCTTTATATGTAATCCTTATCTTCCTTCCAATTTTCAGGGAATGTGCTAATATTTATTGAAATGGATGCTGGCTTATCATCAACTCATCAACAGTTGATTCAATTAGTGAACCTGTAGTCAGTATGAGTTATCCCAGAAAAAGTAATTACTCATTACTTCCAAATAAAGTAATTGTTCCTGTAAAAAAACCTAAGAACACAGAGGAGAAATCAAAGCAGGTAACATCATTATGTTATTCGATCAACCCATGCTTCTCAATGGTACCAGTCCCAGAACCGTTGGTAGTTTGTACTTGGGCATTTTTGACAGACCGTTGGATAAAGTTAATTTCTCGCTATTTCATTACTATATAAAGCAAAATAAGCAACAAAATAATAAGTTTATTTTTTGTCATATGTTTGCCTGGTTGGTGGGTTTAAGGGGTTGACAAATCAGACTCAAAATAATACAAAATAAATAAAATTCAAAAATAAGTTTTCTCGTCATTTAATACCATAATAATATAAAATAAGTAAAACAAATTATCACGGGTGGGGAGAAGATACCCAGGGCTGGGGTGGGGGAGATAGATACGCATGGGTGGGAGATATATTGTGGTACACCTGTATTGTGTATTGAGTACCGCCGGTACACAGTACTAGGCGGTACTCGAATCTGTAGAATATATAGATCTGTGTGTTTATAATTGATGGATAACTTGACTTAGATGTCAGTTACAGTTGAGCTTGCGTTGGCAAAACCACATTTGAATCACTGTTTGTTATTTCTAAATAAATGGTTCTTATATGGTCGCATAATAAGACCTGAGTTGCAACTTGCCCCGACCAGAATGGAAGGCAATACTATTGATCGGTAGTCACAAAGAGTACATTATTTTGTTGGAAGTTGGTTAATTTAAATCACGAACATCGTCTTCGTATACCACCTGGTGCCACAGTGACAGTTGGTTTCAATACAACATGATTAGTTAGTGACACTTCTTTGAAGATCGGAAACATACACATAGACATGTGACATAAACATAAAGGCAAGCTCATAACGCAATGTGTATTTCCATAAATGTATTTTAAAGACGTCAAACAAACAATTTCTGACTGACATGTATGTGCACTTGTCTTCAATTGAAATTTTGCTGTTTTTTTTTTAGCTCAACTCGTCAATCAACAATTTCCTTTGGCTCACTATACAGGCCGTATCCCTCATAAAGTTTTCAAAATTTGTTAAAAAACAGCAGCAATTTTGGATTTCAAATTTGAATCCATTGCCATCGGGCACACCCTGTAACCCTCATTTATTGGAGAAATGTTTTGAAAATTTCATGTGTGTTTAGGATCACATCTAGATGGGCGCTATAAAATTTTAGAATTTTAGAAGAAAAACATGGCCATTAGTAGCCATCTTGAATTTTACCCTTTGCAGGACTAAACCCTTTGGCACACCCTACAGTCCACATCCCTCATCTGATCGTCACCAAACTTCATAAGGAACTTCGGGTTGACCTCTAGATGGGTGTCAACGATATTTTCTGAATTCCATTTAAAAACATGGTCACCAGTGGCTATCTTGGATTTTACTCTTTTTATGACTAAAATCCTTTGGCACACCCTACGTGCCACATCCCTCATCCAAACTTCATATAGATCTTTGGGGCTGACAAATTTACATTGTGTTAACTTCGTTTGATATGCCTGTTCTGATGTGTTTTTCTGTCATGTTGAAAAATAAATGATTGGTCAATCGATTAGCAGAATTAATTCTTTAAATTCTTCAAAATTAACATTGTCTTATCTACTTTTTGGCTTAGGATCAACCTGTATTCGTACCTGCCACATTCTACGTATAACTCACGTAAAAGTCATTGTTAGCTCAACTTACTTTGTAAGTTTGAGCTATTGCCATGGTTTGGCGTCCGTCGTCCGTGTGTCTGTGTGTGCGTGTGTGTCAGTCAACAATTTCCTTTGGCGCGGGCTACAGGTTGTACCTTTGGTCTGATCTTTATGAAATTTATGAATGTTGACATTGACATGTAGATGGGAACGAGTCATTTTGGGGTGATTCGGCCAAAAAACATGGCCGCTGGTGGCCATCTTGGATTTCAAAATTAAATCCATTGGCGCAGTCTACAGGTCGTACTGTTCGTCTGATCATCATGAAATTTGTCATGGATGTTAATATTGACATGTAGAGGGAACGAGTCATTTTGGGGTCATTCGGCCAAAAAACATGGCCGCCAGCAGCCATCTTGGATTTGACTCTTTGCATGACTAAATCCTTTGGCGCGGGCTACAGGTCGTAGCTTTGGTCGGATCTTCATGAAATTTGTCACGGATGTTAACAATGACATGTAGATGGGAACGAGTCCTTTTGGAGTTATTCGGCCAAAAAACATGGCCACCAGCAGCCATCTTGGATTTTACTCTTTGCATGACTAAATCCTTTGGCACGGGCTAAGGTCGTACCTTTGGTCTGATCTTTGTGAAATTTGTCATGAATGTTGACATTGACATGTAGATGGGAACGGGTCATTTTGGGGTCATTCGGCAAAAAAACATGGCCGATGGTGGCCATCTTGGATTTCAAAATTAAATCCATTGGCGCGGGCTACAGGTCGTACTATTCGTCTGATCATCATGAAATTTGTCATGGATGTTAATATTGACATGTAGATGGGAACGAGTCATTTTGGGGCTGTTTGGCCAAACAATATGGCCGCCAGCAGCCATCTTGGATTTTACTCTTTGGATGACTAAATCCTTTGGCGCGGGCTACAGGTCGTAGCTTTGGTCGGATCTTCATGTAATTTGTCATGGATGTTAACAATGACATGTAGATGGGAACGAGTCATTTTGGGGTCGTTCGGCCAAAAAACATGGCCGCCAGCAGCCATCTTGGAATTTACTCTTTGCATAACTAAATCCTTTGGCGCGGGCTACAGGTCGTAGCTTTGGTCGGATCTTCATGAAATTTGTCATGGATGTTAACAACAATGACATGTAGATGGGAACGAGTCCTTTTGGGGTCATTCGGCCAAAAAACATGGCCGCTGACGGCCATCTTGGATTTCAAAATTAAATCCATTGGTGCTGGCTACAGGTCGTACTATTCGTCTGATCATCATGAAATTTGTTATGGATGTTAATATTGACATGTAGATGGGAACGAGTCATTTTGGGGTCGTTCAGCCAAAAAAAAATGGCCGCCAGCAGCCATCTTGGATTTTACTCTTTGCATGACTAAATCCTTTGGCGCGGGCTACAGGTCGTAGCTTTGGTCAGATCATTATGAGATTTGTCATGGCTGTTGACATTGACATGTAGATGGGAACGAGTCATTTTGGGGTCGTTCAGCCAAAAAAAAATGGCCGCCAGCAGCCATCTTGGATTTTACTCTTTGCATGACTAAATCCATTGGCGCGGGCTACAGGTCGTACTATTCGTCTGATCATCATGAAATTTGTCATGGATGTTAATATTGACATGTAGATGGGAACGAGTCATTTTGGGGTCGTACAGCCAAAAAAAATGGCCGCCAGCAGCCATCTTGGATTTTACTCTTTGCATGACTAAATCCTTTGGCACAGGTTAGACATTTCAATTAGCACCTTTCCTATTCCTCCATTCACTGTCAACCATTAAATTATTCCCCTACCTAAGTTGACCTACAGTGTCATTGACACTTTCATTGACATACAATATCATCGCTGTGGTACAGGACTTGATGTGCCAGTTTTAGCTTTAGGGGCAGAGGAGGAGGAGGTTGTGTTTTGCCTGGAGGCTGTGTCAGTGCCAAATCAGTGACTGATTTGGAATAAGTGTGATAATATCTGTCAATATAGCTATTTTGGTACTTCAAGCACATTCTATAATTTGTATATAATTTACAAAATGGATCCAAGCACAAGTTATTTCAACTTAGCTAGCCCCTTTCCCGAATACATGAATTTACAATACATAGTTTTGAAGTGACAAAATGGCGATAACAGAAATGAATTTATCACATAATTAACCCACAAATCCAGCTTCATAATTATTGGTAAGACACATGTGTAATATTAGCGCGTGCGATGACGTCACACCATTATGACTTGCTATTGCTGAAGTTTATGATTGTTGTTGTCGATGAATACTTCGCGTTGCTTCGCGTTTATTTGATCATGTGATAAAAGGTATCTCAAACTCGTTCTATTTTAGACGTAATTTATCAACCTCGTCCACTATATTCTATTTGAGCCTCGGTAAACCTTGGCTCAAAATCGAATTTAGTGAACTCTGTTGATAAATTCCGTATAAAATAGAAACTCATGTGAGATCCTCTATGTACATGGTGAAAAACTGTGGTTGCATTTATTATACCCCCACTTTCGAAGAAAATGGGGGGTATACTGGATTGACTTCGTCCGTCCGTCCGTCACGCTTTCTCCCTCCGTGTGTCGTGCCGTCCGTCGCACCGTCCGTCCATTCTTCCGACCTCATAACTCGAACAACTATGAACCGATTTCAATAATGTTTTGTATGCAATCTCCTTAGGACTGCCTCTCCGCATGATGCTAATTGCGGTTCGGTCCGACTTTTTTTTTTAAGTTACGCCTCATTTTCGACTTATTTTTACTTAGAAAATTCTGTCCGACTTAATATCTTTAACAAATATGAACCAATTTGAATAATTTTTTCTGTACAAGCTTCTTGTGACATATCGATATAATTAGTCCGAATTTTTCTTTAAAGTTAAAAATCTTTTTTGTTGGGTTTACAGATTTGCCACGGTGGGGGGTATGCTAGCACTCGAGTGCACACCTCTTGTTGAATAAGATCTTCCGAAATAAGTTCTAGTTAGCCAAGCCAAAAAGTTAGGGTTCATCTTCTATACATGGGAACATTTTACAGAATTTATGATTCAGGGCTATATGATTTAATAATCTAGAATTAGGCAACTGACTTTGTAGCAGCCTTGACAGTTGGACTATTTTGGTAGCGAGATACTCCCAGAATCATCGCAAACAAATCTTTGTTTACATTCATTCTTACATATATGGGAGCCACATTAGCACAGCTGGTTAAGCAACACTCTGACTACCACAGAGACAGTGAAGTGGAAACTTCTCCGCATAATTTCCGAATTAGTTCGCATCCACCCTGAGTTTCTAAACTCAGTTTTATGTGTCTAGACAAACTACTCTGCATGTGGAATGCCTCCCCTGTGTGTATATCGATGCTAGGGTGTCACCATTGGATCAGGTGCTGACGTTTATGGTTCTTCTGTGTGCTACACATACTCAAAGTATTATGTGCATATTAATGAACCCTGCCATGGATAAGAGATCCATGACCTGGCAATATTGTAAACAAACACCTGCAAGGGACCACAGTGGAAATACAGCCCAGCCTTTACTGTGTCATCCTGGGTACAAGGCCGAATAATCTCAATCAATCAATCAATGATCATTGAAAATACACAAATATATGTTATATATAATTGAGCTAGACGATTGCTGTGAACTGTTAATATACAAATTATACAAAGATAATTTCCTACTGCCGATTATGTGTAGTAGATATATGTATGAGTTGTATCAACTTCTAGTGCTGGCCATATCCCAAACTGGGGTTGTCAGAGCCAGTTTGGGCTACTGAACAATCTGCATATGTTACGACTCATGCAGGGTATTGAAAACATTTAAAGTGCCTGAATATGATGTTTCCAAGCCTCAAAAATGGAATTTTGGGCACTTTGGGTATTTTTTCAATATTAGCCATGGTAGGCGGGTTTGATCTGTTTATTTACTATGACAAAGATGTTATATGGACATTTTCTTGTGTTCCTTTGCAGTTATTTCATATCTGTTTGTATAAGTACAACACATCCACTAGTTCAGGAGATATTGGTCAACCTCTGCACCCCCCCCCCCCCTCCCCCCCCAGGACTCAACTTCACCCCACTAATTTGTTTTCTTAATGTCTCCTCCAATTTTTTTCGGTTGTTAACAAGCGAAAAAAGTGGCCGCAGAGACTCCAGACAAGATGGCGTCCATCATAGTGCCATTTTTTTTTATATGCACCAGGTCTCTTTGATCGCCGTTATAGTAAAGATGATATCACATGCGGTCTTGCTTTCCGCTCGATTCGTTATGCTAATATACAACCCTTACAAATTAGCCAAAAATCCGACACCAGAATCCAATATGGCGGCCAAGATGGCTGCCGAAATGTGAAAATATGCTATTTTTCTGACATTTCACCACCTTTCGTTTGTCTTTGTGGGAAAATATTGGCATTTTGGCATGATATTATACATTTATTGTATAGAAGAGTCATTGGCGAATACATGGGGACCATAATATACATTCATTGTGGGATATTTTTGTCCGATATCACGTTTTCCCAAATGCCGGTATAATAGGTGAAAGCCGAATCAACGCTAATAACGTGATGTAATGTTTCGAATCAACGAATGTTATTGCTATCATAACAACACCCATGCATATATATTTGCAGGAGGTAGTCGAGCTAGGATTCCTTTTATACCTGAGTTGAGAAATATTCACCATAATCCAAGATGGCGGCCAAAATGGCCACCAGAAATAAAAAATTGCTGATTTTATCATCAGTGAGCATTATTGTCATGATAAATCCACACCTACTTACTATTGTGAGTTGGGAACACTTAGGCGAAGAACTTTCCTTGTACCATATCCAAATAAAAGTCCCCCAAATCCAAAATGGCGCCCACAATGGCGGACAGATTTTGAAAAATCACCGAAATTCCCTCATATTCACATCATTGGGCATTATTGTAGAGACAACTCCACCCATGCTTACAGTTGAGTTGTAAATACTGAGGTGAAGTAATTACTTTACATTTCATGCAAGAAATAGTTTTCCAAATCGAAGATGGCGGCCAAAATGGCGACCGAAATTTGAAAACACGCCTGCATTCCTTTACTTTCTTACGATGGGCATTATTGTCATATCAGAACAATTACCTGATAACAGATTCTGATTTGCCACGTCACGTCCATAATTATCTGGACCAGCTTCCATTTCTTTGTCTGATAAATCTAGGTCCCTCACAACGACAAAGTATTCACCACTTCTTGGGAGAAGGGTCCCTCTAATCATAACGTTTCAATGAGCTCATTTTCCGGTGTCTAACTTACGATTTTAAATATTTGCTAAATATGGGATTTGTGCGTCATCTTGAACTAGGAAGGTATTTGGTCGATGAGTATACAAGCTTACAGAAGGTCATCTCTATGTATGTTTCTCATATCCCATGGGGATAACGACATGTACACCTGGCGAACCAGTTAGCTAGTCACTTCTCAATAGATGGTTCGTCAACTCACAAACTCAGCGAACTCAAACTCAGTGGACAACTTTGACAGTATTTCGAAGGTTGATAGCTGTCTCATTCCCTTGGACAGATGTATATCTGCTAAGGAGAAGACCATAATGTACCGACTACCCACACTTCTTGACCATGATCACAAACTGTGACGTCCAGCAGTTGTCTCGTCGAATATCTCCCAGCAGACAAGAACAATACTCGCGGTGCTAGTTTGTGGACATGCGCCATGCATGATAGTGGAAATGAAATGGGCCATGGTATACAACACCCCTATACCTGGTGCATGGTTAAGATATAGAATGTAATGCGTGTCTGTTTTTTTTTGGTGTGGTTAGATTGTATTTCCACATCCGTTTCGAAGCCGTTCTGATTCAACTTGACCAGACGTACAATTTTGTCTGGATAATACTATGCTAGCCTCCCTCAAAACAGTCAGATGGACTAAAGGATAATGTCTTTATGGCATGAAGGTATGGGCTTTTGTTATCCTCTCGCAGGGTTATTGTCAGTATGTGGGCGGTATTATTCAAGAAAATGTCAGGAACTGTGGTGCATTTATTTCACTATCTATTTAAAGCACAATTTATAGTCTCGATGGCAATGGCTGTGGACATTGGGGAACGCGACCTTTATGATCATATAGCTTTATATATATATAACTTTAGAATATAGTAGTTAATGGCTCATGTAGGACAATGGTCGCAATGGTGATGTTACCAAGAAATCACTTGGTGTGCCCAACGTATGTTGAACTGAATGCCAGAGCTCATCAACGTAACATTCCTCTGGATGTTCTTCGCGTTGAACATTTCACCCTTGTGTTGATGGCATTTGTACTTTCTTGAAACATACCGACCACCACCCAGCGTGAGTATGACAAATCGCCTTTAAGACTACACCCCAGTCTCGGTGGGGCTTATGGATACAGTAGTAGCCAATGGTACACACCTGGTCCAGTTGATTTAGAACGGCTTCCAAATGGATGGGAACATACAATCTTAGCATACAAGGAAAGCAAAGCCACACATGAGATCCTGTCTGAATCTAAAACATACCAAAATAAGGGGCGGTGCAGTCATGGTCCAATTTCATTTCCACAGTCATGACACATTCCCACAAACTAGCACCGTGTGTATTGTTATCACCTGCTTGGATCTGTTCGGTGAGACGATTGCTGGATGCCAACAAGATTGTTCTGATGATCATGTTCAAGAATTGTGGGCATATTATGTATTATGGTCTCCTGCGCCTTAGCAGAAAGGCATCTGTCAATTCTCAGGCTTTCAACATTCGAAGCCATATACAGAAGTTGTCCTGGTACGTCAGTGCATTAGATGAGTATGTGAATTGATGAACCATATATTGAGAAGTGGCTGTTTGCGAAGATCACCAGGTGTACATGTTGTTATCCCCAGATAGGTAGGTCCTTCTGAAAGCTAGTATACGCATCGACCGAATACCTGTCTAGTTTATCGCACAAGATGACGCCCATACCCCATATGTAGCATCTGAATTATACCATAAGCTATACCACAAATGAAGCTCGCCAAGAATAAGGATAAGAATTCAAAGCTTTCGAAACAAACACGTGAGCTGGACACCGGCATATATATTGTTTGAAACATTTCGATTAGTGGGACCCTTCTACAAAGAAGTGTAGAAAACTGTGTTGTTGTGAGCAAGATAGATTAATCTGACGAAGAGACGGAAACTGGTCCAGATAATGCCAAATGTGGCAAATCAGAATGAGCTCAGGTACTGTTGTTTTGATTCTTGGAAGTCATAATTTGACTATTCGGCGCACCTATATACGGTTACGACCAGTATGGGCCCTTTATAGTCAAGAATGGATTTTGAAATGTCACATCGCGATTGTGAGTTTTCATCCTTCCAAAAGGCTACGACTTATATTGGAACTAATAGATGGCTTATACTATGTACCGTTTCGTCTATACAGATCGATATTATCACAAAAAGTTGAAATCAGTATGTGATAATATCGACTTCTTTTCAATTTCTGGCCGCCAGTTTGGCCGCCATCTTGACTGTGAGTATCAATTGCCAAACCCTAATGAATACTTCATATCAATATTCCATATCAACATGTAATGGTGGGTAGAAATCGCGAAACAATAACGCCCATCGTAAGAAAGTAAAGAAATGTAGACATGTTTTCAAATTTCGGTCGCCATTTTGGCCGCCATCTTCGATTTGGAAAACAATTTCTTGCATGAGATGTAAGGTAATTACTTCACTTCAGTATTCCAACTCAACTGTAAGCATGGGTGGAGTTGTCTCGACAATAATGCCCAATGATGTGAATATGAGGGAATTTCGGTGATTTTTCAAAAACTGTCCTCCATTGTGGGCGCCATATTGGATTTGGGGGACTTTTATTTGGATATGGTACAAGGAAAGTTCTTCGCCTAAGTGTTCCCAACTCATAATAGTAAGCAGGTGTGGAGTTGTCATGACAATAATGCTCACTGATGTTAAAATCAGCAATTTTCGGCGATTTTTCTATTTCTGGTGGCCATTTTGGCCGCCATCTTGGATTTGGGTGAATATTCATCAACTCAGGTATAAGAGGAATCTTAGCTCGAGTATCTCCTGCAAATATATATGCATGGGTGTTGTTATGATAGCAATAACATTCATTGATTCGAAACATTACATCGCTTTATTAACGTCGATTCGGCTTTGACCTATTATACTGGCATTTGGGAAAACGTGATATCGGACAAAAATATCCCACAATGAATGTATATTATGGTCCCCATGTGTTCGCCAATAACTCTTCTATACGATAAATATATAACACCACGCCAAGATGCCAATATTTTCCCACAGAGACAAACAAAAGGTGGTGAAATGTCAGAAAAATAGCATATTTTCACATTTCGGTGGCCATCTTGGCCGCCATATTGGATTCTGGTGTCGGATTTTTGGCTAATTTGTAAGGGTTGTATATTAGCATAACGAATCGAGTGGAAAGCAAGACCGCATGTGATATCATCTTTACTATAACGGCGATCAAAGAGACCTGGTGCATATTAAAAAAATGGCCACCATGATGGACGCCATCTTGTCTGGAGTCTCTGCGGCCACTTTTTTTTCTTGTTAACAACCGAAAAAAATTAAAGGAGACATTAAGAAAAAAAATTAGTGGGGTGAAGTTGAGTCCTGGGGGGGGGGGGGGGGGGGGGGGGGTGCAGAGGTCGACCAATATCTCCTGGACTACACTGTTGCAATTTCTTACATGGTTTGTGTTGTATTCGATAAAAGTCCATGCTGTCAACAATTTAAAAATATAAACCTTCCAGAATTTTATTAGCCTAATCTAATTTTGCAGATTTTGTCAAGTGAGGTCCTTAAATTAATTGTTATCTCCTTGATAAATATTGGAAAAATCCTTGCATATGATCATGATTGAAATGTATTTACCCTGGTAATGTTCTTGAATATGATCATGATTAAATGTATTCCCTGATAATATTCTTGAATTTGATCATGATTGAAATGTATTTACTCTGATAATGTTATTGAATATGATCATGATTAAAGTGTATTTACTCCGATAATGTTCTTGAATATGATCATGATTAAAGTGTATTTACTCCGATAATGTTCTTGAATATGATCATGATTAAAGTGCATTTACCGTGATAATGTTCTTGAATATGATCATGAATAAAGTGTATCTACTCCGATAATATTCTTGAATATGATCATGATTAAAGTGTATTTACTCTGATAATATTCATGAAAATGATCATGATTAAATGTATTTACTCTGATAATGTTCTTGAATATGATCATGATTAAATGTATTTACTCTGATAATGTTCTTGAATATGATCATGATTGAAATGTATTTACCCTGATAATATTCTTGAATTTGATCATGATTGAAATGTAATTACTCTGATAATGTTCTTGAATATGATCATGAATAAAGTGTATTTACTCTGATAATATTCTTGAATATGATCATGATTAAATGTATTTACTCTGATAATGTTCTTGAATATGATCATGATTAAATGTATTTACTCTGATAATATTCTTGAATATGATCATGATTAAATGTATTTACTCTGATAATGTTCTTGAATATGATCATGATTAAATGTATTTACTCCGATAATATTCTTGAATATGATCATGATTAAATGTATTTACTCTGATAATGTTCTTGAATATGATCATGATTAAATGTATTTACTCTGATAATGTTCTTGAATATGATCATGATTAAATGTATTTACTCTGATAATGTTCTTGAATATGATCATGATTAAATGTATTTACTCTGATAATGTTCTTGAATATGATCATGATTAAATGTATTTACTCTGATAATGTTCTTGAATATGATCCTGATTAAAGTGTATTTACTCTGATAATATTCTTGAATATGATCATGATTAAATGTATTTACTCTGATAATGTTCTTGAATATGATCATGATTAAATGTATTTACTCTGATAATGTTCTTGAATATGATCATGATTAAATGTATTTACTCTGATAATGTTCTTGAATATGATCATGATTAAATGTATTTACTCTGATAATGTTCTTGAATATGATCATGATTAAATGTATTTACTCTGATAATGTTCTTGAATATGATCATGATTAAATGTATTTACTCTGATAATGTTCTTGAATATGATCATGATTAAATGTATTTACTCTGATAATGTTCTTGAATATGATCATGATTAAATGTATTTACTCTGATAATGTTCTTGAATATGATCATGATTAAATGTATTTACTCTGATAATGTTCTTGAATATGATCATGATTAAATGTATTTTCTCTGATAATGTTCTTGAATATGATCATGATTAAATGTATTTTCTCTGATAATGTTCTTGAATATGATCATGATTAAATGTATTTACTCTGATAATGTTCTTGAATATGATCATGATTAAATGTATTTTCTCTGATAATGTTCTTGAATATGATCATGATTAAATGTATTTACTCTGATAATGTTCTTGAATATGATCATGATTAAATGTATTTTCTCTGATAATGTTCTTGAATATGATCATGATTAAATGTATTTTCTCTGATAATGTTCTTGAATATGATCATGATTAAATGTATTTACTCTGATAATGTTCTTGAATATGATCATGATTAAATGTATTTACTCTGATAATGGCTGCGGACACACGTATCACAGTTTCGATGGCATAGTAGGTGTGACAATTAATTATGGTGCAATATTGGTGACACTTGGTCGTCATATTTCTGTGCCATAGTGAGCCATGTCGCCCGCCGCACATTCACACAATGAGTCTTTTCCAAGCTCTATCAGCGTCGAGATCGACATCTCAATGATTTATCTAACCGAATGTCTTGTCGCTGTTGATCTTTACTCAACACGCAATGTTATATTTTAATGCTAACACACAAGTCCACTTGATAACTTAATGAATACCTTGTTTCTGTCAACAGTCATGATTGTTCTTACTAAGAACAAATCACCGGTGTAATTTCTCAGCATATATAAAAGTGGGTCAAACATTGCGATCAGTTATAAGTGTTATGTCGCGTTCACATGTACGGTCGAATGATGATACGTTGTTGGCCCTTGTGGGTCTGGGCACGTTACTATTGGGAGAACTGGAACGAACAAAACGACATCTAAATCGTAAGTGCTGGACAAAACCAATGAACTCCACCCTAGAACCAATGAACTCCACCCTAGAACGGACCGGTATGGAATTTCTCACAGTCTACTGCAGGAATTAGAAGACGCGGATGAGAAGAATTCACCAACTTCACGAGGTAAATATAAATGTTTATGTTGATAGGTGCATATTACCAGGAGAGTATTACTATTGAGACATAACCATTTCACATGGGTGGACAATATAAAATATATTATAGGGTGAGTTGATGGCTGGTGCCACAGTCCCATGATGTACATAGTTCCAGTGCCACCGGGGGCCTATACATTACAACGCATCGTGCGAATGTTCTTGGGTGAGAATGCGTGCGTATTTGCAGTAAAGTTATTTTGGCATTCTGTGTTTTCGGCGTCTGTGTCTTCTGCGTCGTTTTCAGCGTATAAAATATGGCCCATTCTATGATTGCATATGGGAGGGGGTGATAATTTGTCAAAATATGTTATGAGCTACTTTACATGGTGTTTTCTTTTTTCTTCAGGCTGAACAAGTCGGAGTTCCATACCGTATTGCAAAAGTGACCCCATTGATTGCGAAACAAGATACAGTTATGAGATTCAGCGTTGACTCCATATGAAAAACTTGCCACACCACACTCAGATTTCTTGCTACAGGGGAAACGTACACAAGTCTACCACTTCACTTCCAGAATCGCCAGATCAACCATCATGGTTGCGTTTATTCCGGGAAGTTTGTGATGCTATTTACGACACTCTACAGGGAGATTTCTTGAGAATGCCCGAAAACAAGCAAGAGTGGTTGCTCCACGCAGATAACTTTGACAAAATGTGCAGTTTCCTCATTGCTTGGGTTGCAATCGATGGGAAACACATTGAAATTCGGAGGCCGTCTGACAGTGCATGCGATCATCGGAACTATAAGGACTACGAGAGCATTGTTCTGATGGCTGTAGTTGATGCAACGGGAAAATTTATTATGTTATGATCTGGGATCACCAGGGAGTAGTGCTGAATGGTGGAATTTTCAAGGACAGTGGGATGTGTGATATACAGCAGAACTTCCCAGATGCTAGTCCACTTTCCAGTCCTAACAGAACACTGAGCATACCGTATTTCCTTGTTGGTGATGACGCTTTCGCATTAAGCAATCACCTAATGAAGCCGTATCCCCATCGAACAGCCATTGGTGATCAGAAAGTTTTCAATTACCGACTTTCGAGGGCACGTAGGACCGTCGAGTGTGCATTTTGGTGTTTTGGTGGCTAGATTTAGAATACTTCTAGGGTCCATACAGTTGGACCCCGATAACAGTGAATCGGGTAGTCCGTGCATGCATTGCTCTTCACAATTTTCTTGGGAAGGATGCGGATTTAGGTGTTTCGCCAGAGCGGATGTTTACGATATGCTGAACATAATGCACAGTTGACTGCAACTGGAGATATTGGAGATTCGACAACTGTTCCGAATGTCGATGCTCGTGAAGTGAGGGACGAACTCAGTGACTTTTGGTGCGCTCCCTTTTCAGTGGAGTCTTATTGAGTAATAATTATTATGTGCTTGCAAAATTCAACACTCGATTTAATGAGATTAAACTATAAACTATGTTTTATAATGTGTGCGGTTTATGTGTATAGTCGTGTAGTCCCAGTAATATGCCATATGTAAATATTTCGCTGCTTAAATGTAGGTGTCATTGAACTCTTGACAATTGTTTTGGTAGTTTTGAAATATTTTTCAAATGACTAATATTAACATGTACTGATATATGATTATAAGGAATGATTTGCTGGTTGATTGGGGTCATTGGTTTTGACCGGCAGGGTAGTAAACAAAGTTCGTTTGAATCATTTTGGGATTCACACACTTTATTTAATTACTCTGCCGGTCAAAATCCAATGATCCCAATCGATCTGCAAGTCGTTCCTTGAGTAACCGTATTTACCAAGCTAATTTTATCCCCGGAACAACTGTTCTTAACATTAATATATGTGGTTCCGGCGTGTATGGGTGTGTTTATAAGTTATCTTTTCTGCGTATGTCCAACTTCGAATGTTGACCCCCCCCCCCCCCCCCCCCCCCCCCCCCCCCCCCCCCCGAGTCCGATATGAAAGATCAAAAGTCTTATTTTCTCCATATTTGTTGTTGGAAATATCCACATTACTGTCTATATGCAGTCATCCAATGATGAGATGTCACATGTTAAAACATATGTTATGTAAACAGATCAGCAAATTAAGATCAATTTACAAATGGTAACAACAATAAATTAAACCAAAAAAAATTTCGACTTAACATTTGATTAGCTACTCCATTTGGCGATATGTATGGGATGACTGGCGTGTAACAGTACTGTTTACAAAAGAATGGTGCCAACATGCTATACATCGTCATCGGAGTTATCAGTATTGATAATAAAAAATACTTTTTCCATGTTAATTAATTTTGTTATATTTATTAAATATTTTTATTTTATTTTCCACATTTACTTGAACCCACTGCGACTGCCTTGTGTCTCTTTTTAACTAGTTGGAATTTTTTACCATCAGTGCGGTCGATTACCATCCACTTCTCCCTATCCCCATGTCAGTGATAAAATGGAATGACACATAAGAAACTCACGAACGCTCTTTTAATCAATTATCTCAAGACACCAACGAACTAGTTCAAAATGTCAGTCATCAGTTCAACAGTCTGGTGTACTAGGGGGTTGTACGTCCGTGGTGACACATGACTGTCCAGTCGGATAAACATTACCATTCTGCATTCCATTCAGAGAATTATAATTCGATGTGAACATAACATTAGATCCTTGATTAGATTGTCCATTCATCGAAGATCCAACATTTGGATACGCTGGCACCGTCGGTCCGGAAATAAAAGTTGAAGGGAAACTTTGATTTCCTTGGAAATTTTGTAAATAGCTGCTGCTCTCTTCAAAATTATATACAGTGGTTTGTAGCAAAAACTTGAGTCTACATCGCTTTTCTGCATCCGGACAACGCCTCAGGGCCATCGCGATGTCTCTACCAAACACATCACATTCATCCTCTTTCTGTGTAACATTATCGGCGATTGTAGCGAATGCCTGGGCTGCTGTGTCCACCCATGACGTAGCACCACGCTTCCTTCTCACGTTGGATGTCGACGGTAGCGTCGATTGCACAGAACTGTTATCGTTTGTGTCATTACTGCTGGTAGCAGGCACATCAGCATCACCTGAAATACTATCCGAGATACTGGCTTGTGTTACATCGGAGTGGTCAGAAACGACGGTATTTGCACGTGTTTGTGGAATGTTAGAATAAGTCCCTGGTCCGGTCCACAGACTTTCCTCCAGAAAAGAGCATTCCTCAAAAAACTTCCATTTTGGTACATATATATCTTTGGCAGCAACGCCGCTTTTCTTGCTTTTATTCACCTTTCTCACTTCCTCTCGATACATGGTCCTTAAACTCTGTATTTTACTCTTCAGTGATTTTTCCGATAAACCCGGAATAATCGTGGACAAAATTTCCAAAAGTTCGTTATAATCAGCTTTTTTCTTGTTTAGATCCTTGTATAAGTCGCTTTGTTTATTCCATATACTTTCTCTTATCTGCATCGCTTCCAACAATTCCGATACAGCTGCATCTGTCCACATGATGTTAGCCTAATTATGCGTAGAATTTAACGTCGCAAAATAAAACACGCAATTGGGGAACTGACTTAATACGCGTGAAAATAATATAAGTAGATAAACATGTATTCAGCTCATATCAATAAAAACATGCCACTTGCATGATATGTGAGTGAATAGGTTCAAACACAATTATGGACGATCGATCGTGCAATTTTATGTATCGTAGAGAATACAATGTGGCTAAACGTAATGAGTAGAGATCAGCCTTGGTGAAACGCAATGGGTTAATTGGTCAGTCGACTCACTGTGTGAATATGCGGTGGGCGACATGACTTCCTATGCCATATAAATTATGTTGGCCAATTGTCACCAAACTCCACCATAATTAATTGTCACACCTACTATGCCATCGAAACTGTGGTACGTGTGTCCGCAGCCAATGTTCTTGAATATGATCATGATTAAATGTATTTTCTCTGATAATGTTCTTGAATATGATCATGATTAAATGTATTTTCTCTGATAATGTTCTTGAATATGATCATGATTAAAGTGTACTTACCGTGATAATGTTCTTGCACTGAAGCTGATGGGGTAGTTTTCTTTCAGTCCCCATTTAAAACTAAGACCGATGACCAATGTCCAACTTCAGCACCATTACAGTATTGTGATAAAAGAAATTTATGCTGGTATCGGAAGAAAATACTTTCAAATTGAAGCACACAACAATTATTTCTATCTCGCACCAACTGAGACTGGTGTGCATTTCTGTATAAAATGTTATGCCACTAAATTGGTTATTATTCCTTGGTTTTGCTGAATAAACTAACCTGCATGGGTCATTCAGATCCCACAACCATGATTAAATTCAGCATTGCTTGCTTATTACAGGCCGTCAGAGATGGCAGCTTACCAGGGGTTCATCCGAGATCTCAGAAGAAAGTTACTGCAGGATCTCAGCAGCCTCTTTCACTGGCTACTCGGGGAAGAACACCTTATAGAAGTAAGGATTCTGGGATAGCATCAACTCGATCTCACTCATTGTCAGGGCAGTCATCACAAGGAAGACCTCCATCACCATCAGTGCGGGGAAGTTCTCCCTCACCATCAGGACAGGGAAGATCTCCCTCACCATCAGTGCAGAGAAGACCTCCATCACCATCAGGACAGAAAAGATCTCCCTTGCTATCAGGACAGGGAAGATCTCCCTCACCATCTGGACCGAAAAGATCTCCCTCGCCATCATTACGGGGAAGATCTCTCTTGCCATCTGCTGATCCTATGATTTCAGACAGGATTATTTATGGGAGGGCATCACCACAGACTGAAACAGTTACGCCATCATACACTGATTTATATCTTGAACGAGACATATATCTGAAGAAGGTTGATCAGAACCTGGATAGCCTCAGAGCAGTAACTAAGCACTTAACTGATATTGACAATAGGTGAGATTTCGAATCATACAAGTGTTTTGATTATCAGCACAACTACTTTGGGACTCAATTAACATAAGGCTGCTATTATATCCTATTATTAATAGTTCCATTTGGTCTAATTTGCTTGATTAAAGGGGACTGTACACTAAATCCGGTCATTTTATATTCATCAGAACATATGCAACAAATGAATGAATTTGAGCCATGGGTTAGTGCAAAATACAATTGTGTGCTCTATGAATAATGCAAACAACATGCTAATTATAATGAAAATGGATTTATGACTCGTCCCATAAATGGCCGGATTTGGTGTACAGTACCCCTTTAAAACGTGCATGTTTTTGAGTGTCAAGTTGGTGTACAGATAGAGAGGGTAATCTGATTCATTTATCTGGGTTAGATTGTCAGTTGCTTACTGTGGTTTTTACATGCAGTGTGGATGATTTTTTCTGTTTGAAATTCACCACTAATAAAACTGCCAATGTGATGATGTAACCTGAAAGCAAAAAATCCTAAAATGCAAGAACTGATCTAGTCTTTTTACACACCCGTTGAACAGGTTTGGGCACCACACCATGAATATCAAAGTCGCAAAATTCCTACTTCCCAGTTCCTACCCACTAACCAATATGTTATATCTCGCACATGTCCTTGGTACACGAAGGGTGAAAGCCTTTTTTTTTAAATCTGTACTGATTATCAACGGCATGATAATAGTATTAGTACTCTATTTTGTAAATGGTCACTTCCTTTGCCAATATTTTTATTTCTGCACTCCAAGTAAGCTAGTCTTTTTTTCCTCATCCATTGCTGTCCAAGGCTAAGTACACTCCAAATAATGAAATGAAAATAAATTATGTTTGATTGAAGATGTAAGAAATATTATAAATTTCGCTATATTCTAAAAGCCTTGAAATCAAATTCAAACAGATCAGAGTTACTCTTACTATTCTGACATAATAACATTTCAATCTAAGAAATTTTGTTGCAGTCACATCCTAAACCAGCTAAAAAAAATCAATCTCCTATATATTTTGAAGACCTCTGTCTGTCTGTCTGTCTGTATGTATGTATGTCATTTATACAAATCTACGATTCTCGACCGATCGGGACGAAACTTGGTACGTGTGTGTAGTTTGACCAGGCGGTTTCGTTGTCGTATTGGCGAGCCTGTGCGACGCCCATGCAGCGCATGCACAGACGAGATCTCGGAAACGGGTGGAGCTATCGACTTGAAATTTGCTATGTGAATGTATCTTGCCCCGGATACAAATTTTATCGGGTCGCCGAGCCTGTGCGATGCCAGCTTCGTGCATGCGCAGGACAGATCTCGGAAACGGGTGGAGCTATCGACTTGAAATTTGGTTTTCCACCAAGGAGAAGCCCTTCAACTGAACTATATGGATTATTATCCTCGGCCTTGTGTTATCAGGAGGGTTAAAATTTATTGTCCGTTTATTTGCCTACTCCGGTCAATCAGCGACTCCGGTCAATCAGCGCTCGGATTAGCTCACGCATGAATGCGTCCCGTGCAAATCCCGCGCTCTTAACAATTCATCTAGCCAGTTTTATTTCTCTCCTTGGACCTATCAGACGTGGTTTTAACTAAAGGAAGTATTTCTCTATTGCGAGTTTATCAACTCAATATTTATTGTTGATAACAAACTTGCAATTTATCCGTTGCTTACCCGGTCGTTTAATATTTTTTAAGTACGCGTAGAAACTCTTCGTTTCATAGTAGGCGCAACGCAATTTATAAAAATTCCGTGTTTTTATCGACACATTTTATCTCGAAAATTTTGGGATTGGAATCGACAAAATCACGTTGAGAACTTCGCCATTGATGGCCATTTTGACAATGACTACAGACGCACATCGCTTACCTGTAGCAAACCTATATTGCATTATTGTGCAACATATACGGTGGCATGAATCGTCCGATTTCGGAGTCCACGTGGTACGGTATGCGAAGTCTCCTAATTTCGTGCTAACTCTTTTTCATGAAGCCGACTTCTCGCTACGTTCATTTCATGTATACTACCTCATCGTATATGCAACAGCGCAGAAAGTTGGCCAGGACAAAAATGTCTCCTTTGACGATAATTTACATGTATTCATAAACAAGATAGAACTTGTAATCCAATGGAATTTCTTTTGCCTCAACTAATTGTAAGTTGAAGTTGAGCGACTGGAACTTAACCTACATTTGGATAATGATTATCACAGAACATCATTGTACATATACAACATGTCGTTATAATTAATTGTGCTTACCGATTAATATTTGCAAATCTTAGCTAGCCCGAATGTATTACTATTAACATGAGGGCTCGTATTTGGATACTTGGAACGTCGCGAACGTTACATCGACTTCAAGATATTTATTTGAAATTTTGACCCTGTTCTTGCGATTTCATTTTATTTCCCTCATTGTATCATCGGAACAATCGTTAGAAACAATGAGATTATGTTTGTTATAACATATAGTATTATATGGCCTGTGTTCAAATAATGCTGTGTCTCTTGAATAGTCTCGTTCTGTACATGCCTGTCCAGTATTACTGACAGTGTCCGGTTGCTACGAATCGTGCAACTGGTTTGATTGGGGACTAGGATTATCTGACACAAGATTGGGCACCAAGGATTTTCATTTCAAGTTCCAGGGCTCAAAATACATTGAATTTTACGAGAATCAAATGCTGAATCATGTTAGTCATAAAGCACTGCAAATTGTCAAGTTTTGTGAGAATCATTACGGGAATCGATTCGGTGATTCTCGTCGAATCTTGAAGCCAGAGTTCCCATTGTCGAATGGCGATCTCCATCAATTCATACCGGTACTCTGTCGTTATTTCAGCGACAATTGTGTCTGTTTATTTGCAATCACTCAATGTATTTTGCTGAATGGGCTTCCCTGTTCCATGACTACACAGATATGCAAGTGCAGTAGCCTGAACCTTCAGCTATAGTTTGCTTAAATATCCAAGGATACTTCCGTCCGTGGTCAGAACTCTTTGGAGATATTTTGGATGAGAGCCTTTGGCTGGCCTACTTGTGGCAAGTCACCATATCCGTGTGACCTAGCATGGTCGCAGTGTTGAAATGATTCCTTGGCTAGCCAGTGTCTCAATAAAATTTCAGTCAATCAATGTTTATACTTTTGATGATTTTGATGTTTCACATTTCCATGTGTTCACTGTAACAAATAGACAACATCTGAACTGTTATCCTCAGACATTAGTGTTTGTCGATACATTCATATTACAAATTAACATGATACAAAATGGTGAGCTTAAAAACATGTATGGCCAGCCATAATTGTTCCATACTAGTACAAGGGTGTCAGTGCCTCAAAGGCTCAATGACATACGAACTGACTATCAATATGGCGTGCGTCAATTTTCACTGATACCGGCCTACTTCTGCGCTTTCAATCCGTGAATAGTCAAGGTGAACTACTATGCATTTATATTGTCATGTGCCCCGATGCACTGCCAATAGCCTTTCCAACAGAGTCCATCACTTGGCTCTCTACCTTCTATTTCCACATATAGAAAAGATCAAATGTCAAATAGCCTTCACTCACGTATTAAGCACAGTTACAGGAAATGCATTTATATTGCGCAGGGCCGCTGCCACTATAATTTCCATCAGAGACCAACACATGGCTCTTTTCCTTCTATTGCCTCATATCCAATTGATTATCGGGCAAATAACAGAAAGGACAGCATTTGTATTGTCACACATATAAAGTGCAGTTACATGAACAGCGTATCTATTTATATTGCGCACGACCACTGCAGGCCTGCGTATTGGAGGCGAACGACGGTTCGGTTCACCTGGAGGTTGTGAAATCTATGTCGCGTCAAAGTTGTATGTGGCTCTCGTGATACTGAATATAACAGTTTGTGTAACCTATGGGTACCTAAGCACAACCAGACAACCGACAAATACGTTACGGCTTACGATTTATTTTGCATTCGGCAGGCCTGCCAGTGCCAATTTCAAAAGAGTCCAAAACATGGCTCTTCTCCTTCTATTACTACATATCCATATGATTATCTGGTAAATAGAAAACCTAAATGAATAACACAAATGAAAGCATTTGTATCATCACACATATAAAGCGCCGTTCCGCAAGAAGCCTTTATATTGTGCATGACCACTGCCCAGTACCAGTGACTGGCGGGGTGCTACCATCGTTGATTTGGAAAACAAATCTTCAAAGGCGAATGCCACAGCTCCTGAGCCTTAGGGTGGGGAAGACTCATCATGTGCCACTAACAGCGCACCAGCCAACCAGACTTCAGTTCTTCCCAGATGTAAACGCAGCTCGAGCTCTCATTTGCTCTCGCAATTCAGAAGACGGATGTACTTGCGCCTGTATAATCATCAGTTGTGTTTTTCTCAAATTCAATGTCATTGTGGGATAGACCTCAAAACATGCATGTTCCATGGCACTTCCCATAATTTAACTGCGAATTGGGAACTGTTTTATATATACCTTCCAATAGTTTAATATTGAATCAATGATTACTATGACCATGCACATTTTGTCAAGAGGGAACAGTGCACAGTTTAATATTTGTGAATTAGAAAATTACAATTGCATACGGCTGCGAGAACAATTGCTCCTGTCTCCTGGGAAGGACTGAGACTTCTGACTCTTCCCCACGGTCCGTGGCCCACTCCATTACGAGAGTGGGTCTTGTCCCCCTGGAATCATACTCCCTCGGGATATTCCAGGCCTGCTCCACCATCTGCGGACTTTCCGTAAGTGTATAAAACGTTCTCCTCACCGTAAGCAAGGACACCGCTATGTTCTTGCACAGGAGAAATCGAATCTCATCGTCCTCTTCGCCGAGAAAAGACAGTATCTTACCTGCGGTTTAATTTCTAGCAGGTAAGATCACGTGGCCATAGTAAATAACGGAATTTACCTTGTTTTGCAATAACTAACAAATGTTTTATATATTATGCTTGCTAATAACTAACAGAATGTCTTGTCTTGCTTATAGTCGAACGAGATTCGACTTTGATGGCCGTACGGGTTGCTCATGAATATACGCGATATTATCATAGTTGGTTGAGGGCCCATTGGTCCATGGTTTTACATTTTGAGCAAACGTACCAGTCTTAACTCGGGCAGGAACCATTCGGCCCCCCCTGGTCATGCTGCAAGCCCCGTCTTCTGCAGACCGTGGGAGGCAGGGTACCGTCCTCCGGAGATTCGGGCAACCAATCCTCCAGGACACAAGCACCCACGCCTTTGGCGACTGTTCTGGGTGGGGAAGCCTCGTTGTCCCGTGCCTCACAAAGCGCACCAGCCAACTGGCCTTCTGATGCTTCCCCACGGCGCCGTGGCCCACTCCATTACGAGGGTCGGTCTTGTCCCCCTGGAAACGGCATCCCAAGTGATACGTCCAGGCCTGCTCCTCTGCCGTCAGGGGATCCTAGTGGTATGTCATCGACGTTTATGTCAGCGTGTCAGGACCACCTGCATTTGGGAGATTCGGTGGGGGGGGCTTTCCCTGGTCAAATGGATCCTTTCAATTTCCCTTTTTTCCGCCATTTTGGCCTTGGGGTGGGAAATAACACCTTAAAATCTAACTGCGAGCACAATTGTTCCTCATTCGAGCCATTCCCAGTGTGGGCTTCCCTCTAGTACCTTACCTCAACCTGATGCAGGCTGTTCTGTTGCTGGCGTCGATCCTGACATGCTTTCTAGTTTCTATAATTCTCCTGGCGTCTGATGGCTTTGACGACGATGAGCAAGGATCTCGGGCCGACGGTGGTTCCCACTGTCAGTCAAGGATTCTGTCGATCCTAGGGAACTCGCTTTGCGTACGGAAACGACACGGGTCGATCTCTTGTAAAAACTTCATCACAGGATATGTGTCAAATCTTGTTACAATGAATTACACAAACTTTGCACAACTGTACCAGTCCTCGGGCTGTACCAGTTCGCGCCCCCTGGTCCTGCATCAGCAGACCGTGGCAGGCAGAGTGCCGTTCTCTGAGATTCGGGCAACCAATCCTCCGGGACAATAGCACCCGAGCCTTTGGAGGCTGTTCTGTGTGAGGAAGACTCGCTGTCGCGTACCGTCAATAGCGCTTTCTATTTGGGAACATATAAATAGTAAATACCGCCATCACTCTCATCGCAGGACACGAGAAAAAAGCAGCAGAAGAAGAAGTCTCTACTGCTCGGTTTCTACTAGTAGCTGGCACGTATGGTATGGCACTGCCTGGGATGTTTATTCCAAAAGACAAGGGGGGGGGGTACAAGCTTGAGCAATGCTGGAATCTGAATTTATGAGCTCTTTCACATAACATATCAAAGCTGATTCATGACTAAATCACATTTACATGAAATTTGTTTGGAAGAGTACATTCCCGTCAAACTGGAATATTAAATTTATTGCTCGTTGCCTCCTCCTGGGCTTGCATTCTAATCCATATAGTTCAGTTGAAGGGCTTCTCCTTGGCGGAAAAATATAATTTTTTAAATTAAAATTAGTTTTTCCTCAAGGGAAGCCCGAAACTGAACTATCATAGATCCCTCCCATGGCGGTGCCATTCCCAACCCCGCGACTCGCAAATCTTATTATTAAAAGTCGGAAATAAAACTGGCTAGATGAATTGTTAAGAGCGCGGGATTTGCACGGGACGCATTCATGCGTGAGCTAATCCGAGCGCTGATTGACCGGAGTCGCTGATTGACCGGAGTAGGCAAATAAACGGACAATAAATTTTAACCCTCCTGATAACACAAGGCCGAGGATAATAATCCATATATAAATAACGGAATTTACCTTGTTTTGCAATAACTAACAAATGTTTTATATATTATGCTTGCTAATAACTAACAGAATGTCTTGTCTTGCTTATAGTCGAACGAGATTCGACTTTGATGTCCGTACGGGTTGCTCATGAATATACGCGATATTATCATAGTTGGTTGAGGGCCCATTGGTCCATGGTTTTACATTTTGAGCAAACGTACCAGTCTTAACTCGGGCAGGAACCATTCGGCCCCCCCTGGTCATGCTGCAAGCCCCGTCTTCTGCAGACCGTGGGAGGCAGGGTACCGTCCTCCGGAGATTCGGGCAACCAATCCTCCAGGACACAAGCACCCACGCCTTTGGCGACTGTTCTGGGTGGGGAAGCCTCGTTGTCCCGTGCCTCACAAAGCGCACCAGCCAACTGGCCTTCTGATGCTTCCCCACGGCGCCGTGGCCCACTCCATTACGAGGGTCGGTCTTGTCCCCCTGGAAACGGCATCCCAAGTGATACGTCCAGGCCTGCTCCTCTGCCGTCAGGGGATCCTAGTGGTATGTCATCGACGTTTATGTCAGCGTGTCAGGACCACCTGCATTTGGGAGATTCGGTGGGGGGGGCTTTCCCTGGTCAAATGGATCCTTTCAATTTCCCTTTTTTCCGCCATTTTGGCCTTGGGGTGGGAAATAACACCTTAAAATCTAACTGCGAGCACAATTGTTCCTCGTTCGAGCCATTCCCAGTGTGGGCTTCCCTCTAGTACCTTACCTCAACCTGATGCAGGCTGTTCTGTTGCTGGCGTCGATCCTGACATGCTTTCTAGTTTCTATAATTCTCCTGGCGTCTGATGGCTTTGACGACGATGAGCAAGGATCTCGGGCCGACGGTGGTTCCCACTGTCGGTCAAGGATTCTGTCGATCCTAGGGAACTCGCTTTGCGTACGGAAACGACACGGGTCGATCTCTTGTAAAAACTTCATCACAGGATATGTGTCAAATCTTGTTACAATGAATTACACAAACTTTGCACAACTGTACCAGTCCTCGGGCTGTACCAGTTCGCGCCCCCTGGTCCTGCATCAGCAGACCGTGGCAGGCAGAGTGCCGTTCTCTGAGATTCGGGCAACCAATCCTCCGGGACAATAGCACCCGAGCCTTTGGAGGCTGTTCTGTGTGAGGAAGACTCGCTGTCGCGTACCGTCAATAGCGCTTTCTATTTGGGAACATATAAATAGTAAATACCGCCATCACTCTCATCGCAGGACACGAGAAAAAAGCAGCAGAAGAAGAAGTCTCTACTGCTCGGTTTCTACTAGTAGCTGGCACGTATGGTATGGCACTGCCTGGGATGTTTATTCCAAAAGACAAGGGGGGAGGTACAAGCTTGAGCAATGCTGGAATCTGAATTTATGAGCTCTTTCACATAACATATCAAAGCTGATTCATGACTAAATCACATTTACATGAAATTTGTTTGGAAGAGTACATTCCCGTCAAACTGGAATATTAAATTTATTGCTCGTTGCCTCCTCCTGGGCTTGCATTCTAATCCATATAGTTCAGTTGAAGGGCTTCTCCTTGGCGGAAAAATATAATTTTTAAAATTAAAATTAGTTTTTCCTCAAGGGAAGCCCGAAACTGAACTATCATAGATCCCTCCCATGGCGGTGCCATTCCCAACCCCGCGACTCGCAAATCTTATTATTAAAAGTCGGAAATAAAACTGGCTAGATGAATTGTTAAGAGCGCGGGATTTGCACGGGACGCATTCATGCGTGAGCTAATCCGAGCGCTGATTGACCGGAGTCGCTGATTGACCGGAGTAGGCAAATAAACGGACAATAAATTTTAACCCTCCTGATAACACAAGGCCGAGGATAATAATCCATATAGTTCAGTTTCGGGCTTCCCTTGAGGAAAAACTAATTTTAATTTTAAAAATTATATTTTTTGAATAGCCCGGACAACGTCGGGCTCATCGGCTAGTAAAATATATTTGTTGAATACAAAAACACATCCATGTACTCACAATTAATAAACTGGATCTCAGAATCCTACCACTTGAAGTTTATGATCAACCGAGTCGCGAACTGACTAGGTTTTGCAACGAGGTTGAACATAGGCTCCAAGCCGTCAATGTCACACCATGTTACGGTCAATCCACCACAATAACATATATGTTATGCCGACAGTCCTGGTCATAGCAATTTGACATTTATTCAAATGATCAGCAGAAAAATGTCAAAACTGCTATAGCTCTCACCACATAATGCTGTTAAACGTAATTGACATCATGAATAAAGCAGGCCCTATGAAACAGTGTCTTGGTTTATCTTATGATAACGTCTCTGAACGTAAACATTGGATATGTTGCATGCTTCTCTGGCCAATCAATGACGCTGTTTCTGACTGGAGGTGGAACATAATACATTTAGCGAATCATTCATAGAGAGCTTCGCACTATTACATTGTATAGCCATATAGCCATGGCATTAACCATTAATAACGATTCAGTCAAATTTCATCTAAAAACATTACCAGATCAGAATATTGTTATGTCATTCATTTCCATTACAATATATCCATATAAAAATCAAGTCACTGTCCTTAAAATTTCCTTTGTCTCTAGATCCCCTGAGATAAAGAAGATCGATCTTCATGGTAACAAAATTATGAGAGTATCTTTGACAGATCCGTACTGTGCAATTGTTACCAAGTTTAGTGTAACAATTCTATAATTTTTTGATTGGATAAGCAAGAATCTAGACTCATTAGTCTAATTCTTCACATAGTATCAATAGTCCTCACAGTTGGGTAGGATCACTGAAGCTAGGACTAACCATCCTTCCATTGTTATGAGCATTTATCTTGTAATCCACAATCTGGGAAACTCTTGGATGTATATATATTATACAAGACTCAAAATCAAAAGGGATATTTAACTTTATTTACAGGCAGTATGATAATAGGAACTGTTTTGGCCAGAAAACTTTCATCCTCTCAAGACCAGAATAACTTTCATAATTTATAATAATTATAAAATTACGATCATCTACTGAGTGTTCAAAATTGCTATTTTATGTCACATATATAATTATATATCGTCACATAATTATTATGCCCGAAGAGATCACAGTATGATCTTTATACTCTGCCTTATATCTCTAATATAAATATCCTCACTGCCTTCTTCTGTATGCAGATTCTACCATATAGTTTTAGTGGATAGGAAGTCTTAGTGGGGAATAAAATATTTTTACAGTATAAATTATATTCCCTAGAAGATTCCCATCCACTAAGCATGAGCGCCTCCCAGTTTCCACCTGCAATGCTCGGTTAAGAACGCTTCCTCGGGATTAAGAAAAAGGATTAGCTTACCTGGAGCACAGATTTAAATAAAATTGTGACCTTTTTAGCTCAACTTGACAAAGTCAAGTCCGAGCTATTGCCATGGGTTGGCATCAGTCGTCTCATCCATCCGTCTGTCCATCCATCTGGGTAGTCGTCCATCCATGAGTCCGTCCGTCAACAATCTCCATTAGCACTTACTACAGGTCACATCTCTCCTCCGATCATCACCAAACTTTGTACAGATCTTTGGTGTGACCTCTAGATGGGAGCCATCAAATTTTACTGAATCACATTGAAAAACATGGCTGCCAGTGGCCATCTTGGATTTTACCCTTTGTATGACTAAATCCTTCGGCACACCATACAGGCACAGGTCACCTCCCTCATCTGATCATCACCAAACTTCATATGGTTCTTCAGAATGACTTCTAGATGGGAGGCATCAATTTTTTTCCCGAAATTTATTGAAAAACATTGCCAACAGTAGCCATCATGGATTTCAAATTTGAATCCATCGGCACACCCTACAGCCCAAATTTGTTGGAGAATTCTTTTGAAAATTTCCAGGCATGTTTAGGATCACGTCCAGATGAGAGCTATCAAATTTGAATGATTTTCAATGAAAATCATGGCTGCCGGCAACCATCTTGGATTTTACTTTTACATGACTGGATCCTTTTGCACACCTTACAGACCACATCCCTCATCTGATCACCAAACTTCATATGGATCTTTTGAGGATCTGTAGATGGGAGCCATAAATTTTGTCCGAATTTTATTTAAAAACATGGCCTCAATCTTTGCATGATTAAATCCTTTGGCACACCCTGCAGATAAATAAATTTTGTCCGAATTTTATTTAAAAACATGGCCTCAATCTTTGCATGAGTAAATCCTTTGGCACACCCTACAGACTTACATTCATCATCCAATCATCACCAAACTTCATATAGATCTTCGGGGTGATCTCTAGATGGGAGCCATCAATTTTGTGTTGAAAAACATGGCCGCCAACAGCCATCTTGGATTTTAATCTTTGCATGACTAAATCCTTTGGCACACCCTACAGACGACATCCCTCATCTGATCATCACCAGACTTTATATGGAAAACATTTTATGGCTCCAATCTAGTGGTCACCCGACCAATCTAGTGGTCACCCGACCACTAGATTGGAGCCATGAAATTATTTCGAATTTTATTGAAAAACATGGCCATCTGGCCATCTTGGATTTTAATTTATATATATCTCTTCATGTTCATATGTGGTATTACTTAGACATTTAACTTTCTGCATTCCTAATCGCTCCATTCACTGTAACACTTGAAACTATCCCCTCTCCAAGTTGAGCTGCAGTGTCATTGACACTTTCATTACGAAATAGTGTACCAATATCGTACTGTCGATAATCCATATCGATTTTTTTTAAATGGGCTTTCAACATTCGTGTACCAAGGACATAGGAGAGATATACCATATAGTTTAGTAGGTAGGAATCTTTTTCGGAATGCAAATTATACTTAATATGCATAATGTATTTATCATATTTAACTGTCACATAGCTGTTCAAATGAGATTGCTTATTTGTTTGAAATAACAACTGAATTATTTATTTGCATATAAATTGGAGGCGACTAATTAAAGTCCTTGTTAGTGCCTACTGGTGGTAGGGTGCGCGGAGAATGAGGATCCGCGCTATCTCTCTCTTTGTTTGCGAGCTGAGGTGCTGTGCTGAGGTTTAGTGTTCCAGATTTGTGCGTGTGCATTTAGTTCCCCTTTGTAAGTTGTTAACATGGATTACTATAGTGAGGGACACGTTGGGTGTGGGGAAGTTGATGTCAACGGGTGTGACACTGGTGAGAGAAATGCTCGTGGCCATATTTAATGTGATTGAGTAATGAGGTAATAAAGTCAAAAAGGCGAGGATGATCCTCCAGGGAGGTAATCTCAATCACTTGAATATCCTAAAAATGGTCTAGCGCTTTCGATACAAGTGTATCTTCGTCAGGACCAGGATGGTGTAGATAGATGTGGATTTTGCCTGTCCTTTTATACTCTAGGTTGATTGAGCGTGAATTTGATTGGTCAAAGGGTAGATGTCGGGTGTTTATGGACACAGAAGAGGTCTCAGAGTTGAGTGCGGGTATATTGCGGGTATGTGGTGCCTCGCAATTCCCGATAGTCTATGCGGGTAGTTTGTGCGGGTATATTGTTGCTGCCCAGTCACTGTAGTTTAGTGCGGGTAGTTGTAGCGGGTATGTTGTATACAAAGCTACTAGTATAATAACGTGATGTGTCCATGAATTAAAGCACAAACGGCGTCGGTATATGATTTATAACCCAGGAAGCCGGATGTGTATTTGCGGGTATGTTGAGAAGAAACGATCCGAACTGGTGCGGGTATGTCGCTTTATTCATCATAATGTGTACCAGCTGCGGGTATGTGTTGTGTAGTACCCGCATTTATCTTCTGTGTCCATAAACACCCGACATCTACCCTTTGACCAATCAAATTCACGCTCAATCAACCTAGAGTATAAAAGGACAGGCAAAATCCACATCTATCTACACCATCCTGGTCCTGACGAAGATACACTTGTATCGAAAGCGCTAGACCATTTTTAGGATATTCAAGTGATTGAGATTACCTCCCTGGAGGATCATCCTCGCCTTTTTGAATTTATTTATTTGCATAGTCAACATTTATATTTGATTAAGTTGCAACAATGCCTTAACATATATACAAGTATTTACATAATACAAATAATATTTACATAACAGATTCAACATATGCATATATACAAAACAAATTACAATTACTAAATTTAAAGTAAATTGCATTGTAATGTTTAATATCGATAATACATGTATAGGTGATGCTATATACTACATATATATCAGGGCAATTTTTTCATAGCTAACTTTATGTAAATTCACTCTTTACAATAGGGTCATGTTTGTTTTTGAGGGATATATATATATATATGTGAAATTTATTTGGTTTGGATTTTCCTAGTAGTATTTGGTATAAGTTTCGTGCAGGTCTTTTAGTTCAGTACACATAATGAGAAAATGATATTAATCACAGATTATTTCCACATAAAAGGCATTCCTGGTCTTTACTTTACTGTTTTTATCCCCCCGCCAAATTGAAAATTTACGTGGGATATAGGAATGGGTTCCGTCCGTCAGTCTGTCTGTCTAGCCGTCTGTCGGTCCGTCCTTCTGTCCCGAATTTTAAAGAGTCATAACTTGAACAAATGTCAGTTATTGGACTTTGTTTATTATTTTTGTCGAATTTACTAAATAGCAAATATACGACGTCACAGGGCTCATTTCCACAAATCGGAACGGATTTAAAAGATATTTGGTATATGAGTTCACTTTACCAGTATCTAGAACGAGTTCGCAAACCAGGTCGGGCCGGATATTTTAAGTGGACTTATTGGACTTTGTTTATTTTTTTGTGTGCAAATGGACGACATCACAGGGCTCATTTCCACAATTGTCAACGGATTTAAAAGTTTTTTGGTATATGAGTTCACATGACCAGTATCTAGAACGAGTTTGCAAACCAGGTCCAGCTGGATATTTTCAGCAGAGTTATTGGACTTTGTTATTATTTTTGGTGCAAATGGATGATGTCACATGGCTAATTTCCACAAATGTCAGTACCTAAAATGAGTTCGCAAGCCAGGTTTTTTGACAAAATCCCACCTCTTGTTTAGCACATACTGAGAACGCAAACATTATTGAGAATGCACTTCCCCAACTTTACAATTCGGCGGGGGATACTGCCGTCTGCGACTGCTTGTTCCATCTACGTTGTTCTACTGGCAGTCTGTGATTAGCTGTTTTCAATTTCAACAAATAGGTTGACAAATGAGAGGTAAATATGTTAAGTACCCACTCAATCTGATTATCTTTTATGTTACTGTAAAACATAGCCTGAGTTGAGGAGGACATGTTTAGGTTGCCGAACAGACAGTGTTCGTGTTGTTTTATTAATTCCACTTTAATGTGTTTAAGGTTATTCGCGTTTAATGCTGACTGATTCAGCCATGTAATATCCATGTTTTTTTGTGTGCAAAATCTGTACAATGAAAGAAATCCAAGATACACTGGTTATAAGGCAATAATTTCTGTGTTCTCTTCATGAATGATGACCAACTGCTAGTCTGCTGTAGTTGGTCTGTACTCAGGTCAGTCTGATAGCTTAAATTTTTACTTGCTATACAGTGAACCTATTCACCATCACAGAATCTGACTTTGATATTTTGTCACAATGGCAGGATCTAACTGTAAGGCTATGCTTAATAATAGAAACATGCACATGTGTTATTGTTTTTCAGCTGACTTCACCAGTATTTTCTTTTTTGTTTTAGGTATATTAGCAGTGGATATGGATTGTCTACCACAGATACTTATTTTGATACCTACAATAGAAAGGTCTATGATGCAAATAAATACAGAGATGCTTCAAGGTTTGCATTAATGAAATGATGTGCTGTAGCGTTATTATTTAATATGAACATAACATAATTGTTTGCTAAATTTTTAATTGTTTTTGGATTCTTCTAAGGAGTGTTCTAATAGTGTTTCAAATCTCATGCGGCAGGTCTCTTTTCTTAAATATTTATTTTAAATTGAAAAGATCCTGATTCACTTATATGTTAAATGAGCATCCGGGTCAGTATATTAATCCCGATGTTCACAAATATGCTGTAACTCAATATGCACTTCTAGATTATGTGAAATACCAATTGTGTCATACTTTTTCCTAATAAATTCTATATCCCAAAGGCAGATCACATTATTATTCCTCAATGATGATGACATTTTTTGCAGAGTAAAAGTGAGAGGATTTATATTGATTCTTTTTTTCTTCACAATATTGGTTTAATTTCATTAAAGATGGTCTATCTTTTCCTAAATATGCTTTATATAGATTCTTGCGTATTAAATTATATCTATGAGTCAATGAGTCAAAGAAACATGTCCAGAAACTCCTCAATCAATTAATATTGATTTTATGTTGATATATTCTAATATAATGCGATAATCAATTGAGACATTTTTTAGTCAATTTAAAAAAAAAACTCAACTTATGCTTTGGCGAGGTTGGTAGGCGGGCAGACGTCCATCCGGATGGGCGCGAGACCATTAGCATGATAACTCAAACAAACGTCAACCGATTTAATTTATATTTTTGTGTATGGGTCTGTTGCAACCATATCTAGCTCAAATTCAAAAATCAGGTTTGTCCAATCTTTGTTACGAGAGTTATGGGCCTTAGGATGTTTATTTTTAGCGATTTTGATTATTCGCAACCGTTAGCTCGATAACTCAAACAAACTTTGATTGATTTCATTGACATTCGTTATATTAGTCTACGATCATTTCTATATGGGAGCTGTCAAATTTGAAAGATTTTCGATGAAAAACATGGCCACTGGCAGCCATCTTAGTTTTACTCTTTGCATCACTAAATCCTTCAGCAGACCCTAACTTCATCCGATTATCACCAAATTTCATATGGATCCTTGGGGTTACCTCTAGATGGGTGTTTACCATTTTTTCCGAATTCTATTAAAAACATGGTTGCCAGCGCCATTTTACTCTTTGTATGACCAAATCCTTTAGCACACCTTACAAGTCACATTTGTCAACCAATCATCACCAAATTCATATGGATCTTCAGAGATGTGGAGGCCACATTTTTATTTTCTTGTTAACAATTTTGAGACTGTTAGGCTGATAACTAAAACACTAAAGGTGACCTATTTCAATAATTCTTTTGTGACAGATACACTCTTTCAGGCAAAAAAACTTGACGAGCGCCATCTTCCAATGCACACCCCGTGTTTCATTACCATATTTAGAACAGACCATCACAAAATGTTCAGGCGATCTCAGATAGGGATAGAGTTCTCTCACTTGCTACTCCCATAACATATTTGCAAGCCGTAAAATGTCCCAAATTGATTATATGTATTATACCAGAAAATTCTAAATAAAATATTATTTGATAGAAGTGTTTCCAGACAGGAGTCTTCGACTCATATTTATTATTTTATGATAATGCTTATTGCTGTTATTAAGCCCTTCAGTCTTACATCTTAAAGTTGATTCTCTTTTCAGTGAAAATCTCATGAATCTTAGGCTAGAAAATGAAAGTTTACATACCAGGTAGGCACTACTTTAATACAAATCATAAAAAATACTAGATATATATAGTACCCTAAGGAAATAGTTTTTTTCAAATGAAACTTAAAAAAAATATCACTTTGATATTAATGTATAAAGACAAAAATTAACATTTCAACATCATCAACATTGCATTACATTGTTTTGGGTCTTTCGGTTGCTGATCCAAGAAAATAAAGCTGCTTTTAGTAACTAACTCCACACATCTACTTTAATATAGCAGATGATATTTAATAAGTATTATATCATTCTAAGATGGATCATTACGATGCTGAAATGTAGGATAGAAACAAGTATTGCTAAGTTTATTTCTAAGACTTAGACAGCTATTTGTATATGAAAATATCTGTATAATTTTGTAACAGGAATTGTCAAGCAAGATAACTAATTCAATAACCGTAATTCACATCAACTGTACAAAATTGTAAATGTATGGAAAAGCTCATTCATTCAGGTTGGATATCTGCATCACTACACACATATGGTTTAATTAGTTATCCACCAAATGGCTAACAGCCTTAAAGTTTACTAAAGTAAATCAACTGATTGGATGAATAGCACATCCATAGTTGTTTTATTGGTCTTAGGATGGTCATCTGACAGAGGTGAGAGGTACAAGAACTCACACTGCCCAATCGATTCGCGGCCTCAGTGTGCTGGCAACGAATCCTCAGTGCTCAAAACGCTTGTTTTTGCAAAACAGAATTTAGCGAGAGTCAGTCAATAGTTGATATTTTCAACATGGAAAGGTATGTATAGCCCATTTTACTTTTATAACACAGATTGGTTATCCACCGATGTCCTGGCTGCCTGGGGACAAAATAGGTTGCGTCTAAAGCAAAAGAATAAGGTGTGGAAACTCGATGGGTAGGGATAAAATGTGTTGTTACTGCCATTCATCAGTGTTTTGTGGCCTTTGTTTGTGCAATTGGACGAATTATTGTGTTCAAAATCCAAGAGAAATATATTGGCAATCCAAATAAATCGAGTTGGTGTCCGTAAAACGGTTATAAGTGCCCTAAATTAAGCTGGAAATGAGGGTGGGGTAGTTCACATGTGACACAGCGGAGGGAATGTGCATGGCAACGCGGTTGGACTAGACATGTGCAAACATTGACACAGTGGCTGCATTATGCACCATTGTATTCCCAGTCTTGTATATCGATTGTATGGCTCAGTATCAACTTTTATACCGGAACGCATGTCAAATTTTAATGTATATATAATTATTTAATAATTCACTGTATACACTATATAGTATATACGATGGATATACAGCTTGAAGACAAACCAACCAAATATTCCATAGTTGATCTTTTATTTCATCTTCAATCTAATGTACCATCTGATGATTCTGCCATTCAAATGCTACGTCTGATATAATCCCATTTCACAATCGCAGACTTGCCAGAATGTATTATAATAGAGATTTTCAAGTTGTTCACGCTTCACGAACCTCTTACAAACAGTTGGTCCTATATAGCTGCAAGCGTTTCTATAACATCGTAAAGGAAACTTCTGTGCTGTGGAAATTTTTCGAGTTCCCAGATGTATTAACTTTACATAAAGCGGATCTACAAGATATCCTTATTGATTCAAAACAATTTCGTCATTTCGAAATCGCTTATGCAGACATTAACATCGAACGATATTACTTGAACTATCAGCTGGCATGTGGTCTCATGTGTGCGACGAAACTATCGGTTCTTAATATTGCCGGATGTGATATTCCAACACTGTTTCTTGCCCTGTCTGGCAAATATCAACTTCCTGGACGTCTCGGAGTGTCGCAATTTGTCCGACGTAGATTTCTTGTCAATCAAGGAGTTTAAACGTTTGAGGTCATTATATATCTCATACACTAACATATCGTCTTCAACAATCTTGACAATTTCACACCAACTACATTCACTGGAATTGTTCGATATTGAGGGGATTCCGTTTTTAATGAGGGAGTGTCTATTGTTGATGAACAACCCACACCAGTCTCTAACCTACATGCAGTTGACCGTTGGTGGAAAGCCGCTCTTCAATCAATTTGCCAATACTGTAGAACGTGTATACAGAAACTGTCGTTTTGCAGTAAATTAGGGGCTTGTTACATGAGCCGGGACAGCTCAGCTCACGTAACAGCGAGTCATCCCGGCTAGAACGTAACACCATTCATGAGTTACGTTTAGTGACAACCCAAGCCTCTCTGTTATAGGCGTTCCTACATTATGGACCGACGTCGTGACGCATGATTGACAGCTAGATGGATAGCTAGTTGCGTGAACGTCAACCGAGTTGTCCCGGCTAACCGAATTGTCTCGGCTCACATAACAGCGTGATCGAGTTGTCCCGGCAGACCGGGTTGTCCCGGCTAACCGAGTTGTCCCGGCTCATGTAACAAGCCCCTTATATATAATGTGATATCGGCGCCCACTTCCTGTAGAGATTGCACCAAAGAGGTAACCAGCCCGTAAACATACATGTAATTAACACCCACCATGCACGTGCAAATGGACGAGTCCTTGGTATATGCTCATTATTGTATGTTTATGTTGTATGGTCGCTTTCTCTGCGCCATTCACCTGATGGTTTGAGTATATACTATACTAATTATGTTGTTTATTCCATGCGCACAAGCGAAGCCTTAAATGGCAGTGAGATCTCATAATATTATTTGTTACTATTTAAAACTCGACCAAACGTGTTGCATGTGATGGTATGTACAAGCTTATAACTCATAATTATTATGTCACATACGGTCACAAAGTGAATTTATCCATCGATGCATTATATCTGACACGCTCTGCCAACTATATGCCGGTATAAAAGTTGATACTGAGCCATACAATCGATATACAAGACTGGGAATACAATGGTGCATAATGCAGCCGCTGTGTCAATGTATGCATATGTCTAGTCCAACCGCGTTGCCATGCACATTCCCTCCACTGTGTCATGCTTGAACTACTCCACCCTCATTTCCAGCTTAATTTAGGGCACTTATAACCGTTTTACGGACACCAACTCGATTTATTTGGATTGCCAATATATTTCTCTTGGATTTTGAACACAATAATTCGTCCAATTGCACAAACGAAGGCCACAAAAACACCGATGAATGGCAGTAACAACACATTTTATCCCTACCCATCGAGTTTCCACACCTTATTTTTTTGCTCTAGACGCAACCCATTTCGTACTCGCTCCATTAAAAAAGAAGTCCGTGTGACAGTCTAAATACCTTACACCATGTTAAAAATAGCTTTACCAGGCTTCAGCTAAATAATGATATCAGCCCAGTCTGTCGGCGGTAGATCAAAGGTGATATCGCCGCGGTCTGCTGTGTGGCATGTGGGTAAGTTACGTAATCATGTGACACATCGAAAAATAAGCTGATACTGTTATCGCATTTTTTATTTCATTAAACTTCAGCTTTTGACAAAAACGAAATGTACCAAGTGTATAATTGGAATCCGTGGTTGTGGTTTGAGACTTCAATGGCTCGAATCCGTTGATAAATACGGAAATTACCCATGTGCATGTATAAATAAAAATATAATCTACACCCGAAATTAGAAAGAACTGAATTCATACAATTAGCGATAAAAAACATGTTCATGCACGATCGTTTGCGCATTGTTTATAGAAAATGCATGGTTTTGGGTTCCGTTTGCATTGAATGAACTAAAGTGTTAAATTGTCGTTTTGGAAACTAATTGAATTATTTTGCTGATTTTCTAAAAAATATAATTCGTTTGATAACTTTGTTTTGCTGCGTCATAATTGTTTTTATCGTTTTATTGGCTTCATTTTGTTGCTGACGTGGGGTATGATATAAAACTATATAGATTGACTTAAAATCGATGTCGCGAAATGATTAATTTTCGGACTCCTTTTCGGATAAATGAATTGAACAAGGGCGCCGATTGTTTTAGTTTCGTTTATACTGGTATTTCCTAAACACACATATGTGTCGTATGATATGATTATTACCACGGCACAGTTACTATTGACATTATAGCTAGAAATTCTAGATACCCGAGTTGCGAGCATGATTGTGTATATGAGAAGTGCGTATATAATTTTAACGTCAGTACTTAAAAATGATCGATTTTCGGGCTCGCTTTTCCAATAAATAAATTGAACAAGGGCGCCGAATGTTTGAATAAATGAATGCCAAGCCACAGTGTATTTGGAACAAGCAAAACATTTATACACGATACATAACAGACGTGAGAAAGAGTCGGTGCATCTGTGTACACATATATACAAGATAAATTAAGGTGTATACATTCAAATATAGATTTGGCATAATTGGCACCAAACAGAAATGCTAGTTATACTATACTGTATAACCGCGATGGTTCATTTTCGTTTAGATTGATATTTCCAAAATATATCACATGATATGAGTGTTACCACGTGGTTAGTTTTGAAATTATAACTTGAGGTTACTGATGCCAGAACTTAAAATTTATCGATCTCCCGGCTCGATTTTCGGAGAAAAAAAATAATTAAACACGAGTATCACGATAGCATTATTGTTTTTTGCCGTACAATTAATTTCATTGGCTTTATCTTAACGCAACGGGTCATGTTTATTTATCGCATTTTGAAGTGGCAGGCAAAGGAATAAATTAACGAATAATTAATTTCTTGAGTTATAGTTTCAAGTAAATGTTTGCTCATAACTTTAGTGGAATTTATCATTAAAGCCACATGGCGGTTTGCACTCCAAAATACACCCAATAATATTCGCTTTTGAATTTTTCCCAGTATTGATATATGTCGATAAATAGTTGAACTACATTTCTAAGGGCATTATGTCACATAAAGACGAATTAAAGTAATAAAATATACAACCATGAACACGCTGTTTGTGTTCCAAGCAAACAACACCCATGTGCACGGCAATCCGCGGGATTACGTGTTAATCTATTCCTGATATGGTTTCAATAAAGAGCGTTCAATTTATTTAAATTAGGTGCGAAAATTGAAACAGTTGGACAATGGCTGTGACCATGCAAGACAAGTATTGTTCAAGTATATATCAATATTTCGCGTATTTGTGAACCTATATCTTATAAATCCTTCCAATATACTTAGAAAAAACGGAAGCTTGAACGAGCCATTTCCGTTTAAATATATACATATTTTACTAGGACTAGAAAAACCTAACTATACTACATGTACTACTTTCAAGTTCGTAATATACCGATTAGGCTTTTTCTCAACCATCTACTTAATAATACGAAGCTAAGCTGAGAATTAAAAAAAAGGACCGCTGCTTTTATGTGTTGTATGTTAACGGAGAGGGGGCCAGCATTGGGTATATATAGTAACCGATCGGGGACAAGATTTCTGATGGAACATGTTTCCCCAGAGATGCATTGGGTATATGTTCATATAAATTAATGGTGGGTGAGATACAATCGTTGAATTCAATTAAATGTGTTTTTCAGTAATGCTATTTATGTCATTTACGAACATAAAAACAAAATGGATGCCATTATTGAGATCTATGCAGCGCTAATATACAGAGAACGACAAATATGTCGAAAGCAACACATCCGCGTAATTATATGGCCTTCGTTGATTGTCAGTTATCTATTAACTAGTATATTCCAAGTACACTGTCGACGGTACACTACCGATACACATGCCAGATTACTCAACGACAGTCTGGTGTACTGGTATAACTATACTATAGTACACTAGACTGCTGATTAATCTCGTCTGTGTATCGGTAGTGTACTGTCAATGACATCGGCACCTGTATACAGTCGAATTAGTGACTTGCGTTATTGTAATATGCCCTACGACAGAACTATATGTATGTCATTACATATTTTGAAAACATTATTCTAGTCGATTGGTGGCAAGATGGCGGGGAATTATACAGTATGTTAATTAGTCCGGGAATTATTTTCCGGGAACAGTACCTTTTTGTCGATTACATCGATCATCTTGTGTCAATTTTAAATATTTCGATGCGTCGTTATACTTATAATTAATTACCTACGCTTTCCTATAGTATTCAATAGATTCAAGAAAGCGAATTTCAAATTCATAAAAGTATTGTTAATAAAAGTCATGCTTGAAAAAATAAGTTGTTGCATACGAACTCTGTGCATTTTTTGTGCCATCACCCAGCCTTCCCGCCCCAACATACACATTTTGTAGTGTGTTATTGCTGGCGCTGTAAATGTTTATTGTGCCTGATATATGGTAGTATATATAATGCTTCTTGCGTACTGCCGGCGACCCGTGTTATTATGTAATAGCTACTTACTCAGTGCCGGTTAACGTTTTATTTTTTTTTGATCGAATTGTTTGTAAAATTAACATCATATAACTTAATGTTCAGAAGAAATCATATCATTTTTATGGCGGTTTGCGCTCCAAAATACACCCAATAATGTTCGCTTTTGAATATTTAGCGGTGTCGAAATATGTCGATAAATACTTGAACTACCTTTCTGTGGGCATAAAAAGTCTCAGAAATACGAAAGTAAGTTTTAAAAAAATACAACTTTTAACACGATGTATGTGTCCCAAACAAAAAACAGCGTTCCGTGTTAAGTCTATCCCTGGTATGGTTGCAATAAAGAGCGTTTGCTTAAATTCTGGGCGAAAAGAATTAAGCAACTGGAAAAATCCTGTGACCATGACAAGTAATTTTGATGGCATATGAAGCCAGTATAGGATTATTTCGACATACCTTATACCACCTTCCAAATTACAGAGACACAATTTGGAAGCTCGAATAAGCCATGTCTGTATTCAGGTGTGCATATTTTATAAAAACTAGAACGTAAATATATCACTAATTTGAAGTACATAATATATGCCGATGAGGAATTTTCACAATCTTTCTACGATGGACTTCTGGTCCTCGACTTATAATAATATATTATATTATAATAATATTATTATTATATAAACTGTCTGGTCCTCGAATTATAATAATATGAGGCTAAGCTGAGAATTTAAAACAAAATGGGCCGTTGCTTCAAGATATACACAAAACACTCTTGTTGTCTTCCCATTCATTTCCCAGGTTGTGGAGCGCGAGGAAAAACAATCTAGGAAAATATCTGATTGTAAAGGAACAATATATTTTGTGTCGATTATATCGATTAACTTGCAAAAAATATCCATATTTCGTTACATCTGGTTAATGCGCCTGGCGTATAATTAATTAAATACATTATAATTCCTATATATTATTTTGTCTATAGATCCAAGAATGCCAATTATATATTAATAAAAGTACCGAAACGCTTGCGTAGATTGCATGATTGCATGTATTATACTGTCACACTCTGACTTGTTCCGTATATTTCTTACATGTTGAAATTTTGATCAAAATAAAATATTGTACCAACACTTTGAACATTTGCCATCATGCCCTCACGCAACCGGTATCCATACTGACATTTGTGTGGACGTTGGGTCAAGTCCTATATGCCGCATAAAGGGACCCAAGGGACCCGCAGTGCGTATATATGTATAGAAACAAAATTAAGTCTGTAAAACAACACATCATGCACAAATAATATCGAACATAGAAAATAGATAAATATATGAAGAGACAATCAAATGAATATATATTAACGATCAATGAATATATAAGGTCAGTATAACTATTGTTCGATTTATCGAAAGACAATAATAATAAATTGTAACAACCAGTTCGTGTACAATCAAAATAAAAAAAGCCATATGCATGGCAGTCTAAAACCATGCATAAATGCTCGATTTAATTACACGTCGGTCTGATTTCTGGTGCTAACAAAACTAGATAGGTCGACAAATGCGTCAAATAGTTTTATATACCGACATTAATGTACAACCGAAGGCATTATTCAAGTTCTAATCATAGACTGAAATTGGTTCCTGTTTGTTTTTCCAACAGGAAACAATAAAGGTCGCTTATTACTATTTTACTCCTGTTACGATATGAATAAAGAGCGTTTATTAAGAAAAGGATGATACTATTATTACGACTGTACGGGTATATTAAGTTTATTGATGTGCCAGTATCGGAGTTTTGTGTAACCGCTATGCATATATTGTCATATACATATATTATCACTCTAAACTCCATACTCACTATCAAATTACGAATACATAATATTAGTTACTCCGTTCTGTCAAATTAGAATACATAATTTTAGTTAGGTTCGAATGAGCCATTTTCGTTTATCCTTTAATATATCAGAACACGTTTTATTTAGGTCTACGTAAGCAACGAGACTCAGAAATATTAAATAAAGACAAACATAACATAAGTAATTATAGTCCGATTGAAACGCCAATATGCATGCTATTAACACCAGAATGACATGTCCGAACGCGCTACGTAAATTCAAGAAAAACGTTTTAACGAAGTATAAAACGAGTAGCCTGGTATGTTGTTCTTCACTGGCTGGGGACCAGCCAAAGACGCCGGGGAGATCAAAGAACGGTGCCGACGGATTTTTGTTTGTGCTGACTTCAGTCTCCAATGCAAGGGAAGAGAAATATGTTGCAAAATGCAACATTATGCTAGTTTATTAACACGAAAACGTTCACAAATGTTATACTTGGTAACATATAGCTTAAATTGTGAGTTCACACCACAATGGTACGTGGAATAAACGAGATTTACCAACATTACAGGAACTATTTTTCATAACAAATCACAGCCACCGCGGAATCTGGAAAATCATGTTACTATATTTAGGACCCCATATCTGGGGTCGGTCTTTGATGTAGAGCTTCCCTAATGGCTATTTTGTCCCCAGGCGGCCAGGACATCGGTGGATAACCAATCTGTGTTATAAAAGTAAAATGGGCTATACATACCTTTCCATGTTGAAATATCAACTATTGACTGACTCTCGCTAAGTTTTGCAAAAACAAGCGTTTTGAGCACTGAGGATTCGTTGCCAGCGCACTGAGGCCGCGAATCGATTGGGCAGTGTGAGAACTGCACAGGCGTGTGAATGTGGTGACTTGTGAATGTTATCACACAAGTTTCTTGTGGCGCAAAGTAACAAATTGCTGAATTACATACAAGTGTGATAAAGTTCACCTCCTTCTGTAATTATTACACACTAGTAGTATATACACTATGATCATATACTCAATACAATGTTGAATTATTGTTGTAATACCTGTTTGGTTTTCATGTATAATGACAATTATGTCTTGCACGCTACCATGATCTGACCAAGCTACTGTTGTGTAGACGATAGCCCACCGGCAGGCACAAACGCATGACCGACCCCAGTATTTAAGCCGTTGTTCTGACCTGTGTTATTCAGTTTTATTCTTCAGCTAACAGATCTAAGGGAGTATCTTTCTGATTTTAGAGTTTTACCAACTAAAAATTTATGAATACTAGCTTTATTTAAGTCGCTTACCCATTTGTTAACTTCGTTATAATTATTGGCTTAAAATTCATGGACTGTTTCATTTCATAGATGCAATTGTTCCGCTTTTTAGCTCATATGGATGTTCGGGGTGACCTCCAGATGAGAGCCATCAATTTTTTCTGAAATTCGTTGAAAAATATGGTAGCCATCTTGGATTTCAAGTTTGAATTCATTGGCATGCCCTGCAAACCGGATTTATTGAATTGTCTTGAAAATTTACAGGTGTGTTTATGATAAGTTATAGACGGGAGCTATCGAGTTTGAACAATTTTCAATGAAAAACATGGCTGCTGGCAGCCATCTTGTATTTTACTCTTTGTATGACTAAATTGTTGGGCACACCATACAGGGCACCTCCCTCATTCAATTATCTCTAAACATCATATGGACCTTCGGGGTGACCTCTAGATGGGAGCCATCAATTGTTTCCAAAATTCATTAAAAATCTTGACCACCAGCAGCCATCTTGGATTTCAATTTTGAATCCATCGGCACACCCTGCAGCCTGCATTTATTGGAGAATTATTTTGAAAATGTACAGACATCTTCAAGATCATCTCTTGATGGAAGCAATCGAATTTGAAATTTTTTTGATGAAAAACATGGTCGGTGGCAGCTATCTTGGATTTTAGTCTTTACATGACAAAAATCTTTTGTCACACCCTGCAGACCACATACCTAATCCGATTGTCACCAAACTTCATATGGGTCTTTTGGATGACTGCTATATAGGAGCCATAAATTTTCCTCATTTCAATGAAAAACATGGCCGCCAAAGGCCATTATGGATTTTACTCTTTGTATGACTAAATTCTTCTGTGCACCCAAGAGGCCAACTCCCTCATCCAATCATCCCCCAACTTCATATGGATCTTCTGGGTGACCTGTAGATGGGAGCCATCTCAGATTTTACTCTTTCTTGTAGTATTACTGCATCATTTGGCACTTCCTACAGCCAAACTTTTTTATCCGCTTAATCCCAAACTGTTTATGCATCTTCAGGGTAACCTCTAGTGTCATAAACATATAAACTGTCCGAGTTTCCTATCGATCTATGGACTGTAATGGCATGATCAAATATCCAAGGTGAGCTACAGAGTCATTGACACTTTCATTTCATAAAGCCGACATGAAATAATTTTTTGATGGCATCTAAATTTGCTAACAGCTGTCAAATTAGATGGCCATTGTGACAATTAATAAAGACGCACATAGATTACTTTAAGGTACATCTATTGAATTATTCTGGGACCTATACTGTATGAGGGACATTGTACGAACATAGGTGCCATGTGGTACGCTACGTGAAGTCTCCTAATTTTGTGCCCAATGATATTAAAACTCGCTGTGTTTCGTTCTATGATTTCATCGCAAGGTTATCTACATACTGTTCTAACAGCATGCTGTCCCAAAATAAACAGCGTTTGTCTGTCTCAATACTGTCAGAGCATGCATGAAACAGCTCTGTTGGTTAGTAGACACTTGGCTCAGTTTTCCAGAAGGCAAATGTGCATAGCTAATAATAATATGACAGTAGTAACTAATATTACAACTCAGTATTGACAGTATTAATTTCAGACAGGGCTTATTAACATCTGACGAGTATCAGAATCATGACTCTTAGTTTGATTTTCGTAAAATGCAATGGATTAGCTGTAGGAATGATTCTTGGAAAAAAATTATGAATTTTAAGGCCTGTCCGACTAGGAGCTGATATGATATCAGCATTTTGTTAAACATCACAAGACATTATTTATGGCAAGTAACCATATCTAATGCGATCTTGGTACACACAAGCTTGCTGTCTTTTCAATGCGGGGCACCTTGTTCATGAGGGGCATGGTAGGAATGTTGAAAGTATTGACTATCAAGCGTCTACATGGATTTCAATTACATCAATGTATATATACAATTTTCACAATGATATCGCCCTGCTTCTGCGCTTTTAATCTGTGAATAGTAGAGGGCAAGCAAAAGTTAATGGAAGCGTTTATAGACTTTCCAAATAAGAGTCCAGAACTTCCCTCTGGCGAATAGATTTCAACCAAAAAATGAAGGCATTTATTGTCACGTGCCCCACGACCACTGCCAATAGCCTTTCCAAAAAGAGTCCAAAACATAGCTCTTCACCATATATTGTCACATATAAAAAACGACTATCTGGCAAATAGAAAATAAAAAAAGATGTGATGTTTGCATTGTCTGGCCTAGCTTTTGAGCTCATCGAACAGTGACCTGGACAACTTGAAAACTTTATTATTCTAACTGCCAATAAATGTTACTTAACGTCGCAATCCCAACGTAAATACATGATGTTGTATGGGTTTTAGCCAAAACAAAATCTGGGTGTTCACTTAAATACCCCACTAACAACTAAAATGTGCGCCTATCGGCTTATACCAGCTTAAAGGCAAGATTCTGAGCTTTATACTCGTGTAAATTGATATACCTTTGGACAAAATTGTTATGATTTAGTGAACTCAATCGCAAGTTCACATTTATGTGCAATCTGTTTCAGAAGAGTACATTCCCCTCAAATTTGGATATTAACTTTATTGCTCATGCTTCTCCTGGGCTTTCATTCTAATCCGAAAGTTCAGTGTGAATGGCTTCCTTTAGCAGAAATATATTAATTTTATAAGTATAATTAATTTTTCCTCAAAGGAAGCCTGAACACTGAACTGTTATAGATCCCATAGCAGTGCCATTTCAAACCCGCAACTCACCAATCTCCTGATTGAGTCTGAAATAAAACTGAATAACACAGGTCAGAACAATGGCTTAAATACTGGGGTCATGCATGGCTAATCGGGTCAAATACATTGTAGAGCGGGTGGCAGCAGGCGACCAAAAACTTAACCCTTTCCTCCTATGGTTTTACAGAGAGGTATATATATCCACACAGTTCAGTGTTCAGGCTTTTTTTAATAGAAAAATATATTAAAATAATATTTTACTGGTCATAAATTGGAGACAAATACCTTGTTGCCAGAAATTATTTAATGAAGTTATTGCAACAAAGCATGTGGATTTCAACATCTGTGTGTTGTCGGTGATAACTGAAGATATTATAGATCCTAGATTTGGCATGTTTTATACAGAAACACTGATGATTAGGATGTTGGCATAGAAAAAGGGCTTATCATAGTGCCAATATGAGAAAAGCTTTTTGCAGTTATTTTCTGGTATTTGCGCATAATTAGCATACTGACCATTTTGACTTATTTTTTCACTCACTGCTTCAAAGAACAATTAAAAAATTCACACAAATAGTTCTACTTCCATTCATCCACATTGCAAATCTTAATATCCTTGCGGTTCGAAAGATGTGATGAAGAACATAGATTCTTTTAATAGTACCATCAGTATGAGAACTAAAATTTCTACTGGTGAAAAATTTTGTGCTGCTATTTTATTTAATCTTTCTACAATAAATACTCATTGATGAGTAGTTCCCTTAGGAAATGTTCAGATAATAAGTTCAACAAACGACCATCAGCCATTTATTGAACCTATTATCAGAACATTTCGCACCCATGAATATGAATCATTCATCTCTTATCTTTTTTTCTGTCTGTTGTCTGCTTTTATTACCTGAACACCCCTCTAGATGAATAATAGACCATTCCAATATATTCTTTTATAACTGAATGGGAGAATGCATTCAGTATAGCAAGGGTTAACATAACTCATGTTTATATGTATTTGAAGGGTGAGAGACCTCCTTGAGGAAAATGCTCGTTTTAAGAAACCTGGTTCTGCCAAACGAATCAATGTGGAGGAACAGACTGAGTTGAAAGACCTAAGATACCAGTATGTAGATATTTTTAGATATGATCTTCTCCAATCACAGGATATGATTTTTTTCTATTTAATTAGCAGGTGATAGAGTTGGAATGAACACTCCTTCAGACTGGAATGATTCATTTCCATACACTGTCCTTATATGATTAATATATCATTATAAACTGCAAGATACAGAAAATATGATGATATTTTTAGTGTAATTCTTGTTGTTGATGTTTGCGATATAAGATCACATGGCACATGGTCTGATTTTAGTGATACAACATTTCTCTCAGTGAATTAGAATTGAGCGTTGTATTTGTGCATCCATTCAGACCTGTATAATGCCAAAAATGTGGTCAGGAAGATTTGCTCCATTTATCAGGGAGATTTGGTGTCTTGTCCTGGAGATTTCGAAATCCAAACTAAAACATACATTACATTACTTTTCTTCATGGGAAATAAATTCGGAATGAAGAAGTAATGAAAATGCAAATTTTAATTGTTTTCAACATGTATTCCACTCTCGTCGGATTGGAAAAGTGTAATAAATTCGTTCAGTGATTTTAGAAATGAATTGCAGATCGATTGGGGTCATTGGATTTGCCCGGCAGAGTAATAAAACAAAGCGTGTGAATCTCGAAGGAATTCACAAACTTTGTTTAATTACTTTACCGGTCAAAACCAATGACCCCAATCGATCTGCAAGTTATTCCTTATAATCATATACCAGTACATTTTAATAGAACATTTATAATGTGAACAACTTTTCAAAACTACCAAAACAATTGTAAGTAACTTATTGTTCAAATTCCAACACAGTCTCCCAAATAACAACATGCAGTGAGCGGTTGCATACAATCAGCTTGAAGTGACATAGGCTTTTCGTTCATCAGCCAATAACTGAAGTGTCGACTTCAGTTATTGATTTATGAACATCGGAAACATTCATGTTAACCGTCTGGAGAAATGTACTGATTACTACGGGAGCTAATTGTGTTATCTTAGAGGTGTGTGATTATTATACCCCCTTTTTTTAAAAAAAGGGGGGTATACTGTTTTGCACCTGTCCGTCCGTGCGTCCGTCCGTGCGTGCGTCCGTGAGTCCGTACGTCCGTCCGATGTCTGTTCGTGTCATAACTTGAACAGTAGTGCTCGGATCTCAATGAAATTAAGTATGGATGTTCACTATTATGAGGACATAAATAGAGGGTTCCATCGTTTTGTTTGGATTTTCCATTCTAGAGTTATTCATCTTTGTTTATCTGGAAATAGTGGCTTTTTGGTCCGTCTGGTGTCTGTTCATGTCGTAACTTCAACAGTTGTGCTGGGATCTCAACCAAATTTGGTGTGGATGTTCACAACTATGAGGACATTAAATAGAGGGTTCCATCGTTTTGTTCGGATTTTCCATTCTAGAGTTATTCATCTTTGTTTATCTTGAAATGTTGGATTTTTGGTCCATCTGGTGTCTGTTCATTTCATAACCTGAACAGTAGTGCTCGGATCTCAATGAAATTTTGTATGGATGTTCACTACTATGAGGGCATTCAATAGAGGGTTCCATCGTTTTGTTCGGATTTTCCATTCTAGAGTTATTCATCTTTGTTTATCTTGAAATGTTGGATTTTTGGTCCATCTGGTGTCTGTTCATTTCATAACCTAAACAGTAGTGCTCGGATCTCAATGAAATTTTGTATGGATGTTCACTACTATGAGGGCATTCAATAGAGGGTTCCATCGTTTTGTTCGGATTTTCCATTCTAGAGTTATACATCTTTGTTCATCTGGAAATGTTGGCTTTTTGGTTCGTCTGGTGTCTGTTCATATTGTAACTTCGACAGTTGTACTGGGATCTCAATGGGATTTGGTATGGATGTTCACTACTATGAGGACATTAAAAAGAGGGTTCCATCGTTTTGTTCCGCTTTTCCATTCTAGAGTTATTCATCTTTGTTCATCTGGAAATGTTGGCTTTTTGGTCCATCTGGTGTCTGTTCATGTCGTAACTTCAACAGTTGTGCTGGGATCTCAATGGAATTTGGTATAGATGTTCACTGCTATGAGGACATTAAATAGAGGGTTCCATTGTGCTGTTCTGCTTTTCCATTCTAGAGTAATTCATCTTTGTTTATCTGGAAATGTTGGCTGTTTGATCCATCCGATGTCTGTTCAACTCATAACTTGAACAGTAATGCTCGGATCTCAATGAAATTTTTTATGGATGTTCACCACTATGAGGACATTTAATGGCACATTCAAATGTTTGTTTTGGTTTTTTGTTCTATAGTTATTCATCTTTGTTTATATGAAAATGCTGATTTCTGGGTCCATATGTCTGAGTATAGCCATCATAAGTTATAGATATGCCCACACTAGGCGGTATGCCATGAGGGGGTATGCACCGGACGACAGTCCATCTCTTGTTTGATTATGATTATGATTATTTGATTATGACCTCCAGGAAGGAGAAGAACTGTTTCATTTGAGAGTCGCAAAATATATATGTTGTTCGATGAAGGGATGATCGCGATCAATGTATATGTCAGTGTTTTTAAAATAATGTTCCAATGCGGGCCGCTGTTGATCCAGTCTCTTAATACACCGCTCTGAACTCATCCATCTCATTGAAACATGCTTTAGAATTTAGCCAGACTTTCAACATTATCGGACATTTTTATGTTTACCCATACCATAGTATGGTAAACTTAGTGTCAACGTCCGGATTGACCACTCGTCGTTAGTCCGTCCGTCTGTCTGTCTGTAGACACTTTACGCATGGTGCGATAACTCGAACATTTTCTATCTGATCGGAAACAAATTTTGTATATGAATTTCGCAGCACAAAAGATAGATCGAGTTCGAATATGGATTTGATCCGACTATTTTTAACTGAGTTATATGGCCCTTTTTCGAAAAAATATTCACTTTAAAAATTAAAAACATTTAGATTTAATTCCTTGCTCAATTTAACAAAAAACTAAATAAATAAATAACAAAAAAACAAAAAAATTATATTAAAAAAAATTTAAAGTACAAAAAAATTGAAAAACTAACACCATTATAACTCTCCCAAGGGTACCCCGAGTCAGCACACCAAATTTGGTTTAAATTGGTCCAAAATATTGTTATGTGCTGGTAAATTTGTTTGGAGCGACATTCATCAATTCCATCCCATGCCTTTGGACTAATTAGCTATTAATAAGGCTATAGTATTTCTGATGTCTCTTATGCCAATGTGCAGATAAAGAAAGCTATGGTATCTAATTTAAAAAAAAGTTTCAATAATACACATCACATGCTGTTAACAGTAGACTAGAACATCACTCTACAGATGGTCTGAGGTCAATATAAATGTTATTGGTTTCATAGAGATGCCAGCCTATAACATAAAGAATGCCTGTGATTAGTTGTAGTTGACATCTCTGCTGTATAATTGATTATAATGGGTCAGCAGTGAGGTGTTTATCTTGATGGCTGTGGTGGCTAGAATTTGATACATTATCATTGTAAACTTAAAATGGAATCTCTTGACCAAGTATTTCATGTCCAGGTCACCTTTTCACATTTAACCCAAGGCTGTGGTGGTGCAGCATAACAGATCCTGTTCCAGTGCATTCTCTTATATAAATGTGAGTGACCCATAAATTCCAATAATTTGTGTTATGTACTTTGTCTATAATAGTACATAACAGTATACTCAACATCAAAACTCTCATTTATGATTCCGATAAGAGTAATTTACTATCGCCAAGGGATGGGTTAACATCTGCCGATCATGATCGGCCTCTCGTTTAACTGTACGAGCGATGATATATATGCGACTATAGTATATTATCCGAAGGCTGAATAATTATACACCACGTACCACTGTGACCAATTACTAATCCCCAGCAAAAACAACTGTCATATATTCAATTATTTTATTTCGTTTTGAATAGATTGGATCCGTCCATAAGTTGTGACAAGGCAAGCTGGTAAAGTCAACAAAGTAATTTCATCATGTGTAATAAACCCCACAGCATAAGCCAACGTGCTAAATTGAGGTGCCTATTTAGGTAGACAATAAAACACACCCGCCATAGCGAGAATCTCGCTAGTGAAGTGAGACTTACGCTCGGGAACGGCATATTTACTTCCATGGTACCGGCGTAAAATGTCAGAAATAATTTTTTTTCTTAACTGTATTTCCAAAAACCCTGTTCCATTATATGGAGGTTTCGGGAGCTTGGGATTTAAGGCCTCAAATCGGGAGACTCACGGGCAAAACGTGAGATTATACAGGTCTACGTCCATTAGTTTATTTTCGCGAAAATACAGAAGATTTCAAAACATTCAATACAAACATTTCGACCTACATTTCAGTATGCTACCAACTCAAATATTCAGAGTATGCAATAAACATAGAACGACACAATTGTTCCGTTTTTGTAAAGCTGCTTTTAGTTACCGAATATATATGTGGATATAATCGATTATAATGTGTTCCATGGTGTGATATTATAATACTGCCCAGCACTGTTCACTTTTTATTTGTCATTCTATCTATGTATCATGATATAAAGTTGTTTCTCACTATCGCTCAAACTCAGTTGTTTCTCATTACCACTCAAACTCAGTTGTTACTCATTACCACTCAAACTCAGTTGTTACTCATTACCACTCAAACTCAGTTGTTACTCATTACCACTCAAACTCAGTTGTTACTCATTACCACTCAAACTCAGTTGTTACTCATTACTAGTGATGGGCGGTTAACCGAGAAAACAACTCGGTTTCGGTTTTTAACAATAAACCGAAAACCGACCGACGCGATTCTGCTCAAACCGACATTACGTTTTTTTTTTATATGTTTATTTTTCACTTAAATCGACTTATTATACCTCCCCAGGTACTTATTAGTTGATATTGTTATCAAATTATCGGCCTCTCTGATCAATATTATATCGGAATGTGTCCATTTCGTCTCAGATATGTGTTGTTATAATATCGTAGGCGACTGTTTTTGTTCTTTTTCAAAACATGGCCGAACAAAATAACGAACAGGGTTCAACAAAAAGCCCTGTTTGGAGTTATTTTACGCGTCTAACTGGAGACGACTCCAAAAAATGTCGCTTCTTAATATGTCATAAAAACGTCGTATCAGAGCATGCAAATACCAGCAACCTGGACAGACACGTTGAAACAAATCATAAGTCGGAGTTCCAAAAGCTCAGACAGGCAATTGGGGAACGAGGCCAACGAGCTGCAGCCAGGTCCAGTGCAAAGCGAACAGCATCCGTGAGTATTTTGCGAAGTACTTCGTTTGAAACGAGAGACAAGTTAACAATAATTCGCCCGTCAAACATGAACCCATATACATGAACTAATGTTGAACTAGAATTCCATTTTCGAATAATTATTTTGACACTAGAACCAATGAAACTCTTGCGACGTAAATGCGTGTGATTCTTTCAAGCACAACCCCATGTCGCACTCGTATTTCGTCATCTGCATAGATCCATTTAGTGATCTATTTTTAGAACGCAACACATTGGTGGAAAAAACTACGTCGCGTTAGTGATGGGGGGTGCACGGTGGGCGTTATATAATATTAATTTTTGTTATTGTCGGCAACAGTAATGGCTCTGTGTTTTAAGCGTTTATATTTATCTCAGTCAATTCCGACTGCAGTATCTGTGTACTCAGCACTTACCTGGACACATGTATTTGCAGAATGAGCTATTAATAATAGAGTAGGCCTATACATATATAGAATGTAGTAGATATCTGCTGGGAGTGGGGACCCGATGTGAAATGGGTGATAATGTGTCCTCTTACACGTAATGTCAGGTACCGTAGTCAAGTACTGTGAGGTATCGGTATACGCAAGTAGCGTATTATTGCCTTTTATTGGGACATTATTGGCTGTAATTACGGTTACTTTGAAAGTATATACTCAAATTGTATGTATTTCAGTATAATTTGACTACCTAGTTAAAAAAAAAAAAAAAAACGAACCGAAACCGAGGTTTTTTCTCCCAAAAAAAACGAAACCGAACCTAAAAAATCAAAACCGCCCATCTCTACTCATTACCGCTCAAACTCTGTTGTTACTCATTACCACTCAAACTCAGTTGTTACTCATTACCACTCAAACTCAATTGTTACTCATTACCACTCAAACTCAGTTGTTTCTCATTACCACTCAAACTCAGTTGTTACTCATTACCACTCAAACTCAGTTGTTTCTCATTAACTCAGTTCATTATCGCTCAGACTCAGTTGTTAATCATTACCACTCAAACTCAGTTGTTACTCATTACGCTCAAACTCAGTTGTTACTCATTACGGTCAAACTCCGTTGTTACTCATTACATATACCACTCAAACTTAGTTGTTTCTCATTACATATACCACTCAAACTTAGTTGTTTCTCATTACGCTCAAACTCCGTTGTTACTCATTACATATACCACTCAAACTTAGTTGTTACTCATTACATATACCACTCAAACTTAGTTGTTTCTCATTACATATACCACTCAAACTTAGTTGTTTCTCATTACATATACCACTCAAACTCAGTTGTTAATCATTACCAATCAAACTCAGTTGTTACTTATTATTGCTCAAACTCAGTTGTTAATCATTACCACTCAAACTCAGTTGTTTCTCATTACATATACCACTCAAACTCAGTTGTTAATCATTACCAATCAAACTCAGTTGTTACTCATTATCGCTCAAACTCAGTTGTTACTCATTACGCTCAAACTCAGTTGTTACTCATTACGCTCAAACTTCGTTGTTTCTCATTACATATACCACTCAAACTCAGTTGTTTCTCATTACATATACCACTCAAACTCAGTTGTTAATCATTACCAATCAAACTCAGTTGTTACTCATTATCGCTCAAACTCAGTTGTTAATCATTACCACTCAAACTCAGTTGTTTCTCATATTACCGCTCAAACTCAGTTGTTACTCATTACGCTCAAACTCAGTTGTTACTCATTACGCTCAAACTCAGTTGTTACTCATTACGCTCAAACTCAGTTGTTACTCATTACCACTCAAACTCTGTTGTTACTCATTACCGCTCAAACTCAGTTGTTACTCATATTACTGCTCAAACTCAGTTGTTACTCATTACCGCTCAAACTCTGTTGTTACTCATTACCGCTCAAACTCAGTTGTTACGCATTACCACTCAAACTCTGTTGTTACTCATTACCGCTCAAACTCTGTTGTTACTCATTACCGCTCAAACTCTGTTGTTACTCATTACCGCTCAAACTCTGTTGTTACTCATTACCACTCAAACTCTGTTGTTACTCATTACCGCTCAAACTCAGTTGTTACTCATATTACCGCTCAAACTCAGTTGTTACTCATTACCACTCAAACTCTGTTGTTACTCATATTACCGCTCAAACTCTGTTGTTACTCATTACCGCTCAAACTCAGTTGTTACTCATTACCACTCAAACTCTGTTGTTACTCATTACCGCTCAAACTCTGTTGTTACTCATTACCGCTCAAACTCTGTTGTTACTCATTACCGCTCAAACTCTGGTGTTACTCATTACCGCTCAAACTCAGTATATTCTCATTACATATACCACTCAAACTCAGTTGTTAATCATTACCAATCAAACTCAGTTGTTACTCATTATCGCTCAAACTCAGTTGTTACTCATTACGCTCAAACTCAGTTGTTACTCATTACGCTCAAACTTCGTTGTTTCTCATTACATATACCACTCAAACTCAGTTGTTTCTCATTACATATACCACTCAAACTCAGTTGTTAATCATTACCAATCAAACTCAGTTGTTACTCATTATCGCTCAAACTCAGTTGTTAATCATTACCACTCAAACTCAGTTGTTTCTCATATTACCGCTCAAACTCAGTTGTTACTCATTACGCTCAAACTTCGTTGTTTCTCATTACATATACCACTCAAACTCAGTTGTTTCTCATTACATATACCACTCAAACTCAGTTGTTAATCATTACCAATCAAACTCAGTTGTTACTCATTATCGCTCAAACTCAGTTGTTAATCATTACCACTCAAACTCAGTTGTTTCTCATATTACCGCTCAAACTCAGTTGTTACTCATTACGCTCAAACTCAGTTGTTACTCATTACGCTCAAACTCAGTTGTTACTCATTACGCTCAAACTCAGTTGTTACTTATTACCACTCAAACTCTGTTGTTACTCATTACCGCTCAAACTCAGTTGTTACTCATATTACTGCTCAAACTCAGTTGTTACTCATTACCGCTCAAACTCTGTTGTTACTCATTACCGCTCAAACTCAGTTGTTACTCATTACCACTCAAACTCTGTTGTTACTCATTACCGCTCAAACTCTGTTGTTACTCATTACCGCTCAAACTCTGTTGTTACTCATTACCGCTCAAACTCTGTTGTTACTCATTACCACTCAAACTCTGTTGTTACTCATTACCGCTCAAACTCTGTTGTTACTCATTACCGCTCAAACTCTGTTGTTACTCATTACCACTCAAACTCTGTTGTTACTCATTACCGCTCAAACTCAGTATATTCTCATTACATATACCACTCAAACTCAGTTGTTTCTCATTACATATACCACTCAAACTCAGTTGTTTCTCATTACATATACCACTCAAACTCAGTTGTTTCTCATTACATATACCACTCAAACTCAGTTGTTTCTCATTACATATACCACTCAAACTCTGTTACTCATTACCACTCAAACTCAGTTGTTACTCTTATTACCGCTCAAACTCAGTTGTTACTCATTACCACTCAAACTCTGTTGTTACTCATATTACCGCTCAAACTCTGTTGTTACTCATTACCGCTCAAACTCAGTTGTTACTCATTACCACTCAAACTCTGTTGTTACTCATTACCGCTCAAACTCTGTTGTTACTCATTACCGCTCAAACTCTGTTGTTACTCATTACCGCTCAAACTCTGTTGTTACTCATTACCACTCAAACTCTGTTGTTACTCATTACCGCTCAAACTCAGTATATTCTCATTACATATACCACTCAAACTCAGTTGTTTCTCATTACATATACCACTCAAACTCTGTTGTTACTCATTACCGCTCAAACTCAGTTGTTACTCATTACATATACCACTCAAACTCAGTTGTTACTCATATTACCGCTCAAACTCAGTTGTTACTCATTACCACTCAAACTCTGTTGTTACTCATTTTATGCTCAAACTCAGTTGTTACTCATTAACTCAGTTTATTACTGCTCAAACTAAGTTGATCTTCATGTTTGTTTTCTTTCAGGTTAAAAAATTCCAAGAATATAATTGAAGATAGGGATGTATCCCTACATAAGTTGAGGTCTACTATTGATGAGCAAGAAGAAACGATTAGTGTATTACAAAATGAATATGTGTCTCTGTAAGTTTTTCAACTTAAATGATTTCAGTTTAGCACAAATTTGAGGTTGAGACATTTAGATACTTTTGGACCAATTCAATGTTTGAGAGGCTGGTATAGCCACCCTCACAATTCAGATTGTTTTATATCGACAGTAGTATGCCATAGGGAAATTGATGCATGTTTCCTCATTTTCTGATATTATAATATAACAATGCTTTATTACTTTCTGAATCCTCTCTGGATTCTTAGATATTCAAGGAAAATCATTTTGTCATAATCATATGCGAGGGCTGGTTTACAGATGGGCACAGTAGTACTTTGATTATTTTGAAGAAATACTAAATAAAAAGAACAATAGATTCAAATTTAGTAAAATTCGTAGGAAAAGAGCACCAAGCAAAACACATAAAGTGAATATAATGACCCTGAATGTAAGAAAACATGATGCCACACTTAAATATTCAGGACGAAAATGACACAAGTTTCTTTGAAAGTTGACTCAGATGAATGCTCTCTTGCGAGTGATGAAGAATTTGTAATATAATGAGGCCAACCTATAAATTTGATAAATGCTCATTTGCTCCTTGAATTGGTTAGGATTATGACAAAACTTCTTATCATTGATTAATTTATGGTTATTTGACGTGTCTGTCTGCGCAGACAATTGGAGTTGTTCAACTGCTAGATGATTATATTGTGTATATTATAGGCGTTCAATTTTGTATTGCAAACCTATACTGCTGTTTTTTGGTTTAACATTTTATAGCACCCTCATTGGTATGAGGCAAATGTATGCTTCAAAATGATCTGTCCTAGTTATTGAATACATATTGCTATATAACACACTTTGAATACAAGCCGGAACTACTTTCTGTTGATTTTGTCACCAAGAGCGATGATATATATTTATATATTACGTAAACAATACACTTCGGGTCATGTCTCATTAAAATTACCGGTCTCTCCCCAAACTTAATTGTATAATAATCTCAAATCTGTAGTTGAAACTCATTGAGGACAGCCCATAATTACATTTTACTCAAGCACCGCTTTCATGAAATACATTCTTGCGTCGTCTGCAACTCATTCGATAAAAGATCGTTTATTAAGATGTGTGTTATGTTCTGTCTATATCTTAACAAGTTGAATAGATAGTTGTAGATTATTTATTCATTCTTCTTACAAGGAAAAGGAAGTGCGCAGCTCAGTCAACCAAACATGAGCAGTCAAGGACAGAAAAATATTCTCAAAGCGAACACGATTTTGAGATCAGGTTTGTAATGATCTCTTATTTACTTATATTGGTTATAGTTTCTTTGACTACTAAATGCTCGTTGATGAGTATTTCCTTAGGAAATATTATTAAAATATAATTAGTTCAACAAATGAACATTAACCTGAGAAAATCTCAGAAATGTTAACCTTAGTCTCCAAGGGTTATCACTTGATTGAACTGGTGATGTGAAATAATTCATGAGAGGCAGGGATGTCGTACAAAGACAAGAGCGCAATAGTGTTTAACAAAATAGTCCCTGCCTCGAATGAATTATTTATGTCACCAGTTTAATCAAGTGAATATTCTGTTTATTATATTCCACTATAAACATTTGATTTACCAGAAATCTGAATAATACTGCCATCATACCCATTACGCATAAATTTTGATATTGCGTATGAATACATAACCCGCTAGTTAAAGTGGCATAATTCACTACTGAATTTATCGTTTATAATCACCCGAGAAATCAATGTAATTCACACTTAGGAATATAATAAATACCAATTTCCTTTAAATTGGAAGCTAGGTGAATATCACCTGAGGAGCTTAAATCAAGCGAAATCAGTAAACCTATTGTACTAAACAAATACTGTAAAAGTACATTTATTTGTTGGGGTCCAATTTTCGTGGTTTTCGTGGTTGCTGATAACCACGAAATTAAAAACCCCACGAAAAATTAATCTTCGAAACTAGATCGATTTTGAGAAAAAAGAAATGTCACTTTGGAGGTAACTCTATTGTCCCAATGTAAAATCAAAGCCTAGGGAGCTAACTCTATCAACCTGGGAGAACATTAATCGAAGAGTAGCTACGGTCTAATTACAATGTTTAATTAATCTAACTTCATATAAATAAATAACATACTAGTAACAATAACACATCAACAATTAACAGTTATATCACAGTCCAGCTTTTGTGAATCCCGACACAATTAACTCTACTTTTGTAGCGATGAGTTCGTGGGCACTTAGTAATCATTTTGCATGAATTGGTTTAAGGGTAGATAGATGTCTTAGTGTCAACATTTGAAAATTTTCCACAAAAATCTTCGTTTACCATGTCCTCGTTTTCGTCCAATTGTTCCATCACTTGCTGTGCGTACCAGTCATGGAAACATCTTTTGAGGAATTCTTAGTATTGGTAATTCACTGTTAAAGTCATTCGCTTCACTCCCGGTGGGTATATATTTCATGTCAGACAGAACTGTATCCGATATACCATAAGAAAGGTCATAAAAAACTAGAAATAAAACCCCAAGGTTGCATATTATTGATGCGGTATTCGTCCCGTATTAAATTGTTGAAAACTGCGGTCAGAGTAAGAAATCTTCTCAGATACAACCACATTTTCGGCGCGAATCATAGCGTGGAGGTCATGGAATTATATTCGGAAGAAATCGGAACCGCCCGAAAAACGACGATCGGCTGGCACGCACGGTTGACAGAACAGCCAAAACAATAGCCGGCATGTCGATAACCGAAAGTAGATTCAACAAAACACAAACTAGATAATGTCTTGATTTTTGCATCGATATCTCATGTTTTCTAATTGAAATATCGAGAATTAATTGGCAACTAACAAAGTGTACACACTGTGTATATGTGATATATGGATTGTTTGCAAATTTAGGCGTGAATGGGTATTTACAGCATGCAAAATACGATTGGCACACCTCCGAACTGATCCAGGTGGTCATGCTTCTCATCGATTGAAAATAAACAAATCGGGGAATTCCTGCGTTTCTTATCAAACGTCAACATATTTGGTCGAATTTAAGATGAAGTTATCTGCAATGGCATTATTGACTTCTGTGAATGGAAATTATTAGCAATATTTTAAATGCAGAGAGACTGAGAGAGTGAACCACCGATCGATCTATAAATTATTATAATAGCCCAATCGGGCTGAACTAGATCGATTGGTCTTCCTGGCATAGTGGTCGCTGCTGTAAGAGAGTGAACTCTAAATTTCTTAAATATTAATTTTGTTTTTGTTTTCAGATTTGTACAAGTTTATAATGAATATCAAATTAAACCAGTAAAAAATTATACTGTTGTCTTTCATTAGTTTCAAAATAAATGAGAATTCTTTTTAATTGGTAGAAACAGCTGGTCGAAAGAACAATTTAGAGTACTCCCCTTATCCCAGATTCACTTTATAGTAGCTAATTACACTTAAGCGTAAATTATTTACGCTTAAGCATAATTAACTTACGATAAGCGTAATACATTTGAATTACGCTTAAGTGTAATTGGGTTCATCAGCTATCTCACCTCTATGGGAGGAAGCCAAATTAACATTTAATAAATAATTGAGCTAAAGCCCCCCCCCCCCCCAATCAAGGAATCTCTAATTACACTTAAGTGCATAAGAATATTTCTTATCGCGCTTAAGCGCAATAAGAATATTCCTTATTGCGCTTAGAGATTCCTTATTGCGCTTAAGTGCAATATGATATTCCTTTTTGTGCTTAAGTGCAATAAGATATTCCTTATTTTGCTAAGCGCAATTAGATATTTCCTTATTGAACTTAATCGCAATTTATATCTTCCCTTATTATATCGCTTAAGCTCGATTATATTGCTTAAGCTCTATTATTTATTAAATGTTAATTTGGCTCCCCATATACCTCATGTATATTGGTATAACCTGATGTAGGTTACTGGCATTAGTAATGCGGTTGCATCCATTTCAGTGTGAGGGGAGTTCAATGAGAGTGTATATGAATTACGTTTAAGCGTACTTCATTTACGCTTAAGCGCGGAACTCATTTACACTTAAGCATAATTAAAATGAATAATGCTTAAGCAAATACCTATTTGAACTCCAACTGATTTCCTCTGTCTGAATAATTGAGTCCATCTCATAGTATATGGGGGAGTCTAAACCGATGTTTGATTGATGTCTTATTGCCAGAGTAAATTTGAGTTTAGAGGGAATCGCATGGGAGACAGCCTTTTCAAATATATTATTTATTAGTGTAAATCAATTGCGCTCAAGTGCAAAAAATATGTGTCTAATAATATATTTGCGCTTTAGCATAAATTTGCCATAAATGTGATCTATTTTATGGGAGGCCCTTTTCCCATTTATTATTTATTTACGCTTAAGCGCAAATAACCTCTATAATTTGCGCTTAAGTATCATTTGCGCTTAAGCAAATAGATCATATTTGCGCTTAAGTGCAAATCATTTGCACTTAAGCGCAAATAAAAATCAATATGCATTGATCCCCCCTGAATTAATTTTACATGGCACAGGCCTAAACACATCACTAAAGTTGATATAGCCCCACCATATGAAGGAAACAATCCCCCAGAAACCCCAAGATCTGTTTTATGACCATGGAATGGAAATGATATAGATCTGTGTGGGATATGTCTCTTTTATAAAATATACTATATCTCTGGGATGGAGACACAAATTCTTGGGGACAGGGATGCTGATATTATGAAAATAGGGGTTTTTCCCCTACTTCAAGTCAATGAGCACACCATATGAGGGAAGCAAACCCCAGTAACCCATAATTCCCTATTTATGGCCATGGAAATGGTATATATCTGTGCAGGAGATAATAAAATATACATGAGCTCGGGGAGTGAGGCACCAATTCTTGGGACACCAAAGACAGAGATGCTGATATGCATATGGATTTCTTTTTTCAACTTTCCAGTCTGTACGGGGCTACTACTATATATATGGGCCCATGATAATATAATATGAGATGGACTCAATCATTCACATCAGAGGGATGTAAGGGAGTGTTAGGTATTTGCGCTTAAGCGCAAATAAATTGATAGACACATATTTGCGCTTAAGCGCAAATGATTTACGCTTAAGCACAAATATTTGCGCTTAAGCGCAAATAAATAATAAATGAAAAGGGCCTCCCATACTATTTCCGCTAAAGCGCATATGATTTGGATTTAAGTATAAATGATTTGCTCTTAAGTGCAAATGATTTACACTTAAGCGTAAATGATTTGCGATTAAGCAGAATCAGAATAAATGTGAAAACGGCTTCTCGTATAATCGCTTAAGCATAATTCATTTACGATTAAGTGTAATTAATCTATCAATGAAAATGAATGACCAGTGAGCTTAAGCGTAAATCAATTACGCTTAAGCGTAAATCAATTATGCTTAAGCACACTTAAATCAATTACGCTTAAGCACACTAGTCATAATTCTATTACTCATAGGAGTAATTCTTTATCTACATCATACGGTTAAGCGTTAGTGAATTACGCTTTATATGTGTGCATTACGGCTGAGTGTAATACATTACGCTTACGTGTAATTCACTTACGCTAAAGTGCAATTAGCTAATACATGTGAAAAAGGCCTTCCATTATAGTTATCATCTATCAGAATGAATAGTGCTGACCAAAGCTTGACAACAGAATTTGCCCTTAAAAATATTTCATGGCCAATGAGCTAACAAATGGTCAGTATTGGCATATTGAATACCAATTATTGTACTATTGTACAGGTATAATGTAATTAAACAGTTTTGAGTTACAAAAGTAAGACAACTCTTTCTGCACGGTACTGTGCTTACGGCCAGATTGATGTAAAAATTCGGTCAATGCGCTTACAATTTTCTATAAATAGTAACATTTTGGAATTATTACCTCTCGATCACTGTTCGATTATAATCTTTGCCACTAACTCGGCCAATGCTCTTCCGTTTGTGATTTCACGCAACAATTCCCTTTCTATTCCTTCCCTGTCGAATTGACTACCGATTGCGATGTCAATTAGTTTTTCGCTTTAATATTCTGATGTGACGCTATTCCAGCGAACGGTCATCCTCCCTAGAAGCCATTTCTGAGAAGTGAGAACGAAACCCGATTCAATCCCAATCGAGTCGGAAGTGCTCGGGCATTTCCGTGACTGCACAAGACAACGATTCGGTTTGTTTTTTCGTGTTATTATGGCGAGATTAATCGGGACGATTGATGAAATATAAATAGTTAGCCGAATGGCCGTATAATGTGTACAAACTGACTTCACAGACTAATAGATGTTGGCTTCAGTAAATAATCCCTAGTCTCACATTGATTGTTTTGAGAAGTGAGTACTTTCACCTAACTTGTGTATGCTTAAGTAATGCAATCCCGTCGTTAATATTCTCGATAGCCGGCAACAAAAGCTTGTACACACGACGTGCTAATTACGCCTGCAGTGCAGATGCGCAATTACCGATGGCTCGTCGAGGTGTCTACACTTTTATTAGTTGGATTTGATTGTTATTATTGGGGATTTGGAGGTGACATTTAGCACCGGCGGAACCACAAATTTACGAACCCACGAAAAAGTCATAAATGGCTGAACCACGAAAATTGATGCCAACGAATTTAAACCCATTCACTGTAGTATTTGTATAAATACATACTATCCCATATAAGTTATAAAACTTAACAAGTGACATTTGTGAACTTGAGTAGTTAACTCTGAGGAGATGTTCAGATAATAAGTTCAACAAACAACATATTGAACTTATGATCTAAACATATCCCTCAATAAATAGGGCTCCATCTGCACTTGTATTTATCTGTCGTCTGCTTTTATCAGCAAAACATCCCTCCAAATCAATAATAGACCATTGCGATGTACACTTTAACTGACTGGGAGAATCCATTTAGTACAGAAAGGGTTGAAGGACAATTCTTTTTCAGTCCTTGCAATGTGGTGTTTATCTCAATAGGCATTGACTGTCTTGTTTCCAGATATGCTGATGCAGCAGCTAGGCTTCATAGAAATGACATAAAGATAATAGAATTAACAGAGCAAATTGAACAGAAACAACATGACAAGCTACTTCTAAACGCCAGGCTGCAAGAAGAAACTACAAGCCACAATCATATGATGACCGAAAGTCAGACAAAAATCAGGTTGTGTTTCTATTTCACTTATTCAAACATATGCTGATCCATACAAAGCAATATTTTACTTGAATACTATTGGAGTGCTGTCTTAACCATGCTAGAGGTACAATTATGAATGGCTGTTTGTCATTGATTGTAGCAAATTAACAATAACATTTCCTACATTTTTATAGTGAAAATTAAATGATTTAATGAAAGTATTCGTCTGACGCATCAAGTTGATATGTCAAAAGTGTCTAATGATCAATCTTGCTTTGGATTTTGGGCGCGAATGCTATTATTACCTGCCTGAGTACTAGTGAGTGATCAGGTTAAAGGTTATCGATTAAAGGAATAAACCGTGTGTGAATCTGTGTCATGCTAATGACATATGTTTATGTAAAAATAGTTGAATATGGTATATTGCTGTTTGTTCTGGTTTGTTCAGATTTGTTCACCTTGTTCAGGGATTACCTAATTTGTCGCATTTAGTTAGGTGCTTTGGATTAGGGTCCTGCGCAATATTTGAGATTTGGTATTGACACGTAATTGGATCTCCAATTTTTAGCTCACCTGAGACGAAGTCTCCGGTGGAGCTATAGTCATCACTCCTCGTCCGTCGTCCGTCCGTCTGTCCGTCTGTCTGTCTGTCCGTCTGTCTGTCCGTCCGTCAACTTTTTTTAAAAACATCTTCTCCTCTGAATCCATCATACCAAATTGGTTCATATTTGGTGTGGATGTTCCCTAGGTGACTCTCATTCAGATTTGTTCAAATGAGGTCACTGGGTCAAATAGTTGCGAAACCAGGGCCATAATTCTATTCCTCCACAGTAATTCTTACAACAACTTCTTGTCCATAACCATTGTGCCGATTTAGCTAATATTTGGTATGGAGGGTCCTTGGGTGACTGGTGTTCAGATTTGTTCAAATGAGGTCACCCGGTCAATTAGTTGAGAAACCAGGGCCATAACTCATAGTAATTCTTACAATGACTTCTTCTACAAAAATATTGGGCCGAATTAGCTTATATTTGGTACTGAGGGACCTTCGGTGACTGGGAATCAGATTTGTTCAAATTGGGTCACTGGGTCAATTAGGGGCAGAGCCAGGGACATAACTCTAAAAACCAAAAAATTACATTTTTGCATTTTGATCATATTTGGGGTGGATGTTCCCTAGGTGACTGTCATTAATATTTGTTCAAATGAGGTCACTGTGTCAAACAGTTACGAAACCAGGGCCATAACTATATTCCTCCTTGGTAATTCTTATAACGACTTCTTGTCAATAACCATTAAGCCGATTTAGTTTATATTTGGTATGTGGGGTCATTGAATGACTGGGGTTCAGATTTATTCAAATGGGGTCACTGGGTCAAATAGTGGTGGAGCCAGGGCCATAATTCCCCAAAAAATAATAAAAAATTCAGGAACTCCTTGATCAATTTAACATACAAACAAAAAATATCACCCCCCCACATGACCCAGAATCCCACCCAACCAACAGCATTCCACCCTATCTCATATCCTAACTCACAGGTAAATAAAGTAAATTTATTTAAATTCCCATTACAAGGCAACTCTCCTATGAACTGATAGACATCACACATGGCAAGGCAGATAGAGAGATAAAGAGAGCTTAGAACTGCAGCCTTAGACAGAGTCCCCAGGGAGTGTATTCATGTCATCCATAATTTAAATGAGATTAATGGTGTTATCAATGAAGCACCCTTGTTGTTTATATTATCACTCAGTGGTCATTAAAATCAGATTAATTTCATTTTCTCAAAGAGTGCCTGGCATTTGTAGAATGAGGTTCCCAGAGGGTGAATTTAGTGACGCTATCCTACACAGCAGGCTAGCATAACCAAATACACCCTCTGAGAACCTTATTCCGCTTAGGCCTCATCTTCTGGGAAGTATCTAGAGTCTCAAGATCTCATTCTGCTTAGGCCTCATCTTCTGGGAAGTATCTATAGTATCAAATTTACATTGTTGTTAGTTAAATTTCCCTTCTAGGAAGTTTCTATATCCCCTAATTTGCAGAAGATAAAATTCATAAATGAGGTGCCCAATGGGTGTATATCACCAACTTCAACTGGGGAACTTAATTTTTATCCTTATCAGATTTGTGAAAATGGGATCACAAAGTCAAATAAGGGCAGAGCAAGAGACTTAACTATTTCACTACATAGTAATTCTTAAAATATGTTTGCAAGAACTAGTTGGCTTATATAGAATGGAATGTTCTTCCTTGACTGCAATTCAGATTTTTTTTAATGGGGTCACCTGGTCAAATAGGGGCCAAACGAAGGACAGTTTCCCTCTTAATATGCTTCCTTCACAAGGACCATCAGGTCTATTTGACTGATATTTATGATATGTATGGAGGGTTCTTTGGTGTCTGGGATTCAAATTTATTCAGATGGGGTCACCAGGTTAAAAGGGTGGGACCAGGGACATAACTATATGTCTCTATAGTAATTCTTAAAATGTCTTCTCAAGGGATTTTGGACTATTTAGCTTACATATAGTATGGAGGAATCAGGAAGATCCTTTAGTGACTGAGATACAGATTTGTTAAAATGAGGTCAACCTGTCAAGAAATGGCAGTCTATGGGGAGTTAACACTTTTGTGTCCAATAAAATCATAGAAATACCAAATTTATTAAAACATCTACCTTGGAACCACCTGACTGATTGGTCTGACATACATGTATTGTGTTTTGGGTCCATGGATAATTGGGCTTCAAACATGTTTAAATGGTTTTAGAAAAAGGCGCTTGTGAGATTGGAAATTTCCAACAATTGAGAAAGTTTGAGGTGTCGGTTGTGAAATTCCAACCTAAGACTTGGGAGTCTGGATCCCGGTCGGGAGGGGACTTGTTGAGCTGGAGGAGGGGGGTGATCAGTAGTGTACAGTTGGCAATTTCAAGGTGGTTTTTTTTACCAAGCTACATACTTGAAGTCTCTCTAGCCACATATCCTGTTTAAATCTACTTCTTTTAAAGTGATTATGAAAAGTGCTCACTGTTTTGGTCTCCAGAGTCCCAGTCTTATCAGTCTTTGCAGTCTGGCGAGCGACCCCACAGTCATTGACTGTCTTGTTTAACATCCAATTTATCCCAATCATTGTTGTGATTTTTTACACAGGTTGATGATTTTTGTCATGACAGAAATTTTGTGTTCAAAATTACAGAGGTTGGTTCACTTATATGTAAAGTCAAAACAAGCACAAGAGATGAGCTGTTCAAAGGCCGAGTAGTCTATGATCAGTCGTTTATTTGCTTGTTAATTGCGTTATCGGATGCATATAGACTTGAATACATCTACATGTATATTTGCCTTATTTTTGCAAACTACATGATTATGGGTGCATGTGTAAATATATCACTAGTTAGTGTCACCTGCATGATCGTACTGAAATTTCCACGCCATCATAATTATATGAACAAATTTGCAATCATCCCTTGGGCGAAAGTCAATTTTCAATTGGTTCAGCATATTGTAGTGACACTTACATCAAATCCAAGATCTTTTACTCAATTATCAACTTGGTGGTTATCAAATATATTAAAGGTAATCAATCCGATAAAACTCCTCTCAATTACTATTTCAATGGCTTCGGGGGTCAAAAATATTTGATTCGAGTCGAGGAAGCCACCCATCAAAGCTCCGATTTTTTAGATATCGATTTTAGAAATCTATTATTTTTCATTATCGGGAATACTTTCTGGCCCAGAACTCAGTCAAAATTGCGTTATTATTACCACTTGATTTTAGAGTTATCCATCTTTGTCTGTTTGAATAGTGTTTTGGTGTACACATCTCAAGCATATTACGGCAGTTGAAGGCAATTATTAGTACTCATCTCGAGAAAATAACAAATTTCAAAAATCAATATCTAATAACTCTGAGCTTTGTTTGATGGGTTCCTCGACTCGACTCAAATAGTTTTACCCCAAAAGCCAAAGAAATAGTAATATAGGACCCTCTGATCGGATTGTTGTTGTTGGAATCTGTTGAGATGGGGACCCTCTGATCGGATTGAGTACCTTTAACTAAAACATTTAGAAAATCATTGCCCTCCCTGTATCTTTAATGAAATATATGAAGTTTGACTCTTCATAAATTATAAAATGACTAATTTCATGGCCATATCATTTGATAAGGAAGGAAAAATTACCAATACTGATTAAATCAGTCTGATTTCCTGGATATTTTGTTCCAAATGATTTTATGACATATAACTATATAATCAAGCTTTCAAAATTGTTGTTGTGCTTGTTATGGAACTCATCAAATATATTTGTAATATATTGCTGTGGAAATATAGACAAAATGAGACTTGCTTAGATCATGGAACATTATTTTCAATATTCCTCAGGAATTTAGAAGGGCAGATAAATTCACTATCAGAGGAAATCAAAGATCTATCTCAGAGTAGAAGGTAAGTCTGTAGATCATGCCATGAATATCTACTCTGGCTACCTCCTTAGAGATCATATTCCACGAGTTCAAAACCTGGGAACTTTTTGAAGAAGGAACTATATAATATCGAAAAACTAACACGGGTAATATATTTCATAGTTAACATCTGCTCTTCAATAATGTATTTCACATTAGGTGAAGGTCCAGTTCGAGATTACATGATTTAGGCAAGTTTTGTGAGCCAATTTTGCTTTATGTTGCTTATTGTCATACAACTCTCCCCAGAGTTATCAATTTCACGTTTATCACAAAATTGGCTCACAAAGTCACCTTAATCATATTTCGAGATGAGACCTTCATTTGTTGTGAAATACACTATTAAGTAACAGGTTAAAAAGATCCCAGGTTTTGATGTGATGGAATATGTTCTCTATGGGCGTAACCAGGTTAGAGATTTAGTAAGTTCTAAATGGGAGACTAAATGGTACAGATTTTTCAAAAAATTTCAGGAAGCTCCAGTCATGTAAAAGTAAAAGTGATGTGAAATCTGCAGAGTGATCAAATAGAAATGGAGAATAATCTTACTTAAAGTAGTTATTTTTACAAATTTGTAATATTTATATTTACACACACCGTCATTCTTATATATTAATTAAATACAGTGATTCTCGATTTCCTTAGATTATGGCCGATAGTTGCATCCCAAATCGAGAAGTAAATATTTACAATTGAGTGTAGTTTAGATGATGTTTTCTATGGAGTGGTCGATTTGCTTGAGATTTATTGAGATAGTTAGTATAATGCAACATTCCTCCAGTCGGCATAGCACCTGAATACTGACTTATCAGTTTCACGCTTCCGAATAAATCCATAATATGTCTTTAAGAAATCGAGCAAAAATATAAATTAAAAAAATATAAATTTAAAATGAGTGCCCCACTTTAACAAATTCTATTTTTTCCACAGAAGGAATCAATTTGATAACATAGTTATCAAACATCGAAATAAACCTGATTTATCCGATTTGTGAAATTCCTGTAATGAAAATATGTAGAAAATTACTTGATATGCTATTTACATGGGCTTTATATAAGGGTTTCCGCAAGCTTAGGGAGTGAGGAAATTATACCCTCATAGCTGTTTTCGTAAATTTTGTGACAAAACATTGAGTTAATTTGTGGGTAAAATATGTATACTTACAATATTTCATATGACCTGACACCACTAACAATAATAGATTGAACTGTTAAAATTCACAATTTAATGACTTCCCTTCATTCACGAAAACATACCAGGTCTACATAATCATACATCCAGACAGTGTGTTATTTGACAACCTGATCACAATGTAACCAGTCGGAATCAATCACATGGATTTTAGGGATCATCACCTTGATATCTTTGAATAAGGTGATACTGTTGATGTATATAGCCCTGAAGAGAGTTGTTTTTCTGCAAAATGGTTCACAAGTAATTAGCGTTAGCTCGCAAATAAAATTATCTTTGTTCACCATTCCCTGTTGGTTTATTTTGTGGCAGGATACACAAGTGATGTAGGCATCAATATGTGAATAGGGTAGGTGAATATGTCAGGAGGGGCAATTGGGGTGTGGGGAAAGGGACCCTAAAAGGGACCCATCACCCATATATCGGAAACCCTGTATTACATACCATGAACAGAGTTACTGGAGTCATAGAAACTTATCAGCTTAGAAGTGAGACAGACGCTCCTTATTGTTAGTATATCAGGAAAACACTTACAAGGAGCGGTCTTTATTGTTCCATGGAGCGCTCTTTATTGTTCCATTTAGCACTCTTTATTGTTTCATGGAATGCTCTTTATTGTTCCTTGCCCAAATGATTCTCGGTTAAATTAAAAAGGGGCCACAGATGTCTGGTGTCTTAGCGGAATATATATTTATGTCCCTATTATATCACATAGTTTATGAAAAAAGGCTGTTAACTTGAAAAAACACATTGGGGGTTCGATTATCATATATATGGGCCTTGAAATATGTCCCAATGTGATGTCAAATGGGAGATAGCAGGTACAACTGATACCTGTTCCATGTAAAATCTGAAACTGGACATTGATGACCAATCCTGTTTTCACTGTGTAAAACTAATTAACATTCTGTGTTATTATCTGCCAATTGATGCTTAATTTAAAAAATCTTTTCAAGCAGAAACTCAAAATATGGTGGTGATGTAGAGATCAATCGACTTACTACGCTGTTAAAAGAGGAAGAGGCAAAAAGCAAAGATCTGCAGATAAGGTAGTGTATTTATGAGTATAACATAGTGTATCCGGTATGATGAATTAATGTTAGAAATAGAACTCCAGTGTAATGTAGTCAAGTCTCAAAATATGGTGCCGGACATTTACAGAATGAGGTCCCCAGAGGGTGAATTTAGTGATGCTACCCCACACAGCGGGCTAGCATCACTAAATTCACTATCTGGGGACCTCATTCTACTTTGAATAAGGCAATATATAATTTCCAGTTTACAGAGGTAATTTTTTGTGAGAATGCACTTGGGTGAATTCAGGACCAGACCATTTGGTCGGTATGGAGAGGGATTCGGTTTATAGAGGGTCCGGTTTGGAGAGGTTTTACTGTGTTATCAATGTGTGTAGCTCTGAAGAAAATTGTTTTTTTGGAAAATTAAATGGTTTAAAAGTGATTAGTGTTAGCCGACAAATAAAATTTTCTTTGTTAATAATCCGTGTTGGTTTATTTTGTGGTAGGATACACAAGTGATGTAGGCATTAATATATGAATTGGGTTAGGTGAATATGTCGGGAGGGGCAATTGGGGTGTGGGGAAAGGGACCCTAAAAGGGACCCATCACCCATATATCGGAAACCCTGTATTATATACCATGAACAGAGTTACTGGAGTCATAGAAACTTATCAGCTTAGAAGTGAGACAGACGCTCCTTATTGTTAGTATATCAGGAAAACACTTATAAGGAGCGCTCTTTATTGTTCCATGGAGTGCTCTTTATTGTTCCATGTAGCGCTCTTTATTGTTCCATGGAGCGCTCTTTATTGTTCCATGGAATTATCTTTATTGTTCCATGGAGCGCTCTTTTTTGTTCTATGCCCATATGATTCTTGGTTAAAAAAGGGAGGATAAGTTCTATCACTTAGTGGTTGCTTTGGGGCCACAGATGTCTTAGCGGAATATATATTTATGCCCCTATTATATCACATATATCATATATTGTTAGCTTGGAAAAAAAATTGGGGAAATCATATATCATGTGGGCCTTGAAATTCGTCCCAATGAGACGTCAAAAGGCAGATAGCAGGTAAAACTGATATCTGTTCCATGTAAAATATGAAACTTGACATTGATGGGAACAATCCTGTTTTCACTGTATAAAACTAATTAATATTCTGGGTTACTATCTGCCATTTGATCTTAATTTCAAAAATCTTTTCAAGCAGAAACTCAAAATATGGTGGTGATTCATCAAAGGACGTAGCGATCTCTCAACTTACTGCGCTGTTAAAAGAGGAACAGGCAAAAAGCAAAGATTTGCAGATAAGGTATTGTATTTATGGGTATAACATAGTGTATCTGGTATGATGAATTAATGTTAGAAATAGAACACTGTACATCCAGTATAATGTAGTCAAGTCTCAAAATATGGTGCTGGACATTTGCAGAATGAGGTCCCCAGAGGGTGAATTTAGTGACGCTGTCATGCACAGTGGGCTAGCATCACTTCATTCACCCTCTGGGGACCTTATTCTGCTTTGGCCTCATCTCCTCTGGAAAGTATCTTTATGATCAAATTAAAAAGTTTTTTATTTTATTTAGAATGTTTCTTTTTTAGATTAGTTTCTCTATATCCCGAAATTAGCAGACGACACAATGAATAATCGAGGTGCCCAATGGGTGCACATCGCCATCTTCACCATCTGGGAAATTAAACCTGTGACTAGGTCTCCCATAGCAGATGAGGCCATGCAGATTGAGGTCCCCAGAGGATGAATTTGGTGATGCTAGCCTGCTGTGCAGGGGAGCATCACTAAACTCACACTCTGGGGACTTCATTCTGTAAATGACCAGCACCATATTTTGAGTCCTGAATGTGGTCCGGTTCATATTGGTAGTACATATTATCACCTCCAGTGATGAAGTGGTCTGAGTCTTCATGTCATAGTTTCACCTGATAGTTTGATTGTTTATTAGCGAAGCCAATAGTTAAGTTGGAACATGCAATAAGATATATACATATAAATTTAGCCAATTTTTACCAGAGTTATGGCCTTTTTTGTTGGCATTTACACTAAATTTTCGATTCTAGTTGATAATTTTAATAAGTCTGATCTGAATGAAATGAAATGGTATGTGGTTTACTAACACAAAATACAGGTCAAGTTCAAATTCCGGTTCCGCCCGCCGATCTTTACCAGAGTTATGGCCCTCTGTTGAAATTTTGCCATGTCCTATCAATGCTCTATCGCTGAGTTGTCGCTTCGGGGCTACAGATGTCTTGTGTCTTAGGGGAATATATATTTATGCCCCAATTATATCACATAGGTCATGAAAAAACTGTATAATGTTAGCTTGGGAAAACAAATTGGGGAGATCGTATATCATGTGGGCCTTAACCCTTTGGAGAGTATCTGCAACGTCATATACATGACGTCATGAGTAAATTTAACTTCTACGTCATAGCAATAATTATTAACAAGTTCGGGTCAAAAGGGTCCAATAATTCATTTTAATTTATGTGCATTTTTTGTTAACGTGTGTTATCACAATCGATTGCACTTATACATTTGGGACATTATATTAATCAAAATAACTCCTATACAAATCATTTATAAATCAGATGATTTATTGAAGTTATGTCTACATAAATAACACTTCCTGAAACGACATATATGTCGTTCTACTCCTCAACCGATAAACGACATACAGTGAAACCTGCTTTGGGTGACCACTGCCAAGAGCGACCACCTCGCTTTAACGACGGGATTGGCTTTGTACAGACTGGTTTTACTATATAAATGACCTGCCGTGAGCGACCATCTGTCAATCGCGACCAGCGGTCGGTGATTTGTGGCAAAAATGACCAAATTTACCCGTTATGAACGACCACCAGACATGAAAAATAAGTCTTTAACCAGTGCTTTTCCAACGTGAGTCCCAGATGCTTCAGCATGATGCATTTCTTTGATTCAAATTATTTGCAATCAGTTGCTTCACCGCATACTATGATTTGGGGATTCCCCACCGGGACATGTGACTAAGCAGAATTCCCAGCAGGAGGGATATATCATTGGTTCAGTTTAATCCAAAAGTAGTATTGAGAACGTGGATTATAAAAACTGCATCACTCTTATTATTTTTGACGTGAATATTGACGAAGTGTTTGACCTAACTAATGTATGATGAAATACAAAAAAGATCCTATATTCCATAGTAGCATAAAATTGAGACTCTGCCTGGCTGTACTGTTGTTTTTAGCAATAGGCCTATCAATAATCCAGTTGCTGCCTCATTGTGGCGAAGCATGAAAACGCTTAGGGCAAAGTGTCAAACTTACTCAACACGGGGATTTAATGTCTGCACCCGAAGCATAAAGGAACCTTTGTTTAATAAATACAGGAGTTCGCGTCCTCATTGAAAGAACCATCAACACGCTGACAATGAATGCTATTCAAGTTTTTATAATACTCATTCCCGAGCTTCATATTAAATTAAAATCATTCCATGTGACATCATCAAATACTAGTAGAAGTTTGCAGACACAACGCAATGAACTGTGTCGCAACAATAGAAACATCAAAGAGATATTCCGTAGTCACGAAATTGAGGTCAATCATGCACGTGTCCAGAATCATTATAGGTCAGGTCAAGGACACCCACTGTTTATGAATTTTCTGCTGTTTGCAGTTTTATTCAAAGATTCTATTAATACATTCAAAATAATATAATATCTGAGACAGGAATGAAATAAAGACACGCAGTGACGACTGATGTACGTTTATTTATTCCCTTTTTATCAAGTTATCATGTTGAGAGTTGATTTGTGCCCCGGCAATCTGTCTTGTTCTTCCTACTGTCACGACTAACGTGCCCGATGTGTTCTCTGATCGGCTGTTCTACTGCATTATTTAACATGCATTTACCTGTAGGCCTATCAATCTCTTTTTTTTTGTTTTTTACTAATATAAATTTAAAGTATACTTTACTATAAAAAGATTAAACCTATAACCACAATCATTTTCAACCAGTTTGTGTATAAAAATAATTCACTTGCTCAGACATCTTGTGTTAGCAAAATGGGTGGTCTCTCATAACAAGTTTCACTGTATATGTCGTTCTACTCGCCAGAGGGTTAAAGTATGTCCCAATGTGACCTCAAAATGACCTCAAAAGGGAGATAGCAGGTACAACTGATACCTGTTCCATACAAAATCTGAAACTGGACATTGATGGGACCAATCCTCTTTTCACTGTGTAAAACTAATTAACATTGTTGGTTACTATCTGCCATATGATGCTTTATTTCAAAAATCTTTACAAGCAGAAACTCAAAATATGGTGGTGATTCATCAAAGGACGTAGAGATCTTTCGACTTACTGCGCTGTTAAAAGAGGAACAGGCAAAAAGCAATGATCTGCAGATAAGGTAATGTATTTATGGGTATAACATAGTGCATCTGGTATGATGAATTAATGTTAGAAATAGAACACTGTACAACCAGTGTAATGTGGCCAAGTCTCAAAATATGGTGCCGGACATTTGCAGAATGAGGTCCCCAGAGGATGAATTAATAAGTAAGCATCAATATATTCACCCTCTGGGGACCTTATTCTGTTTAAGCCTTATCTCCTCTGGAATGTATCTTTATTATCAAATTGACAAGTTATTTGGTTACTTTAAAAACTTTTTATCCTCCGCTAATGAAGTTTGGCGGGAGATATAGAAATGGGCTCCCTTCTGTCTGGGCATCCCTCTGTTTTTTGTTTCCGGTTGATAACTTTAGTAAGACTGAACCAAATGGAATGAAAGTAACGTGGGTTTACTAGCACAAAATACAGGTCAAGTTTGAATTCGGGTTTCGCTCTCCAATTTTCACCAGAGTTATGTCCATTTTTTTTGTTGGAATTCACACTCAATTTTCGTTTCCAAATGACAACTTAAAGTCTGAACTGAATGAAATGAAAGTTGGTATTTGAGTTCACCAGAGTTATGGCCCTTTGTTGAAATTACCACAGGCGAATTTTGCCATGCCCTTGCGATGCTCTTGTTAAATATAGTTCTAGTTTTATAAATAAGCTTACTCTTTTTAGAAGGCTCAAATTTTCAATTGACAGTTAACATAGAAATTCATTTGTTAGTTTTCTCCCAGTAATATATGGGAGTTTTCCCTTAAATCTCGTAATGTTTGACATTCGATCATAAAGTGGTATTTGCTGAAGGGCTGTTTTTACATAAAACATTTTTTGTGGAGTTATCCCCATTTTCTCGACTTAGAAATATATCTCCTTCAAATATATCTTGGACACTGAAACTAATGGTTATATATTCTTGCTTGCAAGAAATCTAGAAGTCGTAAAAAAAAAATCGGTACGCAATACCTCGAGTACGCGCACTTGTCAAATGCCAATTAATGGCGATATATTCCTTGGACCAATCATGGGAGTCCTTTCACTATACAGCGATGGAAAGACAAGACCTCATTCATTTTAAATTCTTCTAGACGCAAGATAAGTCGCATTTTTTATCTGTTCATTTCTCATGAACGTTTCTCTTTATGCTATTGCGAACGACAACACGCAGTTGCCTAATTTCGTGCACTACGCACGTGTTTTTCCAATTTTCGCAATTTAGTTTTACAATTGTTCAACAATCTTTTATTCTACAATACTGTCTTATTAATGACAGTAGTCCGTGGGTGGATATTTTCATTACCAAATATTTCAATTTTGTTTTATTTACGAGAATCACTTCGAACAAATATCGTTTTTGTTTGCATAAAACAATACTCAATAAAACAAACCGATGCTCTTTCGAGTCTTTCGGGTTCTCGTCGGGATTTTTTAACACTGCACCGGATGCAATATCGTGTTGTCGTCTCCACTAAGCTCCCGTTTGGAGTTTGGTCCCTGACAAAATCCTATCCAATTGTATTAGAAGTAATAATTTACAATATTTTACATTACAATATTTTACAATAATTTTCCTCACGGATGCTAGATAAAATAGCCACAGTGTGGCTTGCCTCTTCTCTCTACATTGAACATACGTCTCAATGCTTTACGATGAAAATTCGTAATGTTTTTTTCCCTCCGACTGGTAGGGTGCCACGATTGATCGTATAATCGATGAAACGTTGATACAGCCGATATTCAATTACCACTTTCGGCGGCGATTACTCTGAGTTCTTTATTTCGGATGTCGAAAAGTACCGGCCATATTTGGATACCCTGTTTAAAGACTGTTTTACAGTTTAATATCCAACGGACAGGTTAACGATCGTTGATCGTACAAAGATATTTGTAACGCATTGTGCTCATTACTAATTACCGGCTTTCCTTCCCACGAGACAGTAACGATTGCTCTCGCTCCCGTATGCACTCGCAATTTTCTATTCACGGGTGTTCATCATTTGCACTTGTCCCCCTGGTCACAATCAATATTAAAATATGTGAAGATATATTTAGCACATTTCCCATCTCCGTTAATTTATGGGCATGTGAAAGTGTCAGTGGAGTTGGGTATATCACAATGACCTTTGATTTGAGATAACCCCAACTTACAATTATATTACCGGTGCAATTACACCCTTCTAATCAACAAAACTGTAATTTTTGTCATGGGAAGGACTGTCTCGGTGGTTTCTGATACAAATTATGCACATGTGAATATTTTGCACTACTTCCTCTGTCCTGCTATTAGATACGTTTCATCGATTCTAATCTCGTATTGACTATCGATTATCAAGTTCAATGATCGTGGCACCTCTGCTGACGTGGCACCTTCTCTTGCATCCTCCATTAACTTGGAGACTCCGCTGGAGTTGGTTGGTGGACATGCCTCCTCCCTCAGGGTCGCGGCGTCCATAGCCCCCGCAGAGAAGGGCAGCGATGGTGGTCCAAGTGCAGCTGCCCTTGGTCCTGCCTCCGGTTCCGCCGGGTTCGCACCATCGCTGCACCAGCCGGCCACTTGCTACGGCTACCACATCAGTGGTCCGTTTACCTCGCAAGCCCGGTGCCATCGGCACATTGTCTGCCTACGCAGTTCAATGTGTCAACTGCCACTGCTTCCACTCCAGGGGATTTGATCGCACGGGTTCTGACCTGTCCTCCATTCGTCAACGTCTTGTCCGGCATCCGTCCCTCCCGGTTTTGGGGTGGGTATGTATCCCTATTATTCACCTGTGTTCTTTCCTCCACCAGTGTGGCCTTGCTTTGTACAGTTTCTGGCCTCTTTTGGGCTCCTAGGCCAGAACTTAGACTTAGTTTCCTTTCTGAGGCTCCGGAATTTCTTGCCTCATCACACCAGGTGACCTGGTCGGGATACTTGCCCCTTTCCCCCCCCCATCTCCGGGACGGACGGTGCTGTTCAGAGACGAGGACGTGCTGTCGCAACATCCCCTGGATTTGGCAGCGTTTGATGCGTGTCCGAGTTCGCCATGCCCATCCGAGAGTGACTTCCATGAGGGTCATTTCGGATGGGTCAGTCCTTAGGATAACAATTGCGCACAATTTTGCATGCATTACCAGCACGATACTAACAGCACAGAAAAAGGAAGAACAAACATGGCCTTTCTCTTGCTTCCTCCATTTACATGGAGCCTCCGCTGGAGTCCACATATCAAGTACAAAATCCAACGTGTGACGATTTTTCCTCTGCCCACTCAATACAGCATGCACGGCTCAGGGTCGGTTCGTGGTCATGCCTCCTCTATTTGTAGTCGCGGCTTCCACAACCTTCGCAGAGACGGTCAACAATGGATTTTCCTCTGCCAACTCGGTACAGCCTGCGCTGCAGGCTCGGAGTCTGTTGGTGGTCATGCCTCCTCTATTTGTAGTCGCGGCTTCCACAACCTTCGCAGCGACAGGAAACAATGAATTTTCCTCTGTCCACTCGGTACAGCCTGCGCTGCAGGCTCGGAATCTGTTGGTGGTCATGCCTCCTCTATTTGTAGTCGCAGCTTCCACAACATTCACAGAGTCGGGCAACAATGGATTTTCCTCTGTCAACTCGGTACAGCCTGCGCTGCAGGCTCGGAGTCTGTTGGTGGTCATGCCTCCTCTATTTGTAGTCGCTGCTTCCACCACCTTCGCAGCGATGAGCAGCGATGGATGTTCTGCAGCAGCTACCGCTGGTCCTGCCTCAGTCCATCCAGGTTCATCCGACCCGGCACATACCGGTTTTGCCGAACCCTTTCTTGCCTTGGCTACCTCATTGTTCCTTGTCGCCGACAAGTTGAAATCATTCGACGGAGTGTTTAGTGCAATATTACCTCCGTTCTTTGTACCTTGAGGTTTCCTCTGTCAGTCTGCTTGCTGCCGTCTCACATTGCTCTGGCTATGTGCCACAATCAGGAACTGCTCCTAAATAAGTTTATTTCGCCTCCATTATCCAGCCCTCATTATTGGCTACGGCAATCAGGAAATGCCTAATTGATTTGCTGAAGCAAACTGGGCCACGGTAAAGGGTTGCCATGGCAGATTGCCGAAGCCAAACAATCTTAATTAAAAGGGCTGATTCTCACCTCCCTTCTTATCCTGTCGGGGTATTCCGGGTGTTGTTGAGACCTGTCTTTATAGTTTCGGGCCTTCAAATCTGTTCGATTTTTATTCAACAATTAGGCCGCTTTTATGAGACAAACCTAGACATATTATGGACTTGATCGTGGGTGTGAACCTGATAAGTTAGTATGCGGGTGCTATATCTCACAGGGGACTTTAGCGCTCTACTCACTTCGCCGAACATATCATGAATATCGACCGTTCAGCTCCATAGACACTATCGTCTGAACTATGCTCATTTTCAATTTTACTTCTAGATTTGGGATGTATTTTTCAGTGACCACCTAACACCATAGGATTTCATCATATAGCGTATCGGCTTTTCATTGGTGTCTAGGTGTCATGTACGTAGTCCGTTTTGTTATCGTCTTTGTCACAGTGCTCACAGACTTTGAACCAAGAATATTTTCCACTTCTATGTTATCACTCGGGCCGAGTGTTTACCATCACTTGGCAGGCGTGATTCTAATTCTAATCTGATTTAGCGATTACCGATTCTCACCTTTGCGACATTTCACAATTACTGCCGCATGCCCATCGGTGCTTGAGCGTACCAGTTGGCGGGTTATCACAGTTTTTGTAACTTTCGTCTAACCTACGGTATGGGTTCCCTATACCACCACCTGACGAACGATATTAAACTAAGTTCCACATTTATTTTAAAACCATGCAGGCCGGTTCATTGCATCACAGATTGGCCGTATGATCAGACAGTGTTCCATTCGCGGTATTAGTTCCTCTCCTTGGTTGCCCGTACACTTCAATTTCCAGTTCCTTGGCTTGGTGTACCAGAGGCAGGCAATCTTTCCATCTTGGTCCCCTCCCTTATGTGTATGTTTTTCTTTTCTTTCCAGGGTCATGATTTCCAGTGCTCAACTCAGTCATGTTTTCCTGGTGTATCCCTGGTCCCCCCATTGGTCTGGGCCCAACGGTTTCTCATATCTCCCCTGGGTCTCTCGGTCGGGCTCAAAATACTGTCAAGTCGGTCATACCGCACTGAGCATTGCCTAATTTTGTGAGATCCATTCTGAGTATTGATTCAGCTTTTCTGGCGGGGGGGGGGGGGGGGGGGGGGGGGGGTAGGTTCCTTTATCCTATTAGGTACATGAATGAATGAGTTATCCCCCTTGCCTATGACCAATGGTTATCCTGGACACCTTCACCCTGTGATCATTACTAGTAGGACACATGAAGTACGTGGTGTTTCCTTTTAGGAGGCTCAGTTGTTTTTGAGTTTATCTGAACTATTACATATGGGACACAATGATCTATTTTTTGGCACATGTCTACCAAGAAATTTTTTTGGTACAGGATGCAGGTCTTTTCTGCTTCAGCAGGTGGGTTTCATGGACATAGTTGGATTATCTGCCTCGTGGCCTCCTCCTCTTCAAGAATTCTAATTATAACCATTAGTTTCAGTGTCCAAGATATATTTGAAGGAGATATAATATTTTTTTACCCAAAATATGTATCTCCTATAATAAATATCTTGGACACTGAACATAGAGGGCCCTCCCAGTTGGGATCAACATTCCCGCCCCGCGCACTCGGTCAAACGCATCAAACACACAGGAGGAAGAAATTAAAATGAATGAGGTCTTGTCTTTCCATCGCTGTTATAGTGAAAGGACTCCCATGATTGGCCCAAAGAATATATCGCCATTAATTGACATTTGACAAGTGCGTGTACTCGAGGTATTGCGTACCGATTTTTTTTTTACGACTTCTAGATTTATTGCAAGCAAGAATATATAACCATTAGTTTCAGTGTCCAAGATATTTATTATAGGAGATACATATTTTGGGTAAAAAAATATTATTTTTGCAACATGCATAATTTTGTCCGAGCTTTTATTCCTACATTTTTGGGTAAATTTATTTAAAACTTGGCACAGTTATTTAGTACCATGGGAACCTGTGCACCTGCGTTTATGACGTCTGTCCGACTTTTTTTGGTGGAGTTATCTCCCTTTTTCGACTTAGATTTTTTTTCGCAATATGCATAATTTTGTTCGAGCTTTTATTCAGTCAATAAATTTAGGATTAGAATTAGGGGTTAGGGTTAGGGGGTTAAGGGTTAGGGTTACCTGTTGACATAATTTCAATGCCAAATATATGGTAATGGCTACTTCATTCGAATAAGATTTTGAATATGGGAGGGGGAATAGTATTTCAGGGGGAATTTGTGGCAAATTACAGTATTTTTCACATTCTGCCCGAATCATACATATTTAAGGTTAATTTGAATCTATTTTGTTATATTTCTGTGTATACAAGAACGTATATTCTACAAAACTTGAGTTAAAACTATGAATATATCATGTAAAAAAATTCAGGTAAAAAGTCTCAGCCCCCCCCCTAAATATTTGGGTGCCTGTATGGCTATGCAAAGAGGTTGTGCTCATACTATTTAATCAATAGCTATTTTATTTTTCTAATCTCTGCTTTGCTGAGAATTCCTTCTATAACATAGCCAATTCATCTTACTTTGCAATTTTTTATCCGTTTCGTTGATATAGATAATTAGGTGAGAAGGTGAGATTATGGATCAGACCACAGGAGTTTGGAATTTGGTCAAAACCCCTCTTTTATTGGCGGAACCACCACCCGGGACCATAGGTCACAGAAGGAATGAAACAAAAAATTGTTGCCACCCATTTTGAACTCAACTGTATTCCTACAAAAAATATATTTTCACTAAAAACTGTTGGTACCTCTTACACCTTAGATGCCAATCTACAACATTCCATAGGTATATTTTTCCAGTTCTTCGAAAACCTCACTTTATTTCGGTAATGTATTGTAAATTCACCAACGAACACAAATTTGCGACACCTCCATCACCTGTTTTAGAATCGAAGTAGCGGAACTAGTACCGAAATATGCGGAAACTTTAAAACTATGATCCGGAGACGGATAGCATAAAAGTACCGTTTATAATTTCGAACATAGCTGCTGATTACATGTTTATTACATGACTGTACCGGTGCACTGATCATCATGAACTTTTTGATGGATGATGACATTGGCGTCTAGATGGGAACGAATCATTTTGGGCTCATTTGCATAAAAATATGGCCGCTGGCAGCCATCTTGGATTTCAAAATTGCATCCTTTAGCATGGGCTAGAAGAAGCAGTGTTTATCTGATCATCATTAAATTTGTCATGGAGGTTTACATTGACATGTAGATGGGAACGAGTCATTTTGGTGTGAATCCTCCAAGAAACATGGCCGCCATCGGCCATCTTCGATTTCAGTGATAATACTAGATAAATCTGAATCAATAACACAGCCTAGAGCCTGTGTCGATGCACCTATCATCACGAAATTTTTTCATCGATCATGACATTGATATATAGACGACACCGAGTCATTTTGGGCTTATTTGCATGAAAAACATGGCCGCCAACAGCCATCTTGGATTTCAAAATTGCATCATTTAGCACAGGCAAGAGGTCGCAGTGTTGGTCCGATCATAATTCAATTTGTCATGGAGGTTGACATTGACATGTAGATGGGAACGAGTCATTTTGGTGTGAATTCTCAAAGAAACATGGCCGCTGTCGAATTTCAGCGACAACACTGCATATATAATTAAATCAATAACACTGCCTAGAGCCTAGACCTATGTCGATGCACCGATCATCGTGAAATTGTTCATGGGTCATGACAAATGTGATCGCCATAGAAAAGCTGGCTACATTTGTGATCGATTAAAAAACCTGGCTACGAATATGTGATCGGATCGCGGAGCCTTGTGACAATGACCCCATCAGCGAAAGTTACATTAAGTAATGTTTTTAATATTTTTTTGGTATTTTTGAGTTTGAGAAAAACAATGCCGATGGTGGCTAGCTGTCTTGAATTTAAAAATTGAATTTCCAATTCATGAGCACAGGCTATATAATCATATGCATAAAGCCATTCTTTGAGAGTGACGTATACTATTTATAGATCCTGGTACCTGTACAACTGACAATACTTATAGTTGCTTATTAAATAAAATTTATGAACTCAAATTTATAAATTAGTTATTCGGTAAACCAGTTTGCATTACAACTTGCAAACGCACAAATAAAACGTATACCGTAAAGAATGCGCAGGATAATTTTGTGCTCTTACATTAAAGAATCTTATTATATTTTGTTACTGTATTTGGTATATTAATGGCGAGTTTTTGTACCCTACATTGACAATTTTGAATTTTGAATTTTGCGAAACTAAACATTCACTCAAAATATGCATGGCCAATATCGTTACCTAACTCAAGAAAAATGTCTTCTCTCATCAACTAAGACATATATTTGTTCGTCAGAACTAGTAAAAAACAGCATTTTATGTAGAAATAATTCAGATATTCTGGCAACGAATCTGCACCAAAACGCACAAAGGAATCGCTTCATGCATAGGCATATATACCAGGCCTCCCGTGAGTCTATATATCTTCTTTTTCTTCTACTTCGTGATATTCGACCAGTAATCAGTGGGTTGATTACTATTATATGATGGATATTTTAGGCCTATACAACGGAGCGCGACACAAGCTCCTATGAGAGAGAGAGAGAGCTAGAGAGTTTTGGTCCCCTTATGACCAATCATTGCAACTAGTAGCATTACAAAGTCAAGTATACCGGTACATAACGAACATAAAACAAGAAGAAAAAAACAATACCACGTGGTTGTGCCATAAATAGTAATAAATTATATGTAAAATATTTGTACTAATTACCATTCAGTCAAATGAAGAATATCTTCTTGGGTAGTCGTCATTTTCATGAGACACAAAAAAATACAGAAATTTTCAGGAAAATGCACAAAACATCATGATTAGATCTTCAAAAATGCGCATAGTATGACGCAAACATAAACTGATTTAAGTTTTCTGGCACCTAAGTTTGAAAACCGCACGAACTTTCAAATATTTTTGAATTTCGCGGGCTTTAAATTTAGGTTTCGATTTCATTTCGTTCCGACTTTGTTATTCCGGAAAAATGGTTTTGTGCCGTTTGTCATTCCGATTCTAAAACAGCTGATGGAGATGTCGCGAATTTGTGTTCGTTGGTGAATTTACAATACATTACCGAAATAAAGTGAGGTTTTCGAAGAACTGGACAAATATACCTATGGAATGTTGTAGATTGGCATCTAAGGTGTAAGAGGTACCAACAGTTTTTAGTGAAAATATATTTTTTGTAGGAATACAGTTGAGTTCAAAATGGGTGGCAACAATTTTTTGTTTCGTTCCTTCCGTGACCTATGGTCCCGGGTGGTGGTTCCGCCAATGAAAGAGGGGTTTTGACCAAATTCCAAGCTCCTGTGATCAGACAAGCTGGCCATAACAGGATCATCTTATATACGATTGATCTCTAGCTCATTAAATGACCTCTCAAAAGTCACAAACAATTAGATCTTTGAAGAGAGACAATTACCATAGAGTTGAACTGATCCTCACTTTCATGATTAAAGATGCATAATCCATACTAACGCTCCCAAAATTACTATTTCTTTGGCTTCGGGGGTGAAAAATATTTAATTCGAGTCGAGGAACCCACCCATCAAAGCTCAGAGTGATCAGATATTGATTTATGAAATTTGTTATTTCTCGAAATGTATAATTATTTGTGGCCCAGAAACCGATTGTCTCGGACAAAATTGCGGATGAAGATGAATAACTCTAAAATCAAGTGGCAATATGGCCTAATTTCATGATATGCAAGTGATAATACAGCCATATTTCATTGAACAACATGTTGGTAAATACATGTAACACATTTTGGAAAATTTTATACCATAATTGACAGCGATTAGCATTATTTTGTTGTAATTAATCGATTCTGATAACAAAAGCGTATGTTGAAGAAATGATGTTGTTTTTGTAACTTGATGATATGGGTACCATCTGATCGGATAGAGTAACTTTAATAGAATTTACAACTTTTAGTGTTTTCTTTATCAGTGAATTTGGGGAAATTTACACAAAAATCTTTTTATCTGTATTATAATCAACTCAGAATTGTAACTCTAGCTTATTTTGTGTGGAAAAATAAAAATGTTGTTCAATTTACTGATTCATTACTGCAAACACATTAAAATGCTGGTGTCTGAATATTTCCGCTAAAGGAAGCCGTTCATACTGAACTATATGGATATATGTCCTGCGTTTTTGTGGTCACCTACGATCCCTCACGGTCTTCAGTGGCTTGCTCGGAATCAGTCACGCATGCGCAGTCCCAATATAACCGATTGAATCTCGTCAGTTTATTTTCTGCTACGAAACCGAACGGAAGTCTAAAGGGAGTATTGTTCCGAATTTGTCGTTTAACAACTAGACAACAAATTCAATTTATCGATACAATAATTACTGGTCGCCTACGTGTTAGATTTTAGAATTATTGTTTCGAATTCACGGACCGTTTCGCTTCAAACATACAATTGTCCGTGTTTTCGAACAGGCGGCGGACTTAAAATTTTTCGAATATGAAAATCGACATTTCGCCATAATCAGCCACCATTTCAAGGCCTTACGAGGCGCATAGATTATTGTGAGCAATTCATCTATGTAATTATTATAGAACCTATAAGGTATGATATAATTTGTCAGATATAAAAAATGCCACCTGATTCGCTACCGGAAGTCTCCTAATTTCGTGGGAATTTATTTACGCGTGGACATTTATTTAGCAATAATTACCATCGCTACTGACGCTATCTATCATAATGTTATGAACAACATTCTTTCTCATAATACTTTGTTGTTTTATGGTTCAATACAACTGATCCAGATGTGTTGGTCACATTTGAACTTAAAGTTGATTACATCTTGGTTTATCAATGTAAAAACAGATACCTAAGAATAACAGTAGTGTCATTATTACTTTAATAAATTGACAGAGATTGATATTGGACAAGTGTTATAATTCTGTTCATGGTTTGATTCTCGTAACGGAGCATCACCTTCAATGTAACAATCTCAGCCATGTGCTAGCGGACCGGGGATCGCACCCTGGTCAGGGTATTCTGACAGAAATCAGAACTCGGTCCGATACCAAGTGTCAGGCTAACAAGTCCCATTCGAGATTACTGAATAAAATCCGAATGCAAATGCCGACTTTCCCCATTACAACACTTGTTCAGGTATGTTGTCGTGGGTGCACTACGCTGTGCGATCGGGTGTGGACAATTAAAACTTAATGGCTGACCCATGTACACACCTAGGTGTGTGCATGTTACAGAACACTACTGGAGTCACTAGAACTCATCAAAACAACATGCTTTCACAAAATACTTTGTGTTTTCTGTTTCAATACTGTCACACATGTCTCCTATGATTTAGATGTGTTTGTCGACGCTTGAAGTTGACTACAGTTTATCAATATCAGAAAAATAACGACTGTCGTGGTACTAAGATTCGTTAGTGTCATTAATTTCAGACAGGGATTGACATCTGACAGGAGTCAGAATTCTGTTGAGTACATGATTCGATTCTCGTACAGTGCTTCAACTTCACTGTCAAATTTTGAACTGCTAACATTTAATGATTGCAAGCATGACGCTAAAATTAATCGTGATGACAGTTTCACTATTGTCTCAATTCCAGATTTAGTTATTATTCTGAATTGTATCCAAAATTAACCCATCCTTTCAAAATTGCTGGGTTGTTTCTCGACTAAATGGTGTCTCTTCCGGAATACAAACATAATTGTTTTCCTTCCTGTGCAGGTTTACCGAAAAGAAGCGGTGGGGGCTGGGTTACTACGATTCTGGATATGGCTCTAATTGGGACACAAAATACAAATCATGGGTGCTCCGGTTTGCATTCTCTAGAGTAAGGCAAGAAGCTTATCGTCACTCTGACGGTGTTTAATCATGGTTTCACTATCTACAAATATATTTGAAGATACTTTGGTTTAAAAAAAACAAAAAACCTTTCCCCTTCTTGATTCAATTATGAGAATGATTCCAGCCTGACAGGTATTTAGAATCGTGGTGACTTGACCCCTCCAGTTAACTGGCCCACTGTCAATAACTGGCGACCGTGGCCTGGATGACGTTCCCCAATGAATAACGATATAATAGCAGTGGTATTCCAAGACGAGGAATGTGGGGGGAGACATTATTTATGGCAAGTAACCATATCAAATGTGAGCTTGGTACAAGAACAGGCTGTACATCCAATACAGCATGCATTGTTCATAAAGGGCATGGTAGGTGTTTTGAAGGTATTCATGGACTAGCTGGAGTCTCAATGAATTTTCAAATATATACGTGTCCCGACCTTTCATACCGTTGATATGGCGAATAGACTTCACACACGAATGAAGCATATTTACATGGAAAGCATTTATATTGTCACATGTCCCACGACCACTGCCAATAGCCTTTCCGACAAGAGTCCATCAGCATGGCTGTTCATACTTCTATTGCCCATATCAATTTGATTATCTGGCACATAGACAATAAAACAGGCAAAGACGTTTGCGCTGTCCAGCTAAGCTTTCGAGGAAGCTCATTGACCAGCATTACCAACCTTTCCTAAGACGCAGGCAGGGGACAACCCCGTACGAGTGGATCCCATCCCCATGGCACCAGATGCCCGATCGTAAGGGCCTGAAACCATGCTGCCAACTCTGCGCATTTCGGTCTATGCTGGGTTTGTCCTCTCTTCCTTAAACATGCCATAAGCAGGACCACTTAGGTAGGGGGAGTTCCTCTCTATCTTGGCTCTTCATATTAAAATAAAACAACATTATAAAAGGGATGTGTATCCTTTACTAGGAGGATGATAATTTCATTCGTTTCCTTCCTAGGGGAGCCATTTTTAGAGCGGGTCTTCCCCTAGTTTGCTGCATGCTTCACACTAACTGACCTATCACACACCTAGGTCGTTCTACTGCATGTTTGGGGGGGGCAGAGGCTCAGACCTGAATATTCCGTATGGTGACCGTGAAAATTTACCTGTGTTCATCATTTGACTACATTGTACATCATTTGAACTGATTTCGGTTGTAGAAGGCGCACCTTCATTTCTTAGAATCGGATCGCGGTGGGTATTACGCTGGGAACGCGGACTGCTCTCAGGTGCCTAGTGGTCGTGATGGCCTAATAATAGTAATATGTGTGTGGATTTAGGCTGCACATAATACTTGTGATTGCACATTTTGCTGTCTGTCTCCATTCCAAAGGATGGTGCTCGTTGGGAAATTTCTCCAAAATTAATACTCGTACCGACACTATTGTTTGGCACCTGAGAGTAGCGGTTTGCTTTCTCATTGGATGCTCTGGTCACCTGCGGTGTTCGGCCATGCGCTCCTGATGCTCATGGCTGTTAGTCATGTTCTCTGAGGGGCTATATATATATCTTTAATGATACATTGGATTGTGCCAGGGATCTCTGCTCTGGCTCCGACCATTGGATTGTTGGGCGCAGCTTTAGTAGGGTCTTCTGACATGATCTCATGATGACTTATATATCACCATGATATATCTATTATATCATTTTATATATCTATATATGCGAAAGATTTGTGTCACCGGGTTTCTGCAATGATATCTTGTGATACCTCAGAGACATGAGACATGTTCTCTGTGGGGTTGTATATCTATATTTAGTGATACGTTGGATCATGACAGGGAGCTGTGATCTGGCTCCGCCCATTAGATTGATGGGCGCAGCTTTGGAAGGGCCTTCTGACATGGTCTCATGAGGAAAACTTAATATATATATCCCCCGGATATATATATTATATCATTTTATATATATATATATACGCAATGTGTATATTGTGATACATAGGTACCTCAGGGACATGTGAACGTGTGATAACTGTTTTAAGGGCAGGACCAGTTCACACTCCCCCGATTACGCATTCGCGGTCAATCAATCTGTGGGGAAACGTCTGGTGGAGTAGACGGGGTACTTGGGACCTCCAGGACATTTGTCCCCCACCAGACGCCAGCGGTTCTGGGCGCTAAAGCTGCCAAATCGCGTGCCTACAAATCGACACCGGCAGATGGGCCTCCGGCAGCTTAAGCGTAGGGCAGGGGCCGTACCCATGAGGTAAAGCGCCGCGTCCCCCTGGTCACGCTCGTCTTAACGACAAAATGCGGCCTTGCCTGCCACTCCTCCGTGAAGGGATCGGAGAAAAATGACCTCTCCCCACCCTCCAGCTTGGCCAGGATATTAGCTTGGGCATGACCACCTGCAGCATGCGATGGTGGGGGCTCCCTCTGATCCGATGGCTTATAGCTTATAGTTGTCTAACCCATTTGGGCTAATGGGCTCTCCATTTGATCCCTGTGCCACAGATTGGGCATCAGGTTATCTGCCATTTGCATTGGTGAACAGCAGTTAGTAACTCTTAATGTGGGTTGTCTTGCCATCTTTGGAGTGGGCCTCCAGTGCAGGTCGTTATGTCGCTAAGGCGGAGAGGGAGTTAGTATCCTCGCATCTCAAATCGGCTGGATTCTTAGAACTGACGGATGAAGAACAGAGAATTGCTCGGTTCGCTCGCAATTCTGAATTGAATGGCACCACCTGGGATGTTGCTTCCAAAAACAAGGGGGGGAGGTACATGTTTGAGCAATATAGCACTCTAATTATACGAGTTATTTCACGTAACTAATCATAACAGATTCATTAAAGAGTTCATATTTAGGTACAATCTGTTTTAGAAGAGTGCATTCCCTCCAAAATTTGGCTATTAACTTTATTGCCCGTGCCTCCTCCTGGGCTTGCATTCTAATCCATATATTTCAGTGTGAACGGCTTCCTTTAGCGGAAATATGATATTTTTAAAAATATAATATATATTTCCTTAAAGAAAGCCTGAACACTGAACAATCATAGGGCCCTCCCATGGCGGTGCCATTCCCAACCCCGCAACTCGCCAATCTCCTGATTGAGTTGAAAATAAACTGACGAGATTCAATCGGTTATATTGGGACTGCGCATGCATGACTGATTCCGAGCAAGCCACTGAAGACCGTGAGGGATCGTAGGCGACCACAAAAAGTTAACCCCTTTTCTACTATGGTTTACAAACGCAGGACATATATCCATATAGTTCAGTGTTAAGGCTTTCTTTAAGGAAATATATATCATATTTTTTAAATTAGAGTAAAATATTTATTCATAGTTTAAAACTATACTAAAAAAACATGCTTTTAACAGATATAGCAGAACAGCGAGTCAGATAACCCAAATGTGACTATCAAGACGAACTGATTAGTCATTACAAAGTGAAAATGTGCCTCTAAGTTCAGTGTGAGCACATAATTGAGTTTAGATCATTCTGAACCCATTTAGTTTTTGGAAGGCCGATATAACCACCCTCACAATGCATATTTTTTATTGAATAAAAAACTTGAATTGACAAGGGATGGCATCCGAACCTCTATAACTTAGCTGTCTATTAAAGGATTTTTACAATTCTTGGTGTGTGAGTTTTGTGCCAAGACGGGGGACATATAACGTTCAGACAATCAACACGATTTTATCATTTATTACAAACAGTTCAATAGAATATCTTCGGGTCGTCGGTATGGAATATCTTCGTTGGGTTCGTCTTCGTGTCGTCTACGTGAATCGTGGGCTTCTATTATCTTCATAGGTTGAGTTCGTCTTCCTGTCGTCTGCACGTCTCGGGTGCTCCTCGCTTCGTCATAGGTTGAATTCGGTGATCTCTAGTTGAGCATCTTGGCCTGTCGTCTGTTGTTGATGGGTACGTCTAGTCATCGGTACATCGGGGATGCGTTGCTCAGAACTACAAGCATTTTAGTTTACCTTGTATTCTCGGCCATCTTGCTGCTAGCGTCCTTTCTTCTTGTGTAGATCTGCTTTAGTCGTTCTCGGGAGAAAGCTTGGACTTCGTAATGACTTGAAATCTCGCTGCAGTATTTATATTAGTCGCTACTTCGGTGTGCCTAAGGCTGGGTTCTTTCGAGTGACTCGCGACGTGGTCCGAGTTCAGTCAGACGGGACAATCTTCATGATTCTATCTGTAGATATGTACCAGGTGTTAACAGGTGGTCAGCTTGGGATAGGCCTGCCCATGTTATTTCACTGACCTGCCTCAAGCATTGCGTCGAGAATCCAACTTGGCATTCTTATCGAAAGATTCCATCTATAGATTGTTCGGCCCTGTTCCCTTCACGGAGTACTGCTAATGTATGGTTCTTTACTTGGCTTGTCAGGGGGTGTTGTGGGCTGCTCCCCTACATTTGCGATACTGTCCATGGGTTCCATCTGTCTTCGTTTTCATACTGCATATTGGCACAGCTTATAGCCATATGCGATAGCTTCACACAGAAAATCGGGCCCACCCAAATATTTTTGCCAGAGTTATGGCGCTTTGTCTATTTTTAATATTTTTAAGGCTGTTAGTGCGATAGCATAAACAAACGTGAACTGATTGCATTCATGTTTGGTATATGGATCTTTCACAGCAATAACAGTATATGCCTTGAAAACTAAACAATGATTTTTTACAGATTTAGCAGAACAGCGAGTCAGAACGTAAGGAAAGATAACCCAAATGTGACTGATCTGAGTGATGAAAACCGTCCAGAGAAAATCAGTGAGAAATTCAACATGATCTATGATAATGAATGGACAGATTTACAAGAGTTAATGTCAGAGAGGCTTGATGACAAGACGATCATAGAGCTACTCAGAGTCGTGCTTCAGGTCAGCTCCTTAACTGTTAAACCCTTTCATGACGGGAGCTGTGCAGGTGCAGCATTAAAGACCCTGTGCCAGTGCATTCTCTTATATATGCCAATCTCGTATGTGGAGCCTCGCATATATAAAAGAATACACTGGCTTACAAGTTTAAGGCCAATGTATTCTTTTATATATGCGAGGCTCCCAAGGGAGACTCGCATATATAAGAGAATGCATTGGCACAGGGTTTTCGCAAATTTCAGGAAGCTCCAGTCATGGAAGGGTTAATTAATCTCAGCACAGGGCATCGAATGTAGTTTTATTCCACACTGTTGACGTGAGGCATATGTATTCAACAAATCCTAGCCATCGAATACATATTGTTGTATACCACGAGTCGAATAAGAGTCAAAACTTCTTCAAGTTGACGTTGCTGCCAATAGTAATGACATCATAATGTCAACAATCCGCTTTGGGTGTATGTGCAATTAATTACGGGTTTTAACCAGACTTATCATTTATGTATAATTGGGATTGGGGCGAAAGTTATAGCAACTTAGATCACTCCTCTCCACAGAGAGAACATGATAAGATGAGAATATAACACAGTTAGAAAGGCGATGTATAGGTTGTTATATAACACACAAAAAACCCACGCATGTTGTTAATCGCTTCGATTGGACACTTTTATTGGGCTACTAATCAATGATTTCTGATTGGCGCTACTGATGTGGAATCCTGAGGTTTGAGAAATAGAAACCCTACGATGAGTAATCAGACCCACTATTTATATGTGTGTGACACAGTGGGTCTGTAAAATTAACTTGAACTTTTAAAATATGTCCCCACGATCGGCAGGTAAATCTGCCACTTCTATTTTGAAATATTTGTCATGGTTATCCGTAGAGTCAACTGTCTGTGTGACAACTCAATCCACATAGCTCTGAAGGGTTTTATCGGAGGTCCTATCTAGGACAATTTTACAGACAAACTGAACATGTGTGATACAGACCATGTCAATGAGTGTTATTCATCCACATGAGTCAGTGACCATTTATTTGTTTTCTGATGGCCATATTGGTCAATTATGTTAAAACTTTCCATAATCTTTTAATCCTTTACCCAACAAACCGGCCAAAACAGGCCAAATAAAGCTTCAACAGCCTAAAATATCTTCGGTCTGTCTCAATAGAACCATACAAATATGGATATCATTGGAACCGGCTCCTTGACCACATTGTGATAGTTACAGTTAGCCCTGTGCCAATGCATTCTCTTATATATGCGAGTCGACCATAGGTCGCCTCGCATATATAAGAGAATGCATTGGCCTAAAAAAACACTTTTTACCATTTTTTCTTACATTCTTTAACAATTTTATAATTTTTAATGTGTTAAGCCAATGCATTCTCTTATATATGCGAGGCGACCTATGGTCGACTCGCATATATAAGAGAATGCATTGGCACAGGGCCCTTCTGTTGGGTAAAGGGTTAACCACCATGGGTACCTACGATTGTAACTTAGTAGAGCTATTGTTTTATTATATCAGTTTACCAACACTGTTATATGGCCACACCCTCTTTATCCCATAGTTGAAAACAGCATGACTCTTTATCAGATTTATTACCCTTTCTCTACATTTGGGTGGCCTGATTTAATATAAAGAATGTTTTCTCTCCTTAGAAATGTTATGGATTCTGTTGTCAAATGTTTGAAGATCATCTCACATCGATTATACTGTCAGCTTGTAGTATAGAAGGCAAACAGGTATGTGATAGCTCTAATGCTATATATATACACCAGTTAATTCAATATAGATTCTTGGTTTATATATTTATATTCTGAGATGTCAGTTTTCTTGACCAAATGATTTCTGCACAAAATATACTTGTATTAACCCTTTACCCAACAAAACGGCCAAAAACGCCCAAATAAAGCTTCAACAGCCTAAAATATCTTCGGTCTGTCTCAATAACACCATACAAATATGGATATCATTGGAACCGGTTCATTGACCGCATTGTGATAACTACATTCTCTTATATATGCGAGTCGACCATTGGTCGCCTCGCATATATAAGAGAATGCATTGGCCTAAAAAAAATCATTTTTTAACACTTTTTACCATTTTTTCTTACATTCTTTTTCTTACATTCTTTAACAATTTTATAATTTTTTCTTACATTTTTAAACAATTTTTATAACATTTTTCTACATTCTTTGACAATTTTATCATTTTTAATATGTGTTAAGCCAATGTATTCTCTTATATATGCGAGGCGACCTATGGTCGACTCGCATATATAAGAGAATGCATTGGCACAGGGCCGTTCTGTTGGGTAAAGGGTTAATGTTTGATCAATTTGTGAAAATATCCTGTAAGTTTGTGATTAAATACACAATATTTTGTTTTACAATAGATAATTTGCCAATAAAACACTGTTTATAAACTAATCTCCAGATGTGAAACTAAAGCAGATACAAGCCTTGAAATAGTGAGCCTGTCATCTGCAGAATGAGGTTCCCAGAGGGTGAATTTAGTGATGCTACCCTGCATAGTGGGCTAGCATCACCAAATTCACCCTCTGGGGACCTCATTCTGCAAATGACAGACTCACTATTTCAAGGCTTGAGCAGATACAATCATCTTTTAACCCTTCCATAACAGGATCTTCCTGAAATTTTGTGAAAACCTGTGTCAATGCATTCTCTTATATACATTAATGTCCTAAATAATCGACCACTAAACCACAGCAGAATTATGGGAAATTTTTCAGGATTTAGTTGGTAATATAGCTCTATGCCATTCATTGGAAAGCTCTCGGTGAGAGCTTTCCGATGAATGGCAACAAGCCATTTTCCAACTAAATCCTGAAAAATTTCCCATAAGTCTGCTGTGGTTAAGGTAGGATTCCCCGAATTCACCAAACCCACAAAACACGTGGAGTCGGAAGCCATTTTATCGATTTATTCGTTATCCGCAGCCAAAGTGCAAAGGTCAACTGCGGCGAGTGCAGATACCGGTATATATGGAAGACCATAATTGTCACTTTTAAAAGCTATTTGCGCCATATGAATATGCATTGCTCAAATGGATGTGCGACAAGTAAGACGTCCTTTCTGAACGTGATTCCGGTAATAACTATATTATATTGCAGTGACTCCGTGCACAAACAACGTCTTCACCACCACCACCAACAACAACAACCATACAACAACACAGTACAGTTTGGAATCTCGAATTACGTTCCCGTTTGTTAGAACCCCATTGGCATTAGATCATAATTTATGTAACGGAATGTCAAAAAATGAGTTTTACTGTGTATCCATTACGGTATTACCCAATACTATACGACACAATATATTTGCATAAACATTAATAAAGTAGCAGTACGCTACAAAACAATACTATATAATAATACCAATAAATAAAACTCATTTCTGTTTTGTTTGTCTATCGGGCTTTGTTTATGTAGCTTTTTATTCCGAATACCCAATAATCCGAAGGTCTCATAATCCGAAGGTCCGATACTACGAATATCCGCTATATATTCTGCAAGATCCGAACACCTCCTGAGAAAGGTGACATTATAATTACACCAAGAGGCGTAATTGCAATGCATATTTGTGGTACAATTATGCTTTAAATATGGCCATTTGTTATTAGCATCTTTTGGATTAGTATAGTATCAGACTCAGGACTGTAAATTTGTGCCATTTTGTGGTTATCACAGGCGTCTACTTGTAGTTCAATCTGGTACTCGGTGCGGGGTCCAGAGAGTTTTCAGATAAATATTTAAGAATATTTCAGCACACATATCGCTGAAAAACAATTTGTGTAAGAACACCCATTGTCAGTGTTTGGCACAAATTGATTTGCCAAATTGCTGTTTGCTGATTTAGAAAATTTCTTAAATCAACCCATTGCGAATAATTGCCATTATTATGAATTTATTATAATTTAAATTTCTTCTAATGCAAGGCGAGTGTGTCTGTTTTTACATACACAGGGACCTATCAAAGCCAGTTTTCATACTGCTTACCGATGTGGGCACCCAAACTGCAGGTGCCAAAAAAAAAAAAAAAAAAATTCAGGTCCCAATTTATATCATAACAAAACATTTATATACCGGTACCAGTATATTGACATAAAAACATATTTTAAAAAAGTTGGTTGGAATCATATTGTAAAGCATGTTTGGCTTTCATCTGTGAAAACTTCAAGTGAAATTACACAATACAGTGCAGGAACAGAGACAATTTGATCAATTCAACATGGTTATTATGTGGAATATCATAATACCAAATTAATAATTAACATAGAGATTAGTACTAATAATAATTACTAACTTAAAGGTACTCAATCCGATCAGAGGGTCCTATATTATTATTTTATTGGCTTTGGGGGTAAAAAAATAATTGATTTGAGTCGAGGAACCTACCAATCAACACTCAAGGTGATTATCGATACTTGAAGTTTTGTCATTTCTATTCGTTCTGTCCCAGAACATGGCGTCAAAAGGATGTTCTCGGTCAAAATTGCTCTATTATTACCACTGGATTTTAAAGTTATCCATCCTTGTCTGTTTGAATAGTGTTTCTGGTGTACACATCTCGAGCAAATTACGAAGTTATGGGCAATTATTAGTACTCATCTCGGGGAAAATAAAAGATTTCAAAAATCAATATCTAATAACCCTGAGCTTTGTGTGATGGGTTCCTTGACTTGAATCAAATACGTTTTACCCCCAAAGCCAAAGAAATGGTAATATAGGACCCTCTGATCGGATTGAGTACCTTTAATATACATTGTTTCTGCACTACTACATGTAGTATATTATATGTACATGTAAGTGCTCTCACTTGAATATATAAAATAGCCTAATATATGAATTAGAGTGATATTAAACTGTACTGGTAAATCTAATTTCAAGCAGGATAATCATAATCCATTGAACCAAAGGATATCTGACAATAACTTATAATCATTTACAATCCCATACATATATAAAAATTTCCAAAGTTACACTTGACAAATTAAACCCTCAATACAACGGATTAAAAAAAAAATTTCAGGGGGACAACCGCCAGACCCGATCATCAGCAGGGGGACACCCCCTCCCGAACCTCCCCGCTCAGGCCTTTTGGATATGCTTTTGGCAGATCATTCCCCGATAAAAGTGTCCCCAAAAATCCCTGGATAATTTACTGATACATTTACCGTATATGTAATGTATAGGCGAGTGGTTGCGCATGGGCCTTCAGCCGCCAAACACGTTTTTTATCAAAATAATATTGTATTTGACCTATAAAACATTATAAATTAGTACATGTAAATAAACAATATAACATATAGCATCAGATAGTTGCTTAGTTCGGTTTCGAGATCAGATATCGGATGCTTCAGGTCGAGTCATTTTATGTACAGAATAGTATAGAATAGTGTTAAAATGCATTCGTTCAATTCATCACAACTGGAACATAGAATGGAATGATCTACAATGGGGTCTCGAGCAGTTTACCCCTTCGCATATTGAACAACGATGCCATTAAAATGGCACTTCCAGCCCGAGGACAGTAGCGAACCGTCATATTGTAGTCACCCTACTAAGTCCAGTTGATGAATTGACTGTAGAAACATTTTAAAATTATCATCCATACCAAGTTTCGCATGGATGTACTATAAAATATATCGGATCAAACCCATATTCGAACTTGATCTGCATTTTGGTGTGATTAATTTACATACCAAATATGGTGTTAATCAGATGAAAAATGTTCAAGTCATACTCATAGCTGCATGTGTGAACCCTTTCAGTAAAAACAAGAGCAAAAATGGTTATATAAAAAAACATGTACGGTATGTACAGACGAAGAACGTGATAAGAAAAACCTAGGTAAGAAATATGAGGCAGATCAGAAGAAATATGTTTGACTTACTAGTATGGCATCCGATAGCATGTGTGTACGTGAAGGGTTAATTATTTTCTAAACAGATCAATGAATCTATGAGGTAGCAAAAAATACACAGGTGAGGGGATCACTGGGGGTGTGTCATCACACATGAATTAAATAGGAACACAATCGGACAAAAAGTAAATAGGTTTATATGGTATCAGATAGCACATGCCAATTTGGCATTTGTGAATGCAATCTGTAAAGTGTTAATAATTTCTAAACTGATCGATACAAAAACTATACAGGTGAGGGGTGTGTCATCATAAACATGTACATACAATTTGAACAAGATCCGATAAATTATACTTGAGTTATCGTGTGGATAGCAAGTGTCTACGGATGGACAGACAGGCAGACAGACGAACGATACATGTAGCTGGTTGATCCAGACATTGGCATTACAGTGTATGTGTTCCCACAGGTATTGGAATTTGTGTCAAAAATGGGTTTTTATGATAATTTACTCCTCTGAATTCTATCCTCATTTAGAGGAGTAAATTGTCATAAAAACCCATTATTTGATACAAATTCCAATACCTGTGGTGTTCCATACATGTCTGTACACATAAACACATGCAACATACATTACTTTCTATTCTAAACGAAATATTTGGATCAGAAATTTGCCAATAAAAAAGATCGATAAAATTTGACATTGATTTACCAGCTTTTATACTCAATCGATCTGCAGGGTCAAATGCTTCATTTTCAGGGCGGAAACAATAGGGTTTCAATTAGTCATTTGAAATGTACATAGACCAATTAGCAATCAAGTTGGTCACTCATCAGACAGATGTGAATGGATCACGTGGTCAAAATGTCAGCCGATTGGAATTCCGAACTGTCAAAATTTTGTGTTGGTTCTGGCGATGACTAGAACATTGACAAAACGCTCCCAAACTAATATATGGCAACAAATCAGTATACTTATTATTAGATAACAGTTTAAGAATACACTGAACTCACCTGAATGCGAATATAGATGATTAATTCCAATCCAAACAGAACACTAAGTGTCGGCGCACACGATCACGGTTGTCCCCGGTTTACCCGGCTGCGGTGTAAATCGGGCCCGATAAAATCGGGGGGTTCAGCGCACACGAGTCCGATTTTCACTCCGGTCATATGCATGCTATACCTACGCTCACTGTAGTAAATAGCCAACTGGTGTGGTCAGCCGATCTAGACATTTACTATAGCTAGTCATGGTGATTTATATTAATATGTATTTCTAAAGACTAATATTTATTAATAATAAACTGAATGAATATATAATATTAATAATAATATATTGAATTTGAGGTCACGGGCAATACTGTGAATACTGCCAATAGCCGTACATTGGCGTAAACTACCTTTCCACAGCTACCGCCTTCTTGTTGCGATTACTATATACGGGCACCTATTTTCTGCCCATAGGTCTACCAGCAGTTGTTACTTGTCGATGGATCAGAATTCTTGACATAATTTTCGAATAGCGGTCGCTGCTAACTATTCCGACATTTTGAATGATGTTTTGGTCATGTGACAAGCAAAACACGCGCGTTGCCATCGTCACGAGCCGGTTTTTCCGGATGAAATCAAACTCAGTTTGATTGGTCCGGTTAAATCGGATCCGACAAAAACCGGCCCAAAGTGTCGACGCACACGATCCCGGTTGTCCCCGATTTACACCGCAGCCGGGTAAACCGGGGACAACCATGATCGTGTGCGCCGACACTAATACGACGTTATATCCAAACATCCATGCTTTGACAAACCGAATCACACACTTTCCACTTCACGAATTAACCTGTTCGATGAAAAATAGGGCGGTGGTCACTGGTTATTTCACAAATATAGTGACACATTACAACAGCCAGCGAATGATGCGAATGATATTTAAGTTATTGCGATCGAATATTGATTCGAATGCACGAACAATTCAATAAGACTATACGTACATGTGACAAATCAGTCCGCACGTGAACTGTAATTTTAAGTGTAAACACGTCGTGTTGATTTATGTCAAAGCGCTAATAACTAAACAATTATTGCGATCCCGAGACACAATCCTCCCCTCGCATATCCATGAATGAACGAGAAAATATCTCACAATTAAAGTGACATACACAATTAATAATTAGAACTGAAGGAATTCAGAAAATTTACAATGATTCGTTCCCGCCCGACTGCAAATTTCTATGAATGTTATTCATTTGTCACGTGACCATGATTCAATCAAAATGGCGTCCCCATAGTAACGATTTCTTCCAACTTGCAAATCTTATTTCTACAATAATAGCACCTAGTAAATTGACCATACTATCGTATAATTGATCTACGGTGTCGGGGTGACAATACCGCTGGATAATTTGGCCAAAATAATGAAAATTAAAGGATTTGTGATTTTGTCATAAAAAAATTTCAAATACCATTTTCACCACCAAAAACACCGTTGAAATTTTTTTCAGTCTCGGCTATGACTTCAGATTACCGATTTATACAATATCTGAGCTTGGGAACTCTCCAGGTCCCCTATTTCAATATGTGGTCATTTTTATGTGTACCCATACCATGTATGGTACACATAATGCCGACGTCCGGATCAACCATCCGTCGTTCGTCCGTCCGTCTGTCCGTCTGTCCGTCTGTCTGTCCGTCTGTCCGTCTGTCCGTAGACACTTGCTATCCGATTCATTTACTCAAATATTTTTTATCGAATCGTGTTCAAATTTTATGTGCATGTTTATGATGACACACTTCTCACCTGTATAGTTTTTGGTATTGATCGGTTGATCGGTTTAGAAATTATTAACACTTTGCATCCGCACATAGTCATGTTCTATCCGATGCCATAACTTAAGTATTTTTTGTCCGATTGTGTTCATATTTGATATGTATGTTTATAATGACACACCCCTCACCTGTATAGTTTTTGGTGTCGATTGGTTGATCGGTTTAGAAAATAATTAACCCTGCACACAAATGCTATCTGATGCATCTAAGTCAAACATTTTTCTTCTGATATGCCTCATATTTCTTACCTAGGTTTTTCTTAGTACGTTCTTTATCTGTATGGTTTTTGGTATCGTTTAGTTAACCCTTTCTGCTCTTGTTTTTAAATAGAATTCATCCAAGCTGTGTTGACTCAAATATTTTTCATCTGATCAGCACCAAATTTGGTACATATGGTCCTCATCCCGAAATACAGATCAGGTTCGAATTTGAGTTTGATCAGGTATATTTTAACAGAGTTATGGCCATTTAAAATTAAAGTGACTGATTAAGTAAGCCTGCATTGTGAGAAGAGAAGATCTCACATAACACAGAGTGTATTATTGGCAATGTTTAACTGGACACTACATACCATAGAGATAAATAACATTGCTCTGGGGAGTCTGTTGATATAACCTGTCAAAGCTAATTGATTACACTCAGGCTAGTTCTGCTTTTCTGTGCAATATTGAGTTAACCCCTTTGTTGTAATACTAATAGGTTCATGAAAATAAAGGACTGGCTTATTGTATGGGTTTTGCTAAATCCAATGACATGCTTTTCATAGACTTTTTTGTGTTTATCAGTTCATTAGTTTGGGTAAGATTAACCCCATTCTATCCGATTTCATAACTCAAATATTTCCATTGATTATGTTTATATTTCTTGGCATAGTTTATGATAACACACCCCTAACCTGCATAGTGAGGGTCATTTTGGTTTATTTGCTTAAAAATATTAACATCCTCCACCAATCCTGTTGACACAATGTGATAACTAGATATTTTTCACATGATCACTATATATATAATTGCATCCATTTTAATGCAGATACATTCTTCACCTGTATAGATTTTGTTATCGATTGGTTTGAAGATATTAACCATAACTTTAATTATATTTCCACTGTTTACATACATTATGTCTTTCCAATGTTTAGCTTAGAAGAAAATTAACCCTACCCATTCCATGGTCATACAGTATGCTATCCAATGTAATGAATCTATTTTCAATCTGACTAGACTATAGATCTATTTTAAACTGACTTAATAGGTTGGAATCAAATGCCATATCCATGTTCATATGGAAGGTGCCCAATAAGGCTTATGCCACTTGTGAACTTAAAGGTACTCAATCCGATTTGATGGTCCCCATATCATCAGATTCCAACAACAATTCCGCTTCAGTTATCAGAGTCGATTAATTGCCCAAAAATAATGCTAACCACAGTCCACTATAGTATAAAATTGCCCAAAACCTGTTATTTATCAACATTTTGTACAATGAAATTTGGCTGCTTTGTCATATATCTGACACAAAAAAGCCACTTGATTTTAGAGTTATCCATCTTCATCGACTTTCATACCGCCACTGAATATTCCAGGTGGTTAAAGATAATGGATTTAAAAAATTGATATCTGCTTACTCTGAATTTGATGAATGGGTTCCTCGATTTGAATAAAATATTTGTTACCCCCGAAGCCAAATAAATAGTAACTGAGGGGTGCTTAATCGGATCGAGTAGCTTTAATAGTAAGGTGTGAATTGTTGAAAAGGTTGGTGTAAGGATTTATGAAAATAGCTAATCGTTATCGACAAGGTATGGTTTAAACATCTGCCGATCGTGATCGGCCTCTCGTTTTTTCATGGCATAATTTAGGGGAATCATACCTTAAAGGGTCAAATACTTTGGGCATTACTGTAAGAGAATACATTTCCCTAACAATATTTACCTGGACATGACTTACGGTTTATGTCGTATGCGGATGCTTTTCAGATCTGCTCTGTGAAAAAATTTCCAATATTACCAGCAATTCAACAGCCATGAAATGTGACAAGTAATAACCAACAGAAGTAAAGTTGGATTCGAATACCTTTGGATTTCAAGTTTTGAAGCGATTTGGATAAAATTTGGATGCTAATTCGTAAATATTTACCTGGACCTTGTAAGCTGGTGCATTCTCTTGTATATGCAAGGCTCCCTATTGAAGACTCGTATATATAACAGAATGCACTGGCACAGGATTATCTCTCCAATTCCCCAATAATGTTTAGATAATAAGTTCACCAACCGGCTGTGCTTATTACCTATATGATTATCATGAAAGGGTTAAATAATTTTCAGGAATAGTCAAGATTGTTAGTTTATTTAATATACCCATATTTATCTTATCTATCTTAATCCATACTTGGCCATTTCGATAAGAAATGAGAATTTGTTCACGCACATTGAACCAATGAACACTCGATCTGAGTCAGTGCCTCCATAAACCTTAAATATATTTAATAAAGTGATGTGAAACATTCCGCTGATGTGTTCTGAATGGAATAACAAATAATCATGCAAAATATTAGTTATTTTCATAAACTTGATATCCAATAAGTCAGAAACATTCTACATTCTTCCAATAGGGATAGTGTTTTGATACTAACTGATTGGTTTTATTCAATTAAACAAGTCCACAATATGTATATAATGATACACATTTCAGTCTTCCAAATCAAAGTTAGACTTCCCAATAGAAGATTTAAAGGCTAACATGTTCGACGTGAGGGAGATGCAGAAACATCCCAGAATCCTCCAACAGATGCTCATTCAAGTTAAACAGGTGAATAACTGATTGCTCCTGATACTAATGTGTTATTGTCATTAACCCTTTCTTTACAAAATGGATTCTCCCATTCAGTTATAAAAGTATACATTGGAATGGTCTATTATTCATCTGGAGGGATGTTCAGGAAATATAAGCAGAGGGCAGATTTTATTAGTACAGAGGGATTCCTATTCATTGGTGGGAAATGTTTGTTGGGACGATTTACACAGTGTTTTTAGTTTGTTCTTCAACTTATCCATTTCATGACTGGAGCTGCGCTGTTGCAGCATTAAAGATCCTATGCCAATGCATTCATTTATATATGTGAGTCTCCCATAGGGAGCCTCGCATATATAAGAGAATGCACTGGCTTACATTGTCAAGGCCAATGTAGTCTCTTATATAAGCTCTGGTCATGGAAGGGTTAACCACGTGTTATTTCACTTTCTACATCTTAGGGATCTGTGAATCGGGGATTTTGCATCGAATCGAATCTCAATATCGAATCTCCTTCCTGATATCGACATCGAATCGAATCTCGAATCGAATCAGAGCTCTAGTGATTGACATTGTTTCCCAATTTACATAGTGTCGATACAGATTACAAATACATGCGGCGATTGATCACCATCACGGGTTGGGATCGAAGCAAATAATTTGCATAATGCATGTCTATTCTGAAATGCATACATTCAAAATTTCCTACCTTGTCTAACTTGCCAACATTGAGCTTCAATTTCTATGAGTTTAGGACATTTGACATGTGTTAATTAGATGCACAAAACAGGACTACACCAAAGTAACACCGATTCAAAAATATCCGAATCATCGGACCGATTCAGTGTTGATCTCGAATCGGGTGCCCGATATCGACATCGAATCGAATCTCGAATATTCGCAGACCCCTACTACATCTCTCCAATTCCCCAATAATGTTTAGATAATAAGTTCACCAACCGGCTGTGCTTATTACCTATATGATTATTATATATTTAAAACGCATTCCACATTAAATTTGTTTCAATGCGCATACATCGAGTGGTTACAAAATCAAAATATTTAAAAGACACAAGAGCAACAAAGATAAAATGATAACAGACAAGATCAAATTCTCATAAGATAGAAAAGATGACTTGAGATAAAATTAACCTGATGAATAAGATCGATATTGTTAATGAAACTCGGATAAAAAAGTATTGATGTAGTTGTAAACTGAAACATATTTTAAAAAGGTGAGTTTTCAATGCCTTCTTAAAGTCACCAATGTCACTCAACTTGCGCACGTCATCTGGTAGAGAATTCCAAACGTCAATACTTGTTTTCTGAAAACATTGGTGTCCATAATTCACATTGGTGAGATTGATTTGCTTCACATAAAGTCCGCCAACAGAAGAACGGGTAGGCATGCCTGTGGTTCTAACATAGCTTTGGAACATATTGCTAATATAACTTGGTACAACACCATTTAAAGATTTGAAAACAAACATAGCACATTTGAAAGTCCTTCTGTATATGAATGTCATCATGTGTAGGTCTTTTAAAATTGCCGATATATGGGAGTAGATTGGAATGTTTTTGATGAGGCATGCACAATTATGTAACAGCAGGTTGAGTTTCATTACATTTGCTTGTGATATATTTGTCAGAAGGGAATTTAGATTGTCAATGTGAGAAACAACTAGTGTCAGTACAGCATGCTTCATGGTATGAGCAGACTTAGTCTGGTCGATAAACTAAAATTTTAGGAATATATCCTCTACAACATATCCAAAATCCGCTAAAATCCGCTTTGAGCATTTTCTGTAATACAAGATGGCGTCCATGATGCTAGTTGGTATAGAAAAATCCTGAATTTCGGTGGTAGGTGCGCCAACAAATACCAAATTAGTAATAAAATAAAATTTACACAAACAATGCTTAGTCGTAACCATGTCGGTAGAATGTCTGTCCAATATGGCCGCCAAAATGGACAAAATCGAATGAAATTTACAATTTGCGGAAAATTGAATAGCTGGTCATACAAGAACGAACATGCCCTCGAATTATACGAGGAAGAATGATTTCAGAATATAAGGGGAGCTATTAATAATAGTATGTAAGATTTCTCTCTAATGTATCTCGCGAGAGAGCAACCAAAAGCCAGGTATCATACAACGATTAAATGTGGACTTTTTGGGCGCCAAGAAATAGAAGAATAACACAGTTTTATCTGTACTGTTTATCTTGAATCATGTAATATATGTGTATTAAAACAGTTAAATGTGATCTAATAGGGATGTATTCATTGTGTGACCTTTTTAGAAGTAGAAATATATGTAATGAAAACATTCTCACGAATTTGACCGATAATCATTTATTTTTTAATCTACAACACACAATCTGTCAAAATTCACTACTATAGAACAGTATGAGAGCTATTCATATGGTACTAGGTAAAATGTGTAGATCCTATTGTCCGTGTCTTAAAATAGTAGTCATAGTTGCCGCCAGCCAAGTGATTAAACACAAATATTTCACTTTTATCACACAAATATATGGTGGTATACCATGAACGCAATTTATCAAAATACAAAGGATTACAATAGACTATCTTCAATAAATTCTCAACATAACCAAATTTGCCTACATACTATGTGGTAGAGACTGTCTTTATACCTGGAAATTATGTGCACATAAATGCACTAAGGCCACATATACGCGAAACGTACGACCTTTTCTGCAACCGCATCGCCGCGTTTACACATTCTCCCTAATGTTACACATATCTGCTGCATACAAAACCACAAATAGCAACATTGAGTGAATGGTAAACGTAGAACTAATAACTGTAAACGCTGATGACCTGATATTTAGCGCAAATATGTGGGTGGCAATGGTAACATAGTTTCAAACAACAAGATACTGACAAATAATAGTGTACATTGCGTGGTACATATTCCTGTTGTAAAGTGCCGATTGAAGTAATTTGAACAGAATTGTCTACTAAGAAACCGGTTTGGGAGCACCATGAAAATTAGTACTAAATAAAATGTACCATGTTCAGTCTCTTCGATCTAGTGAGATAGGGTACTATTCTGTTGAATAGATAAGTGTTTCTTTACAGTATAATCAGCATTACGACATACGTGTATGGTTTATTGTCACGGAGAGTGTTGGAAATTCCGGAAATATAACTAGTATTTACACAGATAGGGTGGGCACTTCAGTTTCTGCGTTATATTCAATAATTAATCATCATTCCAAAACGAAACTACCACTCACTGTGTGACGAAATATTACTTTGTGTGTTGCATGCCCGAAATAACTGTTTTTGGTCCGACTGTTGGATGTATTCTAATAAGAAATCCCGAACGTAAATCACTGGGTTAACGTGCGTAGCAGTGATCGATAAATCATTCAGATATATCTGTTTTAATTACATGTGTACCTTTAAAGATATATAACAACATTCTTGTAAATTACAAATGTGTATTTTCGCTTATAGGAGGTTATCCAATATGTTGCTTTCGTCGTAGCATGGATTGTAGTTGCGGCCATTTTGACAGCCATTTCATCGCCGCGATTGCATTGTTTTCTGTCCTGGTCACTCTAATCGCCCCCTATACTCTTTTACACAAACTGGTATATATCGGATGGAGGATTAATGCGTTCTGGTGTCGCCGATGAGGGATATTGTGGAAAAACGTACTTCACAAGGTCGAAAAATGAGCATTTATTTAAATCTCTGTAAAAAAAATTGCTCAAAGCGGATTTTAGCGGATTTTGGATATGTTGTAGAGGATATATTCCTCTTCAAAATGGAATACAAACCAACTTAGTCCAAATTTTTTCTAGGTCAAACCTTTTATCGACCAGACTAACTCTGCCAAAGACATCTAAGATAGAAATACCCTGACTTTAGTATAGATGACACCGTTTTATCCATGGACATTGTTTCATCAAAATAACCACCAAGGTTACAAAGTGAGACATATGCATTTATTGTAGTGTCTGCCAGCCTCAGAGAAAATTTAAATTTAAATGATTGGTCAATACAGAGAAGCTTCAGCATTACATCATTGTATTTTATTTATTTAAATCGGATTCCAGTCACATTTTTAGTAGTCAGTGAACTTGTGTTCCTGATATAAAATGTTCATCATTAATTATGTTGGATCGCTGAGGAAGCTTTTCAACAGTTTTGTAAAAATACCAAAGCAGAAAAGCTTACCAAGTACCGACCCGCCAACCATCTTGAATCTTCGCTACATATCATATTCATACATAGGAAATTACATTTATGGCGACTATGTCATCTATGCCCATTCGATCACAATATGTTTTACTGTCACCTTAATTCAAGTCATGCATGTATCAACGACTCAGCAGCTTTACAGTTTACCTCTCCAAAACAAAGCAACAAGTTGGCGATGCTTCTTTGTAAGATAGATACTTACACTCAATGTTATATGTTTTCGTGGTGTTATATGTATCTTTGCTTGAAATACTTGTTTTAAATATTGAAAAGAAATGATTTGTCAATCGATTGGTGAAATTCATTATTTAAATTCTCCTAATTCCGCATTGGTATCTACTTCCAGCCGTAAGATCAACCTGTATTTCGTACCTGGCACATTGTACATATAACTCATAAATCCAAGCAGCCACATACAATATTATCAATTGAGACTTTCAGTACAGGAACCGGTACCAACTGGAACCGGTACCACGGTACCACCCACGGAACCGTCCTCGTATTGATAGGTCTGGAACCGTCAGTTCTTTGAGAAGCCTGTATGGTAGTGTTTTTGTTGACAGTGCTTATGAAAATCCATCCAACTAGAGTGTAATCTGATATAAAAACAAACTGCCAATGATATTATCTAATGGTGAATCACAATTGTTCACTGAATGTGTGAAACAAACAGAGTGATATCAAATCAGCGCTTGTTGTTATAGTCGGGCTATTATTATTATCTGAACAAAAGAAAACTGATTAGGCCAATACGTCAGACAATGGTACAACACTGATCGGACGTGTATGCACGTTCTGATTCTGGAGATCAATATGCAGTGTTTGGTCACTTTTGGTATTCGGAATGGAGAGGTTTCGGTTGACAGAGCTAATTTTTAGTGAGAATGCACTTGGGTGAATTTGGTCCGCACTGTTAGTTTGGTATGGAGAAGGATTAGGTTTATAAAGGGTGCATAGGTTTTACTGTATTACCATGTAGTTCATCGGCATCTATTAAGGGACCTTTGAGTTATACTTACATGTACTAGTATAAAATTACTGTTTTTACAATATCGTGAGAAAAACATAATTTAGTAAATCTGTAAATATTCTCATTTCAGAAGTTCTATGCACAGAGTTTACTAAAGAACGTTCGGAGGCCATCATTCCTCAAAGAGAAACAACTTGAGCCATATGTCAACAAATGCCTTGATGTGTGTTGGTTAATGCAAATACAAAGTCCGTCCATTATGCTTGACTTTTCTCACAGCGAGGGTGATGCTATGGACAAAACTAAACTAAAGGAGTTTACTACTCGTGGTAGTACTATAGACTTTCTGGTTTGGCCACCAATATACCGATTTCGAAATGGACCACTTCTATATAAGGGTGTTGCTCAGGGACGGTAGTATATTGTTAGACAGAAGATATGTGTTTGCTATAAACTGTCCGTCCATTATCCTTAATTTTTCTAAGGCAACAGAAATTTGACAGCCTGGTTTATGAACCTATACAACAGTAATTTGATAGCCTGGTTTATGAACCTATCCTACAACTTATTTTCTCCATATCGTTAAAGTGATGTGAAACACTCCAGTATGGTGATCGAATAGAAATGAAGAATAATCTTGCTCAAAGTTGTTATTTTTACAAATATTAGTCCAAATTGACAACACAACACTGCCATTCTTATATATTAATTAATGCGATGACGAAATAATTTGTGTTAATTTGTACCAATAGTTGTTTCCCGAATCGAGATGTAAATATTTACATTTGAGCATATTTCATACAATGCTTTCTGTGGAGTGGTATGGTTGATATCGTTGAAATTTTCGCGACCTTAGTAGAATGCTATATTACCCAGGTTAGCATAGCTCCTGAGTACTAGCTTATCAGTTTCACGCACTCGAACAAGTCCATAATAATTCTTGAATATATTTAATAAAAATTTGTTATTGTTTGGATTTTTATCATGTTGACTAAATATGAAGTCCTTTTTCCCCCATTACTTAAACTATTATAATATGAATAAATGCCTCAGCTAACTTCTATAGTTTGAATCAAACATAATTTGTTTAAATCTTGTGAATTTCATTCTATATATTGTTCCACTGTTTGCCAATTGTTTCGGTTGTGATGCATTTGGAGAAAAAAAATAATTCCATCCTACTGTTTATTTTCCCCACCCAAATGTTCATAAACCGGGCTATAATATGGGTGTGGCCTAACAGAATGGTGCTTCTGACCAAGCAAGCCTTGAGATAGTGTGTCTGTCATTTGCACCATTATTAATGACTGCTATGCCTTTGTGAAATCCCCAAAGGGTGAATTTAGTTACGTATGGATAGCATCACTAAATTCACCCTCTGGGCACCTCATTCTACATGGCTTCATCTTCTGGGAAGTATCTATAGTCTCAAATTAACATTGTTTTCAGTTACTTTTCCCCTTCTGTTCAGTTTCTATATCCCCTAATTTGCAGAAGATAAAATGCATAATCGAGGTGACTAATGGGTGAACATCACCAACTTCAACTGAGGATCTTCAATCTGATCCTAGGGCTGTCCTAGCTTTTGAGGCCTAAGCAGAATGAGGTTCCCAGAGGGTGAATTTGGTGATGCTAGCTTGCCGTGCTAGATAGTGTCACTAAATTCACACTCTGGGGACCTCATTCTGCAAATATCAGACACACTATTTCAAGGCATGTGACCAAGATGGATTGAAGGAATTTTCTATTTGTATGTATTCTGTTTTTATAATGTATGTATTTAGGATATATATCTTCTGTACCAGGTCTGAGAAATCATAAATCCAACTAGTATATTATATTCAATTATTATAGTTAAATTTGACAGTGCCAAATTCATCATTTCCCAGTTTTTGCAGAAACTATACGATTGTTCATCTCGATGCTGAACCTCATTGAGGCGTTAACATTAAAGGTACTCAATCCGATCAGAGGGTCCCCATCTGAACAGATTCCAACAACAACAATCCGATCAGAGGGTCCTATATTACTATTTCTTTGGCTTTTAGGGTAAAAAATATTTGATTCGAGTCGAGGAACCCATCAAACAAAACTCAGAGCTATTAGATATTGATTTTTGAAATTTGTTATTTTCTCGAGATGAGTACTAATAATTGCCTTCAACTTCGTAATATGCTCGAGATGTGTACACCAAAACACTATTCAAACAGACAAGGATGGATAACTCTAAAATCAAGTGGTAATAGTAACGCAATGGTGACTGTGTTCTGGGCCAGAAAGTATTCCCGATAATGAAAAATAATAGATTTCTAAAATCGATATCTAAAAAATCTGAGCTTTGATGGGTGGCTTTCTCGAATCAAATATTTTTGACCACCGAAGCCATTGAAATAGTAATTGAGAGGAGTTTTATCGGATTGAGTACCTTTAATGGGGTGGCATGATAGGTCATTCATAGCAACACTTAGACCAATTGAACGACTATAGACTTTCTATGTATCATGAAATATTCGCAGTGAAAATTTGCTTTGGTGCTATTTTGTTACGGAAGCAAATGTTATGTGACACCGATTTACATTGGACGCTATTTTTTTAATAATTTTGTAATATCTGATTTTGTTTTAATTATGCCTATTTATCAAATTAAGCAAAAACGGTAATATATATGTTCAACTATTATGATTGAACTATTATATTTGACTACAACCACAACAGTTGAATTTGTGATATACAGACCTGAAGGGCAGCAGTGTCTTCATGACAATCACCAGAAGAATTAGGTAGCATATCATCTCATATTATTTCCCTCATCCTTCATTAACTTTTCAATCCACTTTCCAGTAAATACTTTATTCAGGTTGCAAGCTACACAAACTGAGCTTCATGTAAATTTTTTCTTTGGTGAAGCTCATACAGGGTTCGCACATGGCATTGCAAACATGGAATAGCCTCAAATTCGACAGAGACCCGGAAAGTGCTTGAATTGCCATAGGGGGTCCTGAATGAATAGCCTTGAATTTTGGCGATATTTTCACCACTTGATGAAATTGTAATGATTCTGATTGCATTTTATCATATTTATATAATAAAAATAATAATATAAAGGGTCTTTGAAGGTGAGGGGTTTCTAGTAAGAGAGCTATCCATCTTTCCATCTATTCTTCTTTTCATCCATCATTTCATTGCATTTTACCTTGGGATCAAGTTTTCTCGCATCCCTACACACTTTTGCACAGGCAGGTCCATGTGAGGTAGCCAAAGTGTTGAATAGGCATGTGCTTCGTGGTATACTTGTCATCGCACCAACAAAATTACTGCGTAGATTAATACTATTTCGAAAAATGATTGATTTGTTCATTGAAGTTAATTTCTTGTCCAACTTTGTTGCACTAACGAAAATAGGCACAAAAACAAAGAGGCAAATTGGGGAACTATATTTTTCTTCGCACGCAATTCTGTGAAGTGTCTCAGCCACTGCATGCATGTATGCATATTTGCATGCATTTTTCAGCTTCTTTTAAAGATTTTGATTTGTGTTAAAAAGGCATAAAGCTGTAGTTTTTGTTCATGTGAATCATGATCCATCATGACCTGGGATGTGGACATACATAAATCTCATCCTCAGAGTCAGATATTTGGTCTGGACCCTCGGGTGAGATTTTGCTATCTCACATCCCAGGTCATGATGGATGATAATAGTCTTTTCAGAATTGTTTGGTTTTATTTCACTGATTTTATTATTTATTTTCTCATCATAATTCTTCCATCATGCATAATTGTAAGTTCACATCAACAGAGGCTGCAATTGTTATTGCAATGTTAATTAAATTTGAAAATATTGAAGTGCAGATAGTTGAGATGTAAATTGTTCCTGCTCTAATAAGTTTGCCTCGTATGGACATAATTTGATCATTGGTCATTTTGACAGGCTCAGAGTGGTTTCTGTCAAACAAAAATGGCACCTGTTATTTTAGGGAAATGTAGCCAATCATGCTCAGTTGAATTTTGAATTGCTGATAAACTGAATACAAACTGCAATAAATAACATTTCCAGAGAGCCATTGGTCGGCATTACAATAAAAAAAACTCCCTGTGTATCCACATCATGGTTGTATATGTGCACTGTACTCTTTCTGTGTAATTTAAAAAAAAAATTCATGCCCATCTGCAGAATCCAAGTTCCATTTTACATCATGTACTATATACACCCATCAGTAAGCCCGGGGGGGGGGGGTGTACTATATACACCCATCAGTAAGCCCGGGGCCTGTGAAATTTTTGACACAAAAACATGGGACTGGGCTTACCTTGACCCCCCACAAAAACTCAGTTTACATTCATAGTGCTAATCTAATGTTGTCTTTTTAATATATGAACCATGATGTATATTTTTATATTTAATGAAAATAATTTGTTTTGATTTATGTCAGATAAGTATTCAAAATAACATTCAAAGATCATCTTATATAATGTAATATAAAATTTTATGAAATGCAATGGGACAGGTGGTATTACATGCAGTGATTTTGCAATGGATATAGCTGGATTAACAGGGAGTAATGCTATTTTTGTGCATGAATTTTTGTCATCTTCATTCAGATTTAACCTGACATCAATGTATACATGCCCTTTAAGTTCTAAGAATAGGGGTGGGCTTATTTATGAGGACCGCCCCATGTTGTTTTTTTTGGAGCAAAAAGATAGACTGGGCTTATCCTCAGGGATGCGCTTATACAGTATGGTGTATACAGTAGTAGTCGCTCTAAGTCTGTGCCACTCTGCAAATGAAATGGAGTGAATCCCTTCAACACAGAACCTAATTTTAATAGAGAGTTCTAGAGAAATACATCTGATATAGGATTTTCGTTGGCTTTTCAAAGAGATTGAGTAATATCATCATTAAATACTGCTGCCCTGAGCAAATCAAATTGTTTGTTTGTTATTGACTTAATAAGGCAAAATCAAAATTGATCTATTTTATTTTGACCTAAGGCTGAATTGGTCGTTATTTATAAAATTTATATTTTACTGGGTACCCAAGTTCACTGAAATCGGTGCTCAAGTACCCATGTTCAACACATCTCATGACATTTTCTCCACAAGAGATTTAATGCTATTGAACTCTTTCTTATGGTTAAAATAGCAGATAAAAGCTGTGAAATTAAAATAGACCTCTAACAATTCATATATATCTGTCATAATTTCATGATATCTGGCTGTATTGTCTCAGATTATTTGAACCAAATTTCAAATCACACCAACTGGAAGAGATTTGCCCAACCTGAGTACTTTTGAATTTCATCTACTAAAGATAAATATTCCGATTCAATGGTCCCCATATCATCCAGTTATTTACAACAACAATGGAATTTAACCAAAAGTCAATTTAGTTATCCAAATTATATATACCAAAAAATACTCACAACAGTACAAATATCATATTTGCTAAAAAAAATCATGTAATGATGGTTTTTCTTGGGAGTTTTGTTGATGAGCGAGTGTGGTTTACAACTTCCATATATGGTGATTCCTAGTTCAAATTGTAATTCCCCAATGCATGTTATCACAAATGTAAAACACATAGTATTTCCATGTTTTACCAGCGTGGTGCCTACATGTATTTGTATGAATAAGACATGATTACCATTTCGTAAAAAGTAATCGAAATCTGATAACTCTGTATTTTAATGTATGGGTTCCTTGACTCGAGAAGCCGAAGAATTAAGGGGATGTTTAATAAAAGTATGTGTCTTTAACTTGGGTAATAGAATATGACTTTTGTGAACCTGGATAGTTTTCTACCATAAGGAATGAGTTAACAATCAATTCAGCTATAATAGGGACCATTTTAGTTGTATAACCAAGCTTTACACATTAATCATCCTACCATTCCATCGAAATATTTTTGTAAGATATTTTTATGTATTGTTTTGTATTGTTTTTGATGGATATTATTCATTAAACTATATTGTTTTATTAAAACGATATGTACATGCAATCACTTCAACCATTTGATAGAAAACATGGCAGTATCTTCCCTAAATAATCGACTCCTTAACCACAGCAGAATCACTGAGAGCTTTCCGATGAATGGCAACAAGCCATATTTCAGACTAAATCCGGAAAAATTACCCATAATTCTGCTGTGGTTAACCCTTTACCCAACAAACCGGCCAAAACCAGCCAAATAAAGCTTCAACAGCCTAAAATATCTTGGGTATGTCTCAATAGAACCATACACATATGGATATCATTGGAACCGGCTCATTGACCACATTGTGATAGTTACAGTTCTGCCCTGTGCCAATGCATTCTCTTATATATGCGAGTCGACCATAGGTCGCCTCGCATATATAAGAGAATGCATTGGCCTAAAAAACACTTTTTACCATTTTTTCTTACATTCTTTAACAATTTTATAATTTTTAATGTGTTAAGCCAATGCATTCTCTTATATATGCGAGGCGACCTATGGTCGACTCGCATATATAAGAGAATGCATTGGCACAGGGCCGTTCTGTTGGGTAAAGGGTTAAGGAGTCTGTTATTTATGGCATTACTGTAGTTATTGATGCTGGTGCTATGGGGACCACAGTGCCCTTCATGAGCTAGTTCCCTCTAAATCATAGTTATCAAGTTTGTTTTACCTTACCAAGATTGTTGCATTATTATGCCCCCGATCTCCGATGGAGATTTGGGGGTATATAGTGGAGCCCTCCGTCCGTCCGTCCTTCCGTCCGTCCTTCCGTCCGTCCTTCCATCCTTCCGTCCGTCCTTCCGTCCGTACGAACGTTTCAACTCATAACTTTGGTTTCGCTAACTCAATTCAGTTGATCTTTGGTATGCTAATAGACCAGCCGGGGGGACAAGATTTCCCTATAACTGCGGTTTCGTCCGCCCATTTTTTCCAGAGTTACGCCCCTTTTTGGACTTAGAAAATTCAGTTTTCTGTGGCATACGAACGTTTCAACTCATAACTTTGGTTTCGCTAATTCAATTCAGTTGATCTTTGGTATGCCAATAGACCAGCCGGGGGACAAGATTTCCCCATAGCCGTGGTTTCGTCCGCCCAATTTTTCCAGAGTTACGCCCCTTTTTGGACTTAGAAAATTCAGTTTTCTGCTACTTTTTTTTGTTTCCAGATGATAACTTGATTTTGGATTGTTTATTTGCAAAACCCGTTTTGAAGTAATACATGGCGTGTCATATATCATTTTAATCGGCATGACTCCAGAAATATGGTTATGTAGTCCCAATGACCGGAAAATGATATTGCACCAGATGGAAAATGACACCAATATCGCAATACAGGTCAAGGTAAAATTTTGGTTCAATCGGATAATTGTTGTGAGAGTTATGACCATTTTTCGACTTAAAAAATTCATTTTTATTTTTAGAAAATTCAGTTTTCCTTCTATTTTTGTGGCACCAGACCAAATTTGAAGCTAATATAGAACAACATGTGGCATTTTTATAGCGCTTAACCAGAAAGTTTCTCTGATTGTACAGTCGGGGGCGTTACCTCCGCCTAGCGGTGCACTTGTTAGTATGGTCGTGGTCAGTCTGGGTGAACGTCGACTCTATATTTGAAATATAGAGTCTGGAGCTAATGTCGCCAAAACCATTTCTATTCAGCGAAGAGCTTCCCCAAAATGACGTCACGGATTTTTAAAAATACATCGATGATTGACAGGTGTCCCCACGTGTTATTTGTTGTGCTTCGCCGACTCATCAACCCACAGAAGGCCTGTGTCACGACATAAACTTACAGAAGATAATATTTGTCGTGTGTGCGACTATTCTTTTTCGGGAGATGAACTCGCTGCATCAACGGGAAAGCTGCATCCGAGAGCAAAAAATAAGGTCGTCATCAAAAATGATGCTTTAGAACTATTTAAAAGCATAAAATTAAGTCATTTCCTCGGTGTTTGACTTTCAGATGACTTTTTTACGGCAAATAATTTGATTTGCAAACCATGTTACAATAAAGTAAATCAAATACACGGACATGAGTAAAGTTCTATTTATATTTATGGGAGGCCAAGTTGGTACCATACGCAGGCCTACTAGTATCTATCAGGTCCAGCACATCCTTCAAATTAATCGGAGTCGTACCGAATATATAATTTCTAAGCCATTTTTTCAATCTGTCTCTGTTGTATTTGCAAGCCTCGAAATCCGCTCTGTTACTATATTCAGAGGTGACATTATTGGAGTCTCCGCCCACTAACACTTGTTTATTAACCCATACGGTTTCATTGGACGGAAAATAATTTACGCAATCAATCAGATTACGGAATCCCGAGGACTTGGAAATGAGATAGCGATGTTATCCGTCAGACCTAATATTCAATGTTGTAATGAATATTTAGGTATGAGTTTACTCAGACTGGGTCATGGTATGCAAAATGATGGGTTAACCTGGAAGAAATTGGTAAAGAAGCGATTTTGGTGTCAACAGACGCAGGAGAGTCCTCAGTTTAACATATCTAAAATCCGCTTTGGGGAATCTTTGTTATCTAAGATGGCATCCAGCATGGTTGTTTTTATGACATCAGTTCTCAAAATAAGTCATTATACAATATTTTGTGGCATAGGAATTATGCAGTTATGCCAGGGTGTGTGAAATTCGGAAGCGAATAGAGTGACACGGACAGAAAATAATACAATCGCGGACATGAAATGGCTGTCAAATGGCCGCAACTCCAAGCCATATCATGATGAAAGCAACATATTGGATAATCACAAAGGTGATGATAGGCATGAAACATCGGTATAGGTAATATACAAATCTGTTATTAAATATCTTTAAAGTTACACAGATAATTTAAACAGATCCATCTGAAGGATTTATTGGTCACTGCAATGCAATTCAATGATTTATGTCTTTAAAGTTCAGGTTTTGTCCTTAGAATACATCCAACAGTCGGGCCAAAAATAATAATATTGGGCATGCAACACACGAAGTAATGTTTCACGACACAGTGTTTGGTAGTTTCATTTGGCATGATGATTAATTATGGAATGTAACGCAGAAACTGAAGTTCATACCCTTGTGGTATAAATACTAGTTACATTTCTGAATTTTTCAACACTGATAATAAACCATACAAATATGTCACAATGCTTATTATACTGTAAAGAAACACTCATCTCCTCAATAGATTAACACCCCATCTCACCAGATCAAAAAGAGTTCATCGTACATTTTGTTTAAGACTAATTTTCATGCTGCTACCAAACCTGTTTCTTAGTATGGAATTTGTTCAAATTAATTCAGTCAGCACTTTACAACTGGAATATGCTACCACGCAATGCGCTATATTAGTTTTCAGCATCTTTGTTTGAAATTAGCTTACCAATACTGCCCACAATTTTTGCTAAATTTCAGGTTATTAGCGTTTGAAGCTATTATTTCAGCATTGAGCATTCAACCATTGTTGCTATTTATGGTTTTGTGTGCAGCAGATATGAATAACATTATTGAGAAGGGGTAAAGGAGGGTGTGCATTTGCAGAAAACATAATAATTATTGTTTCCCGTATATGTGGCCTTGATGAATATAACTAAATATAATTTCAACATATAAACCCTCTCTGCCACAGAGATGATGTAGGCAATTTTGGTCAAGTGTAGAATTTTATTGAAGATACTATATGGTACTCCTTTAATGTTTTGATAAATTGTATTCATGGTATACCACCATGCATTCTTATGATAAAAGCAAAATATTCAAAGTTTTATCGCTTTTTTTGAGAAACAGACAAATAGGATCTATATATTTTACCCAGTACTCTATGAATATCTCTCAAACTGTACTATAGCAGTGAATTTGAAATGTTTGATATATATTGTATATATAAAAATAAATGATGATCGGTCACACTCGTGAGACTGCTCTGAGTACACATCTCTCCTTCTAGAAAATATCACATAATCAATACACCCATTTGCAGCAACTTTGAAGCTCTAAATTTTTGTCATAGACCATTGGATTTTAATGATCTTTGGTATGCATGTTAATGAACCAACATGAGGGAAAAGAGTATTTCCTAACAGTGGTTTCATCCATTGATTTTATGAGTTATGACACTTAGGGTAAAACACTATCTTTTATCCGGAAATATGGGTTTTTTTTGTCCGTTCGCGAAGATATCTCATCCATGGGTTATCAGATCTAAATCAGATTTGGTATGGAGGTTCACCATGACTGCCTTCAAAAGAGGACCAAATGACGTTCACTATTTCTTTTCCAGAGTTATCCTTTGTTAACCTGGAAATCTGAGCTTTCGTCCATCCCACGCAGATTTATCAGCCATGAGTTATCGGATCTGATTGAATTTTGGTAATAAGGTTCGCCACCATGACTGCTTTAAAAAGAGGGGCAAATAACATTGTTTACATTTTCCGTTATAGTCTTATCTATCTGAAAATGTGGGGTTTTTAGCTCACCTGAGACGAAGTCTCCGGTGGAGCTATAGTCATCACTCCTCGTCCGTCTGTCTGTACCGTCCATCCGTCCGTCCGCCAAGAATCATCTCCTCCAGAATCGTAAGACCGAATGGGTTCATATTTGGTGTCGATGTTCCCTAGGTGAATCACATTCAGATTTGTTCAAATGAGGTCACCCGGTCAAATAGTTGCGAAGCTAGGACCATAACTCTTTTCCACCATAGTAATTCTTACAGCGACTTCTTCCAATTGGACCAAATGGGTTCATATTTGGTACAAAGGGTCCTTGGGGGACTGTGGTTCAGATTTGTTCAAATGAGGTCACTGGGTCGAATGTGGGCGGAGCCAGTGACAAAATTCAAAACAGATTTTGTTTTTGGTTAAAGGTACTCAACCCGTAAAGAGGGTCCCCATCTCAACAGATTCCAACAACAACAATCCGATCAGAGGGTCCTATATTACTATTTCTTTGGCTTTGGGGGTAAAAAATATTTGATTCGAGTCGAGGAACCCATCAAACAAAGCTCAGAGTTATTAGATATTGATTTTTCAAATTTGTTATGTTCTCGAGATCAGTTCTAATAACTGCCGTAATCTGCTCTGGATGTGTACTCTAAATCTATTCAAACAGACAAGGATGAATAACTCTAAAATCAAGTGGTAATTTTAACGTAATTTTGACTGAGTTCTGGGCCAGATAGTATTCCCGATAATGAAAAATAATAGATTTCTAAAATCGATATCTAACAAATCTGAGCTTTGATGGGTGACTTCCTCGACTCGAATCAAATATTTTTGACCCCCGAAGCCATTGAAATAGTAATTGAGAGGAGTTTTATCGGGTTGAGTACCTTTAAATTCAGATTTTTGGAATTTTCAGGGCGACCTTGCTCAATTTAGCAAAAAAAATAAATATTTTTTAAACATGTTATAAAATTTGAAAAAAGTGACACCATTATAACATTTGCAGAGTTATGAAACTTTACTCTTGAATGAAATTATGTAAACATTCCATGACCCATCCCCCCTCCCACATGACTCAGAAAATACCCCCCCCCCCCCACCCTGCCAACAACCAACATCCCTTCCGACCCATATCATCTCCCAATTTAATACCTCTTCTCACTACAGAAGCAGATATATCTTTGCAAAGACACAGGTCATTAATTTAGATTAGAATAATAGATGTCATCTGGCAGGCTTGTATAAACATAACTGCTAGCAAATTAAAAACAAACTGCTGTTTCCAAGGTTAGGTGATGGCTGATTGGAATTGGTTTCCCTGCCATACAATGGTACTGTGAATGGCTTAGATTTCTTCAAGCCTGGAAATAGTGTGTCTGACATTTGCAGAATGAGGTCCCCAAAGGGTGAATTTAGTGTTGCAGCAGGCTAGCATCACCAAATACACCATCCAGGGACCTAATTCTGCTTAGGCATCATCTTCTGGGAAGTATCAAATTGACATTTTTTTTTAGTTACTTTTTGACTTTTTCACACCTGTTCAGTTTCCATGTCCCCCTAATTTGCAGAAGATAAAATTATCAATAATTGTTTTCTTCTCCATATTAAAAACCGAATGTGTTTATATATTTCAGTGTGCAGTTCCCTAGGTGTCTCACAATCAGATTTGTTCTAAAAAGTTCATCAGATCAAATAGGTGCGATGCCAGGGCCATAACTCTTTCCCTCCATAGTAATTCTTAAAAAAAAAAATTCTTAAGAACCATTGGCCCTATATAGCTTATATTTGGTATGGAGGGGCCTTGGGTGACCGGGGTTCAGATTTGTTCAAATCGGGTCATTTTTAGGAAATGAGGTTCCCAGAGGGTGAATTCGGTGATGCTAGTCCACCTTGCAGAATAGTGTCATTAAATTCACCTGCAAAGGTCAGACACACTAAATACAGACTTGGCTGTTCTAATATTATTTTCTTAACCACCACTTATTTCCAGGTGAAATTATACCCTGATTTTTCAAAGAAAAATTGGGGGTATATTGGATATTGGGAGGTATATTGATATTACTAAATGAATCGATCTCATAGATGGGGATTCACATTTGTTCTAATAGGGACAGAGATAAGATATTTAACTCTCCTCTATGTTGTTTGGTACTGGTATAATAATATTGATTGCTAGGCAGCCTGGGTGGGGGCAATGTTTGAGGGAGTGTAGAGGGGTGGATATTTGACCACCTACTTTGATCAAAATTTAAACAGTTGAAAATTTCATGCCTGATACTACATTAGTTGTAGATTAGATGTTCACACCAAAAATAGGTTAGAATTGTTCTCATAGTTTGGTTTGATTTTCCAACATGTATGTTTTTAAACCATCAGTCCATATGTTCCTACTTTAGGTTAAACTGTTGGACCGAATTGGCCGCAAATTTTAACTTCGTGGGGGTGTCAGGTTGGTAATTTTCAAACGTTTGAGAGCTTGAAGTACTCGTACCAGTCGTAAAATTCAACCTAAGAAGGATGTACAAAAGGATTTTTGTGAACTTAGTACTGTGGTATGGTTGTCTTCTTTAAAAGGTAAGAGGTTGGACATTTGTCAGTGGTGTGCAATTAGAAATTTCAAGGTGAAGAGCCCTGCTCATCCGAGAACTTCCAGCTATGTCCATGTTTAGAACTACTTATCTTAAGTGATTTTGTCAAGTATTGACTCTTGTAGTCTTCAGAGTCCCCGTCTTCTCAGTCTTTACAGTCTGGAGAGCGACCCACAGTCATTGACTGTCTTGTTTTACCATTCGTGCATATATCTCAATCAATAGTTACAGGATCTAAATGTAAATTGATATGGAGGTTCACCATCACGACTGCTTCACATTATCCATTTTAGAGTTATCCTTCTTTGTTTATCTGGAAATCATTTCCTTTTGTTCGATTTCACATATATCTCAGACATGGGTTATCGGGATCAGAATAAATTTTGGTATGGAGGTTTGCCATCACGAAATGCTTTCAAAAAAATGCCCAAGGGGACTTTGTTTGCATTTTCATTTTGTCTGAGTTATTGACATCAGTTTGTCAATTTTTCGCAATTTTGGTCTGTTGAGCTTGATAACTCAAACAAATATGAACCGATTTCAATAATTTGTGTTGTGCACTTATTATCTGAACATTTCCCACCAGACCTGTTAACTTGTTAAGTTTTGAAAATAGCAATCAGGGAGATTTTTGCGGGTGGCATTTGTGATGTTGGGATTACTACTTTTGAGTATATGGCAATAAATATCTTTATTTTATAATTTTTTTATCGTAATTAGTGATAAACATGTGTTATGTTTAGTTACTTCAAACACAAGTGACCATGGCGACTATACCAGTCATATTTCCAAAGTAAAGCTTTCAAATTTATAGATACAGTAAAACCTGTCTTGAGAGACCACCAAATTCCCACCAAAGATATGAATCCTTCTGCACTTGTAATAGCATTTTGTCTGCATGTTGTCTGTTTTTATTATACGCCCTTTTTGAAAAAAGGTCGTATTATGTAATAAGTCTGTCCGTCCGTTAACATTTTTGGTTTCCGATCGATAACTCCAGTTTGGATTATTTGATCTGAGCCAAAGTTGGTATGTGTATTTCCCAGCTAAAGATACAGGCCGAGTTCGAATATGGGTTCCGTCCAGTTATTTTTACATGAGTTACGGCCCTTTTTCGACTTAGAATTTGACCATCTGTTAACATGTTTGGTTTCCGACCGATAACTCCAGTTTGGACCATTTGATCTGAACCAACGTTGGTATGTGTATTTCCCAGCTAACGATACAGGCCAAGTTCGAATATGAGTTCCGTCCAGTTATTTTAATGTGAGGTACAGCCCTTTGACCAATTTCATAACATTTCGGTTTCCGACCGATAACTCCAGTTTTGATTATTTGATCTGAACCAAAGGTGGTATGTGTATTTCCCGGCTAAAACTACAGGCCAAGTTCGAATATAGGTTCTGTCTAATTATTTTCACATGAGTTACAGCCATTTTTCGACTTAGAATTTGACCGCATTTTGGCATTGAAATTAGATATTCCTCAAATGTAAGCCCAAAGTATTATTTTATTTTGCGGTAGTACAATTCGAAATAGCTAAAGGGCGTATTTTGCCACGCCCTAGCGATGCTCTTGTTATACCTGTACATCCCTCCAATTGAATAATAGACCATTCCAATTCAAGCCTTGAAATAGTGTGTCTGCCATTTACAGAATGAGGTCCCCGTAGGGTGAATTTAGTGATGCCATCCTGCATAGAGGGTTAGCATCACCACATTCAACCTCTTGGAACTTCATTCTGCTAAGGCCACAACTTTACTGCTTTGGGAGACCTAGGATCAGATTGAATTTCCCCAGTTGAAGTTGGTGATGGTCACCTGTTACATGTAGTCATCTCGATTATCCAATTTATCTTCTGCAAATTAGGGGATATAGAAACTGAACAGAAGTACACAAAACAACGTTATATTGAGACTAGATATTTCCCAGAAGATGAGGCCCAAGCAGAATAAGTTCCATAGAGGGTGGGTTTAGTGATGCCCCCCTCTGTGAGTGGTAGCGTCACTAAATTCACCCTCTGGGTACCTCACTCTGCAAATGACAGACACTATTTCAAGGCTTGTTCCAATTTGTACTTTTATAACTGAATGGGATTATATATTTAGTAAACACAGGGTTAAATCGAGTACTTTAAACGTAACAGTGCATCTCAATAATAGATTTATATAAACCTGCAACATAACTTAATATTAATGTGATAACATATTAACAAGGATAGAAACCTATATATTGTTACATTTTGATGGGTGAGGTGTTCTCGAGCTGTATTGTTCACTAACTAGACAAGGTATCGTGTTTCCCTCTTTATTATTCACAATCTTTCACGAGAGATACCCGATCAACTTCTTATCCTTTAAATTAATGGAATACCGGCACCATTTTCAAAAGTCATCCGTTAAACATACAATAGAAGCATTTGTTTTTCTATTTTCGAGATGTATCCAACAAAAGGGGGCTCCGATGATTAACTTCGTTCAGGCCACATGTCTCAATATCAAACGAGCATCAGTATATAAGTAATACAATTATTATGCATACATTACACTCCCTCATATATTAAGCTGTCGCGCCTTTTGTTTGGTTCAACGGGACATTTTGGGTATATGATACACCCGACCAACGGGCTTGGTAACTATTTCTTCATTAATCATCTTGTTTGTTGTCACTTTTCTGAGTTATAACGTTGCTCCAATGATTGCTATCCGCGTTAGGAACGATTATGTGTGTATACTATACGCAATTCTTCGATCCCGACGAGTTTAGAGCGACATCACCGATGATGATGATGATGATGATGATGATTATATGCAGGCGATAAAAATGACATCCATGATTTGCAACCGTTATAACGATGATGGCAACAGGGCGACGATTCGATGATGCTGACTTTGATGGGGATGATTATGCTGTTGACGACGTCGTTGGTATGATGTTGATGATGACGACGACAATAATGACTATATATATGATGATGTTGATACATGACGATGACGGCATTAATAATGATGATGGTGATTATAGTGGAGGCGATGATGACGACGGCGATGATAATGGTGATGGTGGTAATGATGATGCTGATTATGATGACGAAGGCGTTAATAATAATGGTGATGACGATGACGTCGTTGATATGATGTTGATGATATGATGATCGATGTTGATGTTGACGACGACAATGACTATACATGTATAATTGGTGATGATACATGACGATGGCGGCGTTAATACTGATGATGATTATGATGATGACGACGACGATGATGATGGCGACGGCAATGATAATGGTGATAGTGGTAATGATGATGATGACGACGACGACGACAACGATGATGGTGATGATGATGATGATGATGACGACGATGTTATCGACGAAGTCGACAACGAATGACACTTAGCGACCACGTCCGCCAAACGCAACGGTCATACTAAATTAATAATATTTTGTACATAGCTCTGTGTATACGTTTTCACTCTGTATAATAAATAAAAATAATGATTGAGTGAAATAAAGAAATTAAATTAAATTCACACAATCTTCGAGCTAGTCCAAGTCTGCTCGTACTAATACCAGCTAAGATATTGGATTAGCCAGATGCTGGTTTTAGTACGAGGACGTCTCGTTATACATGAGTTACTCTCAGGGCTGGTGGCGGGATTTGTAGTCTATTTTACTCGATTTGACCTAACAAATAAATACCTGATGATATATATATCGGAAAGAGTGGCGTCTTATTGTCATAATGGTGTATAATAATCTAACTTCGTGAGGTCAATTGAATTCGCATACTTGCGGTAAATGTCTTTTTTTCACATTAAATTAGCGCTTTCAATTGGCAACTGATGTGGTATTCAGAACAAATATCATGTATTTTACAGCTGTCTTCTACGGAATAAACCCGTCTATTGTCGCAATTGTGATATTATATAACATTCATTTGTGGTTTTATGTGAGCTGACCACTAACGCGTAAACCATGTCATACAAATGGTAACGGGGCGGTCTCGGACGAAAAACAGCTCTCCCAATATCCTAGCCTCATTATCGTACGAGCAGACTTGGAATATCTTCGAGCTACAATTAAAGGGACGAAAGGTATTACAAGTGGGTTCATGCGAAATAAAAAATAATTTTATAAAAGTATATATGTAAAACAACTATCATAAAAAAGTACAGTTTAAAATAGATTTATAGTTATAATTGCATTATTAATAATCTCCAAAAACGAGATATCGCATATCGGTACCATTGTTATGTAATCATTACTGTTACAGTGTCATTACCGATTAAATTCCAATTAGTCTGGTAAGACACCAAAGTTTAAACAAAAACTAGACGGTAAACAGTGCAAAGCATTTGTGTTTCTTCTGAAAATCTTATTCATGTGCAGACTAAAATATATGGAACTTACTAGACGATAAGCGATGTTTGTTGATAAATCACTGTAACAGTTTTGATTGCATACCACACGAAATTTCATTTTTGGAGAGTTATCAATGTTTAATGTAAGAATTTTTTTTATATATATTATCTATTGCAATGTGCATGTTGGCGTCCGTCCGTCAACAATTTCCTTTGGCACACCCTGCAGGCCACATCCCTCATCCGATTTTCGCCAACTTGGATTTTACTCTGTGCATGACTAAATCCTTTGGCACAGCACGCAGGCCACATTCCTGGTCCGATCATCACCAAACTTCATACGGATCTTCAGGGTGGCGTCTAGACGGGGTGTGTACTTTTTTTTCCGAATTTCATTTTAAAACATGGTCGCCTGTGGCCATCTTGGATTTTACTCTCTGCATGACTAAAATCTTTGGCTTTTGCAAATAACTTTAATTTCTCTGAACAGTATTATGCATATATATGTAGCGCACACCGGTGTTATCTGCTTCAAAAGCAAGCCATATGTTAGAGCACTTTGATGAAAATTATAACCATTTTTTCACATGAAATGCGCTGGTTTGTTTCAGTCAGTGTCACTTTATTTATTTCTCCCTCCACATTGTGGTACAATTTGCAACCATGGAAACACCCCCGCCATTAAATTTGGCGTCGTGGTCAGCAAATACTTGTTACTAGCTGATTCAATGCTGAAGATTTGTTAGCACACGCACGGTTAATTTTTCCATGCCCGATTTAACACCATTTCACTATTGCTTCGACACCGGTGTGAAACCTATTAGATACAAGAAAACCACCCCATGCATCCGGATATGCTCGTAGCGGAAGACATGCTCGTAGCGGAATAACCACATGGCCCGCGATTTGCACATCGTCCTTAGTTGTCGTAAGTTATTTCATAAATACACGGTTTACTTTACCTTGATTTTTTTTTAAACGTTAACAGCGATAATCGGTCTACAGAAATGAGCGGTTGTGGTTTCCGCAATTTGCATATTACTGTTCGATAATAGGATTTTATACGAAAATTATGACCTGAAATACTTACTCGATATAAGGTTTTATCAAATTTTAATGAATCTTTGCATTGACACATTATATAACATACAGTCTCTCAAAGTATGATATCTTAGCTTCAAAATGAACTGGACATGTTTGCGATGTCAATCATATTAGTGCCCGAAAAATTAGTTTCCATGGAGGCACTCACTTGATTTTGGGGTATGTATATAGAAAACGTAAAACCACTGCTATAGACATGCCATATTTTCTTGCTATGACCTGCATATATGGTCATTTTTTACTCTGAGAAATGTAGAAACATGACTGAAAATGTTGTCTATTATATTAAGGGAATATCCACGGAAATAGCAATGTATGCAAAGACTATGTTGTCTGGGCTGTTACCACAGAAATCGTAATTTTATGTAAGAATGCAAATTTTGCCACAATGTTTGGAATAACTTCGCTATAAAATAGGATTAAACTGCGTCCATGTTTAAAGAAGTTTGATGTACAGTTGGGTAAATTATAGCCACAAATATTACCACCACCGTCAACCACTGGTATGTGTTGGTTTCGGTGCAACATGTATCTAACCTTGAATGGTGTGCAAATCGCGGGCCATGTGGTTATTCCGCTACGGGCATGTCTTCCGCTACGGGCATATCCGGATGCATGGGGTGAAAACCAATATCAGAAATGGTAACGCGCTCAAGATCATATATTATATACCCATGATTGTAATTATAGAATATAAAATATATTGGTTTTGCGAATGACCAACTCAGAATTAAAATAACAATTACAACCAGCTCCTAATAAACGAACCGGCGGCCGATTCGGCCGTCTCCGACCACAACCCCCAGTGGGCTGCAGAACGAAAAATGTCTATAAAAGTTGAAATATAAGACTTACAAATAATCTTTTTCATTTCTTTTATTTGTAATTGGCATAGCTTATCACAAACCAATAATCAACATTATTGACATAATGTTAACGACAATAAACGAAATTGACATTCCCAACTACACCTTTTACCGGACTCGGCATCCGGTTCGCAGTTCGACTTTTAATCCTCCCAAAAATTCCCAGTTCTATAATTAAAACCTCCATGCGTCCAGGCGAACGAAGAATCTCTACATTAGTAAACACGCGGCGCGCGTAATGAGTAGAGGAACCCAATTGTCAACGCTTTGAGTTAAAGGCCCACTTTCGAAGTTCTAACCCCCAGCTTCAACACATTGTATTATCAACTTAATAAACTGTGGACATGTTGTTTTTGTTGAGTTGCCAGCGCCATTTGTCATCAAGATTGAAGTAAAAATCAGTATTATTTTCAATGCAGGGGGAATAACTGTATATATTAAAGATAGAGTTCTTCCCCTTCCATTGAAAAAGTTTGAATTCTGTTGTATTCTGGGTGCCAAGGGGAGGGGGGGGGGGAGTCATTCTACGATTTTAGCAGTTTTCTATTTCTCTGTGGGCATCTTCTGAGACACAGATGTTTCAAATAGTTATGAATTATAGTATTTTAATCATATTTTATGGCATAGATTGTTATTAAAACCGTATATCAAGTCACTATGAAAAAAATAATCGGTGACTCGAAAATTAAGTGGGCCTTTAATAGAAATCTATGTTCTACTCCTTGAATTCCATATATGGGCATGCCTTGTTCGAACTGGAATTCCCCAGCATGCGTACGTCTTCACGAATGTAAACAATCAACTTCTTTCACGTGTGATAAGCGAGATCACTGAGTCGCGGCCATATTGGATTCATCCAGCCGCCGTTTGAGGTTTAAGTGCTACACGTCAAAGTTCTGGAGGTGTATTCTATATATGGAACTATGAATATTCATGATTCCATATGGAATGCACCTCCAGAACTTTGACCTGTAGCACTTAAACCACGGAACGGGGGTGTATGAATCCAATATGTCCGCGACTCAGTGATCTCGCTTACTATTACTATTTTCATGAACAAACATGAATACTGAATCGGGAATAATTATATACCTATATATGTATCCGCGTGCTAACTATTACAAGATACAATAATTTTTGTATTACGATAATTTTCGTCATTTTTTATTCCGAAAATAATTTCCGATATGCGAAAGCCGTTGCGAACCGTGACCTTGCGTGACCTCCGACTCTCGTTACGGCGTCCTCACATGTCCGTATTTTTCCGGTATTTTTTTTGCTATAATTATGCTGACAATTATTCGAGGTGGACAAAATAAATAAATTTCAAAAATCGAAATCTAATAACTGAGCTTTGAAGGTTGTGTTCATCGAATCAATTCAAATATTTGCCCCCTCCCCATGTAGGCCTATGTTTAGCTATAAACCTTAAAATGCATGGTCCCCAGTCTTACAGATGCATAATCCGATTAAGTGCCCATCAGTTACAATTTAATTGGATTCGGGGTAAACAATATTTGATTCGAGTCGAGGAACCCACTTAACAAAGCTCAGAGTTATTAGATATCGATTTTTGAAATCTATTATATTTCACCATCGAGAATTATTAGTGGCCCAGTAAACAGTCAACGGGCCAACGGTCTCGGACCAAATTGCGGTTGAAGATGGAAAACTCTAAAATCAAGAGGCTTTCTGTTGATAATAAGGCCAAATTTCGTCGAATAACATGTTGATAAATAACACGTTTCGGGCAATATTATGCTATATTTGACAGTGGTTAGCACTAATTTTGGGCAATTAATCGTTTCTGATAACTGGAGCGGCATTTCTAAAAATGTTGTTGTTGTTGTTGGAATCTGATTATATGGGGACCATCGAATCGGATTGAGTACCTCTAAAGTACGACCTCTCCCGTAGCCGAACAAATAGTAAAATATGGTATTAAATCGGACACGGTATCTTTAATCTCGAGTTTCGGCGCCGGTGCGAGCAAACTCTAAACAATAGCACTCAAGTTGACGAGAGCAAGAATGTAATGGAAATTCGGCAAATGAAACACGAGAATGGTTCTATAATCGTACTTCATTTAGGGCGCGTACACATGGCCAGCAAGAAAATATCAGGTATGCCCCATGTGACTTACTTGACCAATGAAATAAATAATACCGGAAAATATCCGACGAAGGCAGCGCGCTGATATTTTATCGCCAATTGGTGAAATGTGTTCACCTTGATAGGTGGCCATCGGTATCCGTTAACTAATCTCGCGCGGATATGATCGTAACAATTCAAGCGCTCGAGTTATGATCCATCAATAGTATCGTCTGTTTCAACATAACGTATTTCCATGTTATATTGGTTGTTCTGATGTATATACGTGTGTGCAGAGTCGTGGTAACAGGGGGACAGGGGGGGGGGGTTTGGGGGTGTCTCACCCCCCAACTTTGGTCAAAATTTTCAACATTTGGAAATTTCATACCTGCCAAAACATTGGAAATTTCACACCAACAATAGGTTGAAAATGTTCTTGTAGTTTGATTTTCAAAAATTTCTTGGGGGGAATTAATTGTTTTTGGACCAATATTTGCATATTTTCCTATTTTTGGTAAAAAATTATGGTCTGAAATGGTTATCAGTTGGAAACTTTCCAACCTCAGGGGGGTGACAGGTTGGAAATTTCCAACACTTGGAAAGCTTGTGTCCTGGTCCCTCCCCCCGTGGCCAGTCAAAAGTAAAAAACTGCTAGTTAATTTAAGAAAACAATATTGTCGTACATTTGGTCAACATTGTCATTGGAATTGTCATCAGTTGTAAATTTTCCAACCTAAGTGGGGTTTGAAATTTCCAACTCTAGGAATGTTTGAGGATAGTCTAGATGGTAGGATTTAGCAATTTTCTTCTTAAGATTACAACATTTTCGCACACCGGGCCGAACCATGCATGGTCTAATATTAGGCCTAAGAGTATTGAGGTGCAACGGGGTGCAAATGGAATTATGGAAAACTTGTGTTTGGTCTGATTCTGATTCAAGGGGGGTGCAGTTGGAATTTCCCAAGGTGGACACCCCCCCCAACGGAAACCCTCTAGCCACGTCCCTGCGTGTATGGGGATGCTTTATAATTTGGTACCTCACATGCCTTGATTTAGTTGTTTTACTTTAATTTGGACTGTATGTACGTTTCGAATAAGACATTGTTGGCGGCTCCTCGCTCTTCTCGCATGTGGGATGTGGCCCAGGGCCGAACCCACCAACGTCTGTTTAGATGTCGTTTCGTGTGTTCACGAAGAACACACATCCCTACTCCAACCACGAGGGCGCGTTCCTTTCTCGTTAAAATAGGTGGCATTTTAAATTGTCCATAACACTTTATAACTCTATGAATATTCGATATGGACTATAGGTTGTTTGTCCGCAGTAATTCACTTCAACAAACAAGACTAACACTATTCACATTGAGCTCAATCAACGCCATATAACCCGCCGCTTTCTCACGGGCGTAATCTTTGCAGCAAGAAAATACCAGAGTACAATTGTACCTGATATTTTCTTGCAGATATTTTCTTGCAGCTTCATGTGTACGCGCCCTTAATGCTGAGTTTTCATTCGCGTTCTCACGACTATAGGTTTTATTAGCGACACCTCATCGTTTTATTGATTGAATTAGACCCACAAAAGCTGAGCGAAAGAGTTGTTTATGTGAAGTAATACTTCTAGAATGACCAGAAAATCTAACATACGACAATAGATTTGTTCGCGTGATGTGAATTATTTTTATCATGAAGTCAGCATTTATCTCAACTTCACAATATCAGAATGATATAATATTCAGACGGGTCAGAAGCACATCCAACACACTTAACAGAAGATACACGATGCAATGCGTCATCGAAGGACCGTATGAACTGTTCACAGAAGGACCGTATGAACTGTTCACCGAAATCTTTATTCTTTACACAAACATAAAACTCATTGCAGTGAACCAAACTGATAATTGGGCTCCCAGTAACATTAAAAGAATTTAGCATTCGACAGATATTACCGACAGTGCCAATCACCAACCACACCGATTGGCTGCGGACACAGTAGCGATATCAAACTGTATCATATCATACTACATAGCATGTTTGACAATTTATTACGGTGGAGTTTGGTGACAATTGGTCGTCATAATTACTATGCCACACATAGCCACGTGGCCCGCTGAGTTTCCACACATATCCGTGTGGCCCGCTGAGTTTCCATACATAGCCATGTGGCCCGCTGAGTTTCCGCACATATCCATGTGGCCCGCTGAGTTTCCGCACATAGCCATGTGGCCCGCTGAGTTTCCGCACATAGCCATGTGGCCCGCTGAGTTTCCATACATACCCATGTGGCCCGCTGAGTTTCCGCACATATCCATGTGGCCCGCTGAGTTTCCGCACATAGCCATGTGGCCCGCTGAGTTTCCGCACATAGCCATGTGGCCCGCTGAGTGTCCGCACATAGCCATGTGGCCCGCTGAGTTTTCGCACATAGCCATGTGGCCCGCTGAGTTTCCGCACATAGCCATGTGGCCCGCTGAGTTTCCGCACAAGCATGTGGCCCGCTGAGTTTCCGCTCATTTGTTAGATTGTCATTGATATTATATAACGGAGTCGATTTTCATGTTGGATCACACTTCATGAAAATTGGTCATTTGCGAAAATAGCAGCCAATACGAACACGATTGGACAGCGAAAGATACTTAATCGGGTTCACGATTAGATAGCAATTGGTATTAAATCGCAATAACACGTGGCACGCGAGGTTATGATTGAGGCTAGGACTATGGACGAAATAGCGCAGATGGTTGGAGAATGCTTTTAAAAAGCGTTCAATCGGACGAAATAATGGAGATGTTTGAAGAATTAGTTCTCAAATAGATCCTACATTGATTACAAAATTGAAATTTAGCAGAAAATCACAATTCATTACATCTAATGGCCTCCTTGATTTGTATTGAAAACGGGAATTTGATCAAAACGTCAAACGGAGACTTCGACAAACAGGAATGACTATTTCAAACAATATTTAGTGAACAACTTGCGATTTCCAAGCGCGCGCCCATGCAGTGAGACCGAGTTGGATAATTTCTCGAAGAATAAAATGGCATATAGCGGTGAGGATTTAATTATTTTCAAAAGTTAGACAAGCCCAAATGGGGTGCAGTTAAAACATAGCTGGACACATCCGTTGAAAGCATGGTCATATTGTCAAACACGTATAAACATTCATCGGAACTGTATCATATGAGTCATATCATCCGAGTCAGACAACCGTCGGTATCTATATTCCAACCCTTCGACACTTAGTTCAGATTCAAACGCCCGTCTGCAACTCTACATCATATACCCGGTAATAAAATCGTACAGGTCAGTAAACCAATAACTCAATTCGTATATTGAAACCAATTTGGTCGAACATTTTGGCAGCCATCTTTGGGCCTCTGAATGGACGATTCCAACAATTTTAGACATTATATACTGCATCATTTTGATAAGAAATAACGGTTAGAAATAATTAATCAATACATGGTACACTCTAAATGCCCACTTAATGGTATATTCCCCAGATCACATTATATACAACATAATTATTCGACACTGTAGGGAATCACATGGTTTCGAGTTGATGAATATCACACATTCAAATTTTCAAAATGGCCGAGGCGATCGCAAAACGCGACCAGAAACGAGGAAAAGATAATAAACTAGGATACGCCATATTGCATAATATTTTGGTGGCTACGACCATATGATATACTGTTTTTCAAACACGCTGATACCCCATGTGTGTCCAGAATTAATAAGGTATCAACTGTTTTAAAAATAACCTAGCATATGCTCGTAACAGTCAAATGCTACGTTTTGTGTCCGTTCCTCATTAGCGCGCGCCGCGTGTATACTGTTCTGCACATTCTTGATAGCTGTGGTCCGATGGGCATTTTATTTATAGATAATTGTTTTTTCCGGTTTAAAAGTCGAACTGCGCGACCAGGAGGCCGAGTCCGGTAAAAGGTGTAGTTGGGAATTTCAATTTCGTTTATTGTCCTTTACATTATTAAGTCAATAATGTTGATTTTTGGTTTGTGACAAGCTATGTCAATTACCAATAAAAGAAATTAAAAAGATAATTTGTAAGTCTTATATTTCAACTTTTATAGATATGTTTCGTTCTGCAGCCCACTGATGGTGTGGTCGGAGACGGCCGAGTCGACCGCCGGTTCGTTAATTAGGTGCTGGTTGTTATTGTTATTTTAACGGAATTCTGAGTTGGTCATTCTACAAACCAATATATTTTATATTCTATAATTACATGGGTATATAATATATGATCTTGAGCGCGTTACCATTTCTGACTATGGTTTTCTTGTATACTATGTTTGTGTATGTGTCAGACATTGTGAATGTGTGGTACTCATGCACAAACCTCAAACCACTTGCTTCCCCACCATGATACTATATTATAAACCAAATAATTCCCCACCGTGATGCTATATTATATACCATTTGAAGGAGGAAGCGCCATGGTAGTGTTGTGTATTGTAGTTAATGTAAAATAATATGCTGAATTGAACGTTGAAGAACGCTTTGTTAATGTATCTGTTATTAGCGACCAGGTTTTATCTTGTTTTATGTGCTCCCTAAGTTCGGGCAGAGTTAGCTGGCATATTACCTCATTAACTACAGTATTATACTTGCGAATCTCCAAAACATTGTACATGTATGATCAAATTATCTGGTCGAACAACTGTGAACACGTTGTTTGTGTCGAGGTACCGACGTTTGTTCTGAGTCGTTTTGCACGTGCTTAATTTTGATCTGAACTGTACTGTCAGTCTATTATTCTTGATAGAAGGGGAATAACTCTATCTCCTAGTTTTGAATTTTGATGCATTTTTTGTGTGTGAAAATAAAAGGGGAAGTCTTGGGTGAATCTGAGAATGTCTATCACTTGATGGACACTCCTATATGACACAGCTGTTCTGTATCCCGGTGGAATAGATATAAATTATATTTGGTTTTATTTCACGCAAACAATAGTCAACAAGAAAACCATAATGGTAACGCCACCAAGATTATATTATTAGCCATAAATATAAATAATAATATAAAATATATTGGTTACATGAATGCACCGCTTCGGAATTCAGTTAAAACAACTTATCCTTCAAATTATTACAAAAAACTACGGCTTATTACTGCAGGGTTCTCATTCACCACACCAGAAAGCTTCTAAATGCGGATCAAAAATCTGAGTTATTGTGTTCCCGCCAAGAGTGCATGCCCCAGCCATTGTTCATTCCTAAACGTCGAAAGCAATTAACGCGGTCATAATGGTTACATACTGCAACTATAAGACATCCAGCGAATACACACCCCACGAAAATCCGAAATGTGTTGTCCTGCGAGATATCCCATCGCTATAGCTCAATTTGACACGGCCAGATTAGCCTTTCCACAATATCCTAAAACAATAAAGCTTCTCAAATCATCGGCATAGTCAATAGAACTTTCACGAACTTGGACATTCCAACTACAGCTTTTACCGGACTCGGGGTCGCAGTACAACATAAACGCGTCCCAAAATAACCGCATTCGGGTAGCACTACAGCTTTTAAAGCGACCCAATCTATTTATAAAACCTACATCGGTACATCGGCCCACGTCTTTCTAATATTTGACCAACAGTATACACCGGTGGCGTTAATAACACGGACTCTGTTTAGAAATAATCGGGGACTCGAACATTAAGTGGGCCTTTAACCACTTCAGATAACTTCGCTTTAATTTAAAGGTACTCAATCCAATTCGATGGTCCCCATATACTCAGATTCCAACAACACCATTTTTTTGAAATGCTGTTTCAGTTATCAGAATCGATTAATTGCCTAAAAATAATGCTAACCACAGTCAACTATTGTATAAAATTGCCCAAAACGTGTTGTTTAACAATTTGGGCAACGAAATCTGTCCGGATTGTCAATATCTATAATCCAAAGCCACTTGATGTTAGATTTATCCATCTTCATCCGCAATTTTGTCTTAAACAGTCAGTTTGACGACTTTTTACCAGCCCATAAACAAATACACATTTCGAGAAATATATCGCAAATTTAAAAAATCGATATCTGATCACTCTGAGATTTGATGGATGAGTTCAAAAGAGATAGTAATTTTGGAGCGTTAATTCGGATTATACATCTAAATGGAACAGTATTTTTCTATGTTCTAAAAAGAGGACCTCCATAGCTTGTTCTAACTGATGTTATTTCTATCATTTTGATTGTTGAGTTACATGGAGCTGAACAAAGCCATACACACGTGTCCCGTTTGTGTTTAGTATCTCACGCAAACTGGACGAAGTTTGGTGCGAGATATAAAATGTGTCCGCCCGTCCGTCCGTCCGTCCGTCCGAACTTTAGAGCTCTATATCTCAGTCATTGGAGGTCGGGTTTGAATGATCTTCCGTTTGTTGATGAACCATTTCGGTTAGAATGCAGCGCTTACCACACACAACGTCATGAGCTCATTAACCCTATGAAGACGCATGTCCCAGACTCGAAAGCAAGACCCTGAATGAACAGGTGGAAATCGGCGACAACCAAAATTATTATCGATTGCGGTGCCTCTCTGCCTCGGGGAAAAGGATATTTGTATATATTTACATATCCCGTCTGTGTTACACTAAATTATGTTCCGTGATTGGTCAAATTTCCATTGTGTCACCCGTTTCATACCACAATAACACAAACACGAGCACGTTGTCACAAATTGTTGACATAATCTGACCTAATCAATAAAAGCGATCCGCAGAATAATTGGGCGTGCTTTTCAATGCCAGTTATTATATCAATCACGTTATCGTTACTATTTGCTTGGAACTCTTATTTTGGGCTGACTTAATGTGCTGCGTGGGCTAGTCTCAAATTCTCGGCAGATTTTGTAAAAATAAATAAGAATACACTCAGTTTTTTTTATGTGAATGAATCATTAAAAAAGCTATATACAAATATAAGTAATAAATGTAGTGACATGTGTTATTGGGGTTATGGTGCTAGTATTGGGGTTACGGTGGTAGTTGGGGGCAGCACATTTGGTGAGAACCGCTTCAAGGTTCACACAATGTACCCCAATAACCACATATCTCATGTACTAACCACTGCCATGACCACCACTGGTCATAAACCCTCAAAGACAAACAATTCACCAGGCGGGTCCATAGTAATGCTTACCACATTCGTAATGTCTTCATTGTAACCGTGCCATGATGCCACGCCAGATTTACGAGGAGAATTACGCACAGAGTGACGTTCCGGGTCCCTGATTTCATTTTACTCTTAATCGCAAGTATATGCAAAATTGGGAATCATTTCGAGATAATAATGCGGGTCCCTGCACCGGTTAAGATAATTGAAAAGATGACTGGCGGTTCTTGCCATCGTAACATAACCTACCAAGAATTCAATAGTTTAAAAAAAGGACAATGTCACCAAAAATACGTCAACGAATAACATTTGATCTAAAATGACAGTTATGAATCACGTGTGGAGGATTGAATATCTTTATTGTCGAATAAATGGGGCCATAGATGTCCGTAAACCGTTATTTACGGGTGGATGTCGATAGAGATAGCCACTTCGAAAGAAAAAATTCTTCCCAATATATCATAAACAATCTACAGGTATTTATACGTGTTTCACCGATATTAAATCCACCCATATAACAGAGTGCACTGACGCATAAAAATGCGTATTTTTGTGAGACTTACCTTAAATGAAAGTTTCGTGGTCAGATGTACTATTAACAGGAACATGGCTAATAGATGGTAGGAACGTCAAACTTCAATTATCCAAATGCACCCTCATTTAACCAGACCGAACTACCAACTGCGGGATATTTGAATTTTCGTGAACATTTCTACCCTTGCATGGGCGATAATTTTTCAACTAATACATCGAGTACATCAACCAAATATGTCGTTCGAATATTTTAAACTGGGTGTATTGTACATGCGTCTAAACTTGGCAGTGGAGAAGGGTGTGTATTCAACGCTTTGCCGGAGGTTTTGAAAATATGCTGAAGGGTACACCGATTTTGAAATATCGTTCTAAATGACGTTTAGTTTTCGAGTCTGTCATGATTTCTGTTGGAGAATAATTTCTTATGTTTCAACGAGAATTAAAATGAACCGAGTACTAACTGCTGATGGGCGCCAGACTCAGGAACACATATGTTTTATATGTAACCAATAAGTGGTAATTGCATGGGTGTCTGACAAGGCAACACATCATGTAGCGTTAGCGAAATTTACACCTAGCAACCCGGGATAACAGTAAAAAGTCATAATGAAATTCTGGCTGACGGCTCGAAATCTGTTTGATATGTCAAATTAGGATAAGCTGAAAGAAAATGGCATGAAACCAATTAATATTATAACATTTTATCACAAAGTGAAGTTGGTACCAAATGTATGGATGACAGGAGAAATAAGAGGGAATCTGCAAAGCATATGAAAATAAGGGGAAAAATATGTAACAGTGACCCAAATTTGTGCAGATGCCTATTCCTTGTTCACTTGTCATAAATTTAGGGCGGAGAGCAGTGGCCCGGAGCGGTTTTACAAAATTTGGAAAAGAATTTCGAACGTACGCACCAAAATATCTCAATACTTTATAAATGAAATCACCAGAGAAAGAAAAGAGACGAAGCCAATAAGTTCTTCGTCAGTTGCAAGTTGCTAACCCGTGCCATACCAAACGTACGAACCCGTGCCATACCAAACGTACGAACACCAACTAACCCGTGCCATACCAAACGTACGAACACCAACTAACCCGTGCCATACCAAACGTACGAACACCAACTAACCCGTGCCATACCAAACGTACGAACACCAACTAACCCGTGCCATACCAAACGTACGAACACCAACTAACCCGTGCCATACCAAACGTACGAACACCAACTAACCCGTGCCATACCAAACGTACGAACACCAACTAACCCGTGCCATACCAAACGTACGAACACCAACTAACCCGTGCCATACCAAACGTACGAACACCAACTAACCCGTGCCATACCAAACGTACGAACACCAACTAACCCGTGCCATACCAAACGTACGAACACCAACTAACCCGTGCCATACCAAACGTACGAACACCAACTAACCCGTGCCATACCAAACGTACGAACACCAACTTTCGGGAACAGATTTGATGTAACGGAGTTCATACACGGTTGGCCTTCAGCACATTTTCAAAACATGTGTACCCTTCATCACTTATTTTTGGTGAGAGTGACGCCTTATTACTGCAGGTTTTCATTCACCAAACCAGAAAGCTTCTAAATGCGGATAAAAAATTGTGTTCCCGCCATAAAATCTTCAAGTGTGCATGACCCAGCCATTGTTCATACATAAACATCGAACGCAATTAACGCGTCATAATACATGTAGTTATATACTGCAACTATAAGACATCCAGCGAATACACACCCCACGAAAACGCGAAATGTGTTGTCCTGCGAGATATCCCATCGCTATAGCTCAATTTGACACGGCCAGATTAGCTTTTCTACAATATCCTAAAACAATAAAGCTTCTCAAATCATCGGCATAGTCAATAGAACTTCAGCCTTAGTAGTGACATACATGTCTCAAACGTCCAGGTTTCGATTGTTGGAACTTTACTTTAATTGAACTCATGTGGGCCCATGGAAAATAATAGCAAAGTACGTAAAACAACTATAATTATTGGAACTCAGGGCCTTCGAAGTGGGTCCATGGTAAATAATATCAAAGTATGAAAAACTACTATCGGAAATAAAGGCCTTCAAGGTGGGCCCATGGTAAATAATATCAAAGTATGAAAAACTACTATCGGAAATAAAGGCCTTCAAAGTGGGTCCATGGTAAATAACATCAAAGTATGAAAAACAACTATAATTATTGGAACTCAGGGCCTTCGAAGTGGGTCCATGGTAAATAATATCAAAGTATGAAAAACTACTATCGGAAATAAAGGCCTTCAAGGTGGGCCCATGGTAAATAATATCAAAGTATGAAAAACTACTATCGGAAATAAAGGCCTTCAAAGTGGGTCCATGGTAAATAACATCAAAGTATGAAAAACAACTATAATTATTGGAACTCAGGGCCTTCGAAGTGGGTCCATGGTAAATAATATCAAAGTATGAAAAACTACTATCGGAAATAAAGGCCTTCAAAGTGGGCCCATGGTAAATAATATCAAAGTATGAAAAACTACTATCGGAAATAAAGGCCTTCAAAGTGGGTCCATGGTAAATAATATCAAAGTATGAAAAACTACTATCGGAAATAAAGGCCTTCAAAGTGGGTCCATGGTAAATAATATCAAAGTATGAAAAACTACTATCGGAAATAAAGGCCTTCAAAGTGGGTCCATGGTAAATAATATCAAAGTATGAAAAACTACTATCGGAAATAAAGGCCTTCAAAGTGGGCCCATGGTAAATAATATCAAAGTATGAAAAACTACTATCGGAAATAAAGGCCTTCAAAGTGGGTCCATGGTAAATAACATCAAAGTATGAAAAACTACTATCGGAAATAAAGGCCTTCGAAGTGGGCCCATGGTAAATAATATCAAAGTCTGTAAAACAACTATCGGAAATCAAGGCCTTCAAAGTGGCCCATGGAAAATAATATCAATGTATGTAAAACTACTATCGGAAATCAAGGCCTTCAAAGTGGGCCCATGGTAAATAATATCAAAGTCTGTAAAATAACTATCGGAAATAAAGGCCTTCAAAGTGGCCCATGGAAAATAACATCAAAGTATGAAAAACTACTATCGGAAATAAAGGCCTTCGAAGTGGGCCCATGGTAAATAATATCAAAGTCTGTAAAACAACTATCGGAAATCAAGGCCTTCAAAGTGGCCCATGGAAAATAATATCAATGTAATGTAAAACTACTATCGGAAATCAAGGCCTTCAAAGTGGGCCCATGGTAAATAATATCAAAGTCTGTAAAATAACTATCGGAAATAAAGGCCTTCAAAGTGGCCCATGGAAAATAATATCAATGTATGTAAAACTACTATCGGAAATCAAGGTCTTCAAAGTGGGCCCATGGTAAATAACATCAAAGTATTTAAAACAACTATCGGAAATCAAGGCCTTCGAAGTGGGCCCATGGTAAATAATATCAATGTGTGTAATACTGCTATCGGAAATCAAGGCCTTCGAAGTGGGCCCATGGAAAATAATAACAAAGTATGTAAACCAACTAGCATTAAACAAGTACATGAAAATAAATTGATTGACATTGTTCTAATTTTTATTATTAATAACTCTCCAATAATGAGATTTAGCCAATATACAGAATGATTCTGTGCATATTCTATATGTCACAAGCAATTTGGACCATAGAGGCTCAGTATAGTATTTGCTAATGTGGAAATTAGACTGTTGACAGAACATTCGAACGTGTTTTTTTTTCTGGATGAAAAATTAACCGTTATACAATCCAACCCGAAGTTCGCAAAGGGTGGTCGAATACACGAAGATCCTTTCGTTAGCGGCGAGATTTCACGTGGGCGCCATGTCGGCCTAATCACACCTCATAATAGTTTCGGAGTGTGACCAGATCCCATCAAAGATAGTCGAGGACAGACAATTGTTCGTACCCATTACAGATCCCCCTGTCATCCGTTATTTTATCAGTCATTTAACACGAACAAATACCAAACAAATACATCGCACACGCTCCATTAACGAGTGATCAGAGTAAACTACCCAATATACTATAGGACCCTTTAATAATAAAGACTTTTCAAAAATGTGTCAATGTTTGAATGCGAATACTATTGGGATATAATTGGCCACTGATATATGTATCAAACATAAGATCTTCGCTTTGACTGTCGATTAAAATGGAATTCTCTGGTTGGTTACATATATTATTTATAATGTGGCAAAATCACTCAGTGCGGGTATTTTGTATCAATTGAGAGATTTTGAAGAACTTATCGCGTCGATATGGTATGTATCGGGGCGCTAAATCATTCAATTACGGTATACTGTATATATATATATCTAATTATATATTTGATTGGCGCATCCTCTGAATTTCACAAAGTTTCAACGGTGGTCGTTATATAGGTTAGCCATATTTGGTTTTCTCGTTGCAATTGATTTTCCCTGCACAAAACAATAAGTCTCAACGATATTTTAAATAATTTCCTCCAGATAAAAAGCTATTACAACCAAACTACGCGTTCATACTAAACCAATCCTGGTTAAAGGGGTACTGTGTGTCATTTTCAATAAATTCCCGGTAATAACAACGATCTAATATCGATACATGTAATATATAGAACAATAAGTAATTTGAGCCAAAGATGTATTCCGTAAACGTTCAGGGTAATAGGTTATCTTAAAGGCCCACTTAATTTTCTAACCCCCAGATCATATATATAAAATATATCCCATATTATATACCATGAACCCCCAGATCATATATATAAAATATATCCCATATTATATACCATGAACCCCCAGATCATATATATAAAATATATCCCATATTATATACCATGAACCCCCAGATCACATATATAAAATATATCCCATATTATATACCATGAACCCCCAGATCACATATATAAAATATATCCCATATTATATACCATGAACCCCCAGATCACATATATAAAATATATCCCATATTATATACCATGAACCCCCAGATCATATATATAAAATATATCCCATATTATATACCATGAACCCCCAGATCACATATATAAAATATATCCCATATTATATACCATGAACCCCCAGATCATATATATAAAATATATCCCATATTATATACATGTATACCATTTGAAAGAGGGAGCTTCAAAACATTGAATTATCAACTTATCCGGTGTAATAAACCGTGAACATGTTGTTTTTGTTGAGTTACCAACGTGTTTTTGTCATCAAGATTGTAGTAAAAAGTTAATTATTTTCAATGGAGGGGGGAATAACTCTATATTATAAAGATAGTGTTATCCCCCTTCTATTGAAAATTCATCTTTAGTTTGAATTCTGTTGCATTCTGTGAGCCAAAAATGGGGGTAGTCTTTCCATGATTTCAGCTTTTTTCTATGTCTCTATGGGTATCTTCTGAGACACAGGTGTTTCAAATGTGATGAATTATAGTATTGTAATCATATTTTTGTGGCATAGATCGTTATTAAAACCGTATATCAAGTCACTATAAAAAAAATAATCGGTGACTCGAAAATTAAGTGGACCTTTAATAGAAATCTATTTTCTACTCCTTGAATTCCATATATGGGCATGCCTTGTTCGAACTGGAATTCCCCAGCATACGTATGTCTTCACAAATGTAAACAATCAACTTCTTCCACGTGTGATAAGCGTAATAAGCGAGATCACTGAGTCGCGGCCATATTGGATTCATCCAGCCGCCGTTTGAGGTTTAAGTGCTACACGTCAAAGTTCTGGAGGTGTATTCCATATATGGAACTATGAATATATATCAAATTAATTGATGGGTAGTATGGTTAACGCGTGACACACATCATCGTGTAAAACAATATGTTGATACGAGACGTAAACTCAAGCCACTCAATGAACAGTGACTATACAATAACTTAAACGAGAATACGGGACTAGATATGCGTATAATATAACATTTATTTGATAAATTAGCTTGAAAACTATACTAAAATTACTCGACAACGGCAATTTGTATTTTCGCATTCCGGCTAATTTTCCATCCGTAACATTACTTTGTACTCAACAGACTTTTAAACAAATGGAAAACTGGTTACCTTATTCTACGACTCAGAGACTATAGAAACCAACAACAACATTTGAGTACAGTATCCTTTTAAGTTGTCACTAATAATTAGCTACGATGCTGGCGGGTTCTGCTGAATGGCTATGATGCCGGTGGGACAAACTGGTTCTGTTAAGAAAATGTACTGCTATCGCCCCCCCCCCATTTGCCCCACTAGCACCATATGAATTCAACAGGACCCACCAGCGTCAAAGCATAATAAATGTTAAGAAACTCACTTTATGATATACTGTATATTTGTAACTTATGAGATGTATATGTGCTATACTTATGTATGTTGAATGAAATTTTGCAACTGCCATATATCGGTGTATTGCAATAAAACTATTCTATTCTATTCTAGCAAATTATCAGGGCCACTTAACATGCTAACCACCATGTTTTATTGAGTTGTGAAAATGTTGGCTTTCTATAGGGTGAACTCAGTAAACTGCCTAACCGACGAAGGGGATTTAGTGTAAAACGAAAGAGGAGTGTAGAATGTTAAAATAAACAAATCCTTAAAATTTGCTTTATTATTAAACAGTGCAGCTATATGCGTATATCATAATATTATAATTGGTGGAACAGTCATGCACAGCTGTATAAAAACCATAATGTCTTCTCGGTCGTAAACATGGGTTATCTGATGCCTTGAGGTGACTCATCTGTGCTTGAGATGAAGTTGAATTGTCGTTTGTCATAGAATTTGAGCAGAACGGGATTATGAGGGTGATAATGACGTAGATGCAGATAATGTTGAGATGGGTCATTGCTGGAATGTCCACAGTCCTCACACACATACAGCTTTCCCCGTCTTTGTTTATACGCGAACTGTTCCTCCTCGCCATGGACCTTCCGCCGATGTGACTCCAATGAGCATCGTTGAGTGAATGATTTAGGGCACTCCGTACATTTATAGGGTCGGACACCTGAAAAGAGATGCCACACATGCTGCATTAAAATAACAAACAAAACAAACAAGTTTGTATTTCATACACATATATATATCCATGCAGGGGGTATACTCAAGCAAGACTCATTCGTTCTTTTCTAATGATATGACATTAACGTAACCTCATATCGTAACGTAACCTCATATCGTAACGTAACCTCATATCGCATATTTCTGGGCAATCGCAAAATCCAAAACGAAAATTGTGTAGACCTATTTACGCCATTGACCAACCATCATGAAATATGACTAACAGCAACATCGACTCGGCAATACAAACCATTAATCTCAATACTAATCTACCACCCGAGGTTAGCAAATTATGATTCTATCAAACAAACACGTCTTAGGGTGCATTTAGACTGATATAGAACTGTATACAGATCTGTATGAAGTCACGTGTCGCGCATTACTGTGATCACAATATGAGTACTAATAGTGAACGCGCGCTGACCAGTACTCTGGTAATTGACAATTCACTACGAGTCGTTTCAGTTTAGGCCAGACATAAAAATGGATCAACTATCAGCAGACAACACCGATTTGGTATGTGCCGCATGTATTTAAAGTGTATCCTTATACCACTTGATAATGGTTCGAAGAAAGAATGCAAATCGCATAGGAATACACAATAAACAACCGTGTGCACAAATAGAGAGACTAGAGAGCACCCATATAGCTTTAGATGGCGATTCCACCAATATATAGGATTTCAGGTGATCATCTATATATCTATAGGTCTCCTGTTTGACACCATCTGGGCGGTGGCCATTTTGGATCTGTATGGAGTGGGTATCCACCCTACAACACCCTTTATTTGACCAAATGTAGTAAAAATTCCAACTGATGACAATTCCAATGACAATGTTGGCCAAATGTAGGACAATATTGTTTTTCTTAAATTAACTAGCAGTTTTTGATTGGCCACGAGGAGGGACCAGGACACAATCTTTCCAAGTGTTGGAAATTTCCAACCTGACACCCGCCCCCATGATAAGGTTGGAAAACTTCCAGCTGATGGCCATTTCAGCCCAAAAGTTTGATAAAAAGTAGGAAATTATGCAAATATTGGTCCGAAAACAATACCCCCCCCCCCCCAACAAAATGTTTGAAAATCAAACTACAAGATCATTTTCAACCTATTGTTGGTTTGGAAATTACAACTAATGTTGTGTCAGGTATGAAATTTCCAACTGTTGAAAACTTTGACCAAAGTTTCCACATCCCTGTCCGTGTTCAATGTTCGAAATACACGGGTTGAAATGACAACGAACACTAAAACACATTCGCCAAGCCCGAGTAACAATTAATCAAAACAGATTTGCCTGTCGCAATGCTTCGGCGATGACCGTGACGTATAGCGGACACGATTTTCGCTCACACGAACTAATACCGTTTTCTTTCTGTGTGCATTTCTATATCAACCCGTTTACACTAGTCTGCGTGTAGATCTGTGTACAGTTCTATAGCAATGTAAATGCACCCTTAGTAAACAATGGTCGCGACAATGTATATTCTCTTATATATATACGAGGCTCCATATCTGAGACTCGCATATTTAAGAGAATGCATTGGTACAGGGTTTTCCGAAAATTTCAGGAAGCTCCAGTCATGGACGGGTTAAACGACGCTAACCACCAATAAACCAAACCCGAACAGTGCGGTCGACTGTTCATAACTGGAGCTTTGGTGCTTAGCGCTAGGACTTGTCTTCACTGTCACACATTGAGGTGAGTTCGCAACCCACCGCTGGTCTAGTGTGAGTTTGACACAGCAGTGGCTTGGCCGAATTGGTCGACGTCGGATTGTATACGCTGTTCAAATTTCGAGCCAAATTATAAGCAAGGTCGATCGTATTGTGTCTGCTTCGCACCACCCATTCATACATGATTATGAGCAATGAAATATCTTTTCAGTATGCTAGCCACATTGTGACTGTACCCCCTGTCACTGGGGAGCAGTAGATGGTTACTGAGTGTTCAAGCTCATTAACGCCCCCGGTGTATACTGTTCTACAGATTTTAGAAAGCTGTGGTTCGCTGGGCATTTTTATAACAGATAATGTATTTTTTGGGACGCATTAAATGGTGTAGTGCTACCCGGAATGCGGTAAAAGGTGTAGTTGTTATTTGTGGATATTGTAGGAAGGCTAATCTGGCCGTGTCAAATTGAGCTATAGCGATGGGATTTCTCGCAGGACAACACATTTCTGGTTTTCGTGGGGTGTGTATCCGCTGGATGTCTTATAGTTGCAGTATGTAACTATTATGACGGCGTTAATTGCTTTCGATGTTTAGGTATGAACAATGGCTAGGCCATGCACTCTTGGCGGGAACACAATACCTCCAATTATTTATCCGCATTTAGAAGCTTTCTGGTGTGGTGAACGAGAAACCTGCAGTAATAAGCCGTAGTTTTTTGTAATAATTTGAAGGATTAGTTGTTTTAACAGAATTCTGAGGCGGTGCATTGATGTAACCAATATATTTTATATTATAATTTATATTTATGGATAATAATATGATATTGAGGGCGTTACCATTTCTGATTACGGTTTTCTTGTGGGGTAATAATTGTCCCAAGCATTGAAACAGGGTACCCGTAGAATGCGTGTAATATATGGATCGATTATTGTAACTTAGGTCATGATTTCGTTTCGTACTAATCGAGACTGAACGTAATTATTCACTTAACCTTGTATCGTGATCAAATGAGGACACTATACAACGACTGTCCGTTTTTTCTCGGTTAAATGGAGTGGGTTCATAAAAAAATATATCACTAATGCCTTACTGAACTTGCTTCACTCAGAGATGAGTCCATCTTGGACCGATATCGGAACTACAATCGTTTCAATGGGAGATTGTTGAAGCATTTGTGGCCCGTAAGAAACAAAGCTCTACACAAAAGACACTCACCAGTATGAGTCCTTGTGTGTCGTTTGAGGTCGAATGTGTCATTGAAGCCTTTGCCGCAGAAGGTACAGAGATATTTCTTGACCCCGTTATGAGCCTTCAGGTGTCGCATCAGAAGCCTGTATACGTGGAAGGTTTTGTGACACACGTTGCAAACGAAGCCGGCATTTGGTGTCAGTGGGGTACCTGATGGTGGAATAATTCAGTATTTATTAAATGGCTTGTCACTCCACGAAAATTTAGTTACGTATAGATTACTTGGAAGCACAAATGTCCGCCTGAAGTATCAACCATTAAAGATGCATAATCCGAACTAAAGCTCACAAATTACTATTTATTTGGCTTTGGATGTAAAAAGTATTTGATTCGAGTCGAGGAACCCACCCATCAAAGCTCAGAGTGATCAGATATCGATTTTTGAAATCTATTATATTTCTACACCGGTACTTTTTGGCGGCAAAAAAATAAGTCGAAGAGAAGACGGTCTCAGACAAAATTGCGGATGAAGATGGATAACTTTAAAATCAAGTGGCTTTGTGTGTTAAGATATTTGACAATCCGGCCAAATTTCGTTGAACAAAATGTTGATAAATAACACGTTTTGGACATTTTTATACTATATACTATATAGTTGACTGTGGTCAGCATTATTTTTGGGCAATTAATCGATTATAATAACCGAAGCGGAATTTCCAGAAATGTTGTTGTTGTTGGAATCTGATGATATGGGGACCATCGAATCTGATTGAGTACCTTTTAACACTATATTATCTTCAATAATAACGTTAAGGCAAGCATTTTCTGATGTCGATATATATATCAATTCATGGTAATATATTCTAAAAGGACCAATAGCAAGTTAATTTTGCACTTTCCGCACGAGAGTGAACCAAAAGCATGTGCACAGACATGTACATGTAATATTTGTACACACATTCTTGCTGGTAAACTGTATATTACTTCTACTCTGGGTGGATACATGCTGTCATGGAGAAAATTAGTTGAATAATTTATGCAGCTGGTTTAGAAATGTTTCTTGTTTTCAAAGGGATGGGCCTGCAGAAAATATCTTAACCCTTTACCCAACAGAACGGCCCTGTGCCAATGCATTCTCTTATATATGCGAGTCGACCATAGGTCGCCTCGCATATATAAGAGAATGCATTGGCTTAACACATTAAAAATTATAAAATTGTTAAAGAATGTAAGAAAAAATGGTAAAAAGTGTTAAAAAAAGATTTTTTTTAGGCCAATGCATTCTCTTATATATGCGAGGCGACCTATGGTCGACTCGCATATATAAGAGAATGCATTGGCACAGGGCATAACTGTAACTATCACAATGTGGTCAAGGAGCCGGTTCCAATGATATCCATATTTGTATGGTTCTATTGAGACAGACCGAAGATATTTTAGGCCGTTGAATCTTTATTTGGCCGGTTTTGGCCGGTTTGTTGGGTAAAGGGTTAACCCAACAGCGTTCGACGAATATGTCTCTCAATTGTGATGCTTACCTGGCGACAGAGACTCTGACCCAGACAGGTACTGCTGGTTGGTCAACAGGGGATTCTTTATTCCAAACCCACCATTGACGATCTCAATCTTTGTTGGTATGTCAGGACTCTGAATAATGAAAATAAGTATGATGCTGAAACTAATGCGCAATCGGTCAGAAATATCGCTTCTGCGCCGGTGCACTCGTTGTTCGATGTTCGATGTTGTGTGAACTAATCGAACCGACACCAAGCAGATCATTCCTGCAGCAGGTACTATAAAGATATTTCAAAATTTATGCTCCAATCGACGAAATCGTCCTTCGTCGACATACACAAAACACCCAAGTTGTACACGTATAGTTGTGCAAACTGCTAGAAACAACTCCAATATGTTTGAACCTGCTTTAAGGAAAACACTTCATATACAATCATGTAGCAAGGATAACTGCCTATATGTGTACGTCAGTGCTCGCTCGAATCTATATCTGACGAAAGGAACCCAAAATACAGTAAATATGGTGCAAACGAATATCTAAGAATGTACTCACGGGGAATTCAGACGACAATGGAGAGATTGGTGACATCTGGGGCGGAAACACGTGCACACGTCTCTGGTAACTTTGGCAACATGGTAGAGCGAGGTCGTTCGGTGGAAAGTGCAATCTTCGAATTGGCAGCCCAGGAGTAGGACACAGCACGGCTGTCAGTCGGTTAAATGGCTGTGAAAGCGACGGTTGTCCAGAGTAGGACGGATGAACCACTGGGTAGATTGGTTCTGGAATTCGAATGCACCGACACTGAGTAGTCCGACAACAAGGATGAACTTTTTTGTGTTCATGGTTCCTTAACCGTTCACTGGTTGTTATAGTTACGTGGGAATGCACACCCGGCTCGGAACTAAAAGCGATTGGTGTCACTACGTTTGATTGCCTATCCGGCTGGGGACTATATTCGACTGGCGTCCGTAAGAGTTGAAAGTAACCGGAAGGTAGTTCGTTTTGAGGTGAAATTGGTTCTGGTCTGCTTTCGTTAACTTCCTCGGCTTGTAACTCGTTATTGGACACAGGACTGGAGAGGTCACATACGTCTGAAAGTATACAACGAATGAGCTGGTTAAATCTATATTATATGAATGAACCAGCTGCAGCAACTGCCAGCTATTTAGCGTTCTCAGTTAATATTCCCCATATATTTAATAAACGCTGGAAATAAGTTTCATATTTTATTATTTGCCAGCTATATACATATACCTGAACATTCGATTAGGAAACGTTTGATTCATTTGATGTTTTCTGCGATGGTGAATCATCGTCTTAGTAGAATCAGCAAACAAGTTCAATAAACACTTTATAAACGAAAACTGACACCAGCAGTACTATGCTAATGGATTGACTGAAATACATGTTCAGATGGTACACGTGGTGTAGAAGGAATTTTCAGTGGTAATATGTGCTATAGCAGTCGATGAATGTGGAATCTATTTAGACCCATGTCCTTCTGGACAACCAATGCTACATTTATATAATTCGCTGGGTTGCAAATGGCGCCAGATCTAGGATAGGCGAAGAGCATTTAACCCTTTACCCAACAAACCGGCCAAAACCGGCCAAATAAAGCTTCAACAGCCTAAAATATCTTCGGTCTGTCTCAATAGAACCATACAAATATGGATATCATTGGAACCGGCCCCTTGACCACATTGTGATAGTTACAGTTATGCCCTGTGCCAATGCATTCTCTTATATATGCGAGTCGACCATAGGTCGCCTCGCATATATAAGAGAATGCATTGGCCTAAAAAAAATCTTTTTTTAACACTTTTTACCATTTTTTCTTACATTCTTTAACAATTTTATAATTTTTAATGTGTTAAGCCGATGCATTCTCTTATATATGCGAGGCGACCTATGGTCAACTCGCATATATAAGAGAATGCATTGGCACAGGGCCGTTCTGTTGGGTAAAGGGTTAATGGAGAAATATTTACACTAAATCGGGTTCGGTGATTGGTCAACGGCCAATTGGATCATGTGTTTCATATCACACCATATAATACAATAATACACACCGACGTCACATCGTGTTGACATGGATGATTAAATGCGGTGGATATAATAACTGGGCGTGTTTTAAATGTACTCAATCCGATTAAGCACCCCTAAATTACTATTTCTTTGGCTTCGGGGGTAAAACATATTTGATTCGAGTCGAGGTACCCACCCTTCAAAGCTCAGAGTGATCAGGTATCGATTTTTGAAGTTTGTTATTTTTTTTAGATGTGGTCCACTTCCACGCGCTCAAACGGACAAATTACGGACAAATTGCGGGTGTAAGATGGATAACTCGAAAATCAAGTGGTTACTATTAAGAATAATAACCATTTGATTTTAGAGAGTTATCCATCTTACACCCGCAATTTGTCCGTAATTTGTCCGTTTGACCACATCTAAAAAAATAACAAGCTTAAAAATCGATATCTGATCACTCTGAGCTTTGAAGGGTGGGTTTCTCGACTCGAATAAAATATTGCTTACCCCCGAAGCCAAGAGATAGTAATTTAAGGGTGCTTAATCGGATTGAGTACCTTTAAGTGCGCGGTCACAGACTAATTGATCGATAATATATATGCAGTGCGACGTTGTATAATATCCAAACTTCAGACATATTTCAGAAAAAGTCAGCTGGGTTTATATATATGTATAATGAAAACGCTATATAAATATAAGAATTGAATGTAGATTGCGTGTGTTTTATTGAGGGTATATGTCGCGGTGGACATTGGATCACATTTAGGGTGAACCTCTTCACACAATGTGCCCATGCAACGGCCTTGGGCAGACTATATACCCTTCAATAAAACACGCTCAAACTGCATTTAATTGTTAAATAACATGCACGCTCTCCTGATCATTCATCGTTGGAACTGGTCTATAGCTATACATCTTGTGTCCAATGAGACCTTCTTATATAGGGTGATGTACATATTATCGTATTTATGCAGTTTCTTGCGTGCGCCCAGTTGCATTTTTGCACGTGTGCTCAGCGCCAGGGGACACAAAACATAACCTCTGCGTTTTCCATTCATAAAAATCCCGTATTATGTGGTAGATAAATATTCGATCTCATATTGTCACATGTCGTAATATAATAACAGATTTCCTGTCTTTTCAAAATAATAACGCTGGCAGGACAGATTTGCGATCACGTATCTTGAATTAGTTCATTGTACCGTTATGGTACGACATAATTGATAGTCGTGCGCATCAACCGACCAATAAGGTGGCTGATCTCCCGGATTTCATTGGCTGCCGGTGCGCGGTTCGAGTTTTAGATTTCATGAATCAATTGACTGAAGGTCGGTGGGATATGACTCTTTTGTTTGCGATGTGCGGAGGGCAACACACATTTCCCGTCTTATTTATGGAGATAATGAGAATTTGAATGAAATTCCGGAGATTATGTTATACGATTTACCGCAATTTTGCGGTTACGATATCCGTGGTATCGAGCATTTATGTCGAAGAAAACGTTAAGAGGGACGTTATGAATTTGATATATGTTAACACTTAACCCTGGGCGACCTCGATACCAGAATACTTCCGCTGCCACGACAAGAACCAACAAAGCGATATTTTCATTCTTATGTGAGACGAATATATTAATATTTAGATTGTTGGTGATATATGATTTTGTCCTAACATTATACAAAATGATCTATTTATTTTAGTTGATCTTCTTGTTAGGTGTCGCATGATAAGCATTGGTGGGAAGTTTACCTGGTGTAGTTCCTGGACCGAAATAGATAGAAAAATACACTAAATACGCCGATACGGAATTATATGCCGCATGGAAATTCAAATAACAAAATTTAGAAACATCGGGTCTTCAGCATGGCACATTAAGGTCTTTGTGGACCCTATTTTTCCAAAATTTGATGGAGTCCAATAAAGGATTCTGTTTACTTATATTACTAATAAAAGCAACCATGCCCATTGATGCTACATTTTAAGTATAATTCATGTTGGATTGTGTTAGAAATACAATATGTGAACTTTATAGAGGTTTTTTTTCTTTCTTCCTAACATTGGTCCAACAAACACAAAGTCCATACTCTAAGAAACAAATATGGCAGTATGTACTGAACACTATGAAGAATGATGAACTGTAAACAAATATTCAAATTTCTTGAGTATTCTTTAAAAAAATTACTTTGAGCCAGTCGTTAACAAATGATATATTTACTTGTGAATAGAATCCTTTATTTGGACTCCTTCAAATATTGAAAAAAAATTGGGTCCTTAAAGAGCGTAATTAGTTAGGAGATTCCTGATATGGTAAACATAAAGAGCGTTTGCCTCATTTCTTTGCGAAACAATTGAAAACAAATGTGAAAAGTTTCTATGACTTTGTCGAATTATAAAAAGCATGCATGTAGATCAGCGTGTGTCGAATTATATAAAGCATGCATGTAGATCCTTGTGTATATCGTTATTTCGTGTAGTAATCTTACTCCTTCTCCCAAACAATATAGACATAATTTGGATAAAATCAACACGTTATGGGCTTATAATATGATTTATTTTAGGTTCATAATCGGCTTAGAATTGGCTCATTTTTAGAAAATAACACGAATAACTACTCACGACTTTTATGCTCATTTAAATGTGTTTTCACTGTGGCCCGCGCTATGGGCTTATTTCAGAATCAAATAATCCAGCATAAACCTATGTGTATATTATAGGTCGATTATGAACCTATGTGTATATTATAGGTCGATTATGAACCTATGTGTATATTATATGTCGATTATGAACTTATGTGTATATTATAGGTCGATTATGAACCTATGTGTAAATTATAGGTCGATTATGAACATATGTATATATTATAGGTCGATTATGAACCTATGTGTATACTATAGGTCGATTATGAACATATTGTATATTATATGTCGATTATGAACCTATGTGTATATTATAGGTCGATTATGAACCTATGTGTATATTATAGGTCGATTATGAACCTATGTGTATATTATAGGTCGATTATGAACCTATGTGTATATTATATGTCGATTATGAACTTATGTGTATATTATAGGTCGATTATGAACCTATGTGTATATTATAGGTCGATTATGAACATATGTGTATATTATAGGTCGATTATGAACCTATGTGTATACTATATGTCGATTATGAACATATGTGTATATTATAGGTCGATTATGAACCTATGTGTATATTATATGTCGATTATGAACCTATGTGTATATTATAGGTCGATTATGAACCTATGTGTATATTATAGGTCGATTATGAACATATATGTATATTATAGGTCGATTATGAACCTATGTGTATATTATAGGTCGATTATTAACCTATGTGTATATTATAGGTCGATTATGAAACTATGTGTATATTATATGTCGATTATGAACATATGTGTATATTATAGGTCGATTATGAACATATGTGTATATTATAGGTCGATTATGAACCTATGTGTATATTATAGGTCGATTGTGAACCTATGTGTATATTATAGGTCGATTGTGAACCTATGTGTATATTATAGGTCGATTGTGAACCTATGTGTATATTATAGGTCGATTGTGAACCTATGTGTATATTATAGGTCGATTATGAACCTATGTGTATATTATAGGTCGATTATGAACCTATGTGTATATTGTAGGTCGAGTATGTACTTATTTGCGTGAGGATATGTCGGTTTAATTGCGATATCCATGAATGGTAGCTACTGGATTCCTAGATCATGCCATGAATCTCTACTATGGCTACCGCCCGCAGAGATCATATTCCACCAGTACAAAACCTGGGAACTTTTTGAAGTTTTGACAGGGAACCTTATAAAGTCAAAAAAATAACACGGGGAATATATTTCATAGTGATTATCTGTTCCTTAATAGTGTACTCCACTATATGTGAAGGTCACAACTCGAAATTACATGTTTTTCTGTGACGTTTGTGAGCCGATATCGCAATAAACATTTAATTAATTACCCAGGAAAAGTTCCATAAGTGTAAGAAACGCAAAGCAAAATCGCTCACAAAGTCACTTAAATCGTGAAATTTCGAGTTGGGACCTACAGTGAAGTACATTATTAAGAAAGAAATAATAACAAAGAAATATATTCCCCATGTTATTTTTTTGACTTTATAAGGTTCCCTGTCAAAACTTCAAAAAGTTCCCAGGTGTTGTACTGGTGGCATATGATCTCTACGGGCGGTAGCCATAGTAGAGATTCATGGCAAGATCTACTGGATTCCTGTCTGGGAGTACAAAGCCAGTGGCCATTTTGTGGAACAAATGGCAGCAGCTATCACTTGTTGAATTGACTGGGATGTTAAATGCTTAGTCCTGCTATTTTCACGTGGCGTAATGTTTGCCAAATGTTAATTCATCTTTGTTGTTTTCGGTTTTCAGTAATTGAACCAATCACGTTCTAAATATAGCGACGACAGTCCAGTTTGGGAATTAAAAATGGCAGAAAAGTTTAGTCGAGAAGCAGAGAACAAATGCATCTCTGTATTCTTACTTTAATATTTGAATTGCCGATGGTTCACAGAAGTGAAACTCACTTGACTCTATATAATAGTTGGTAAATGTAATGGCACTCGAATTTGTACCTAAAACTATCTGAATTGGGGGGAAAAAACTTGGTTTGAATGAACCTTTATAGTTATACCAGTCAGTCATTTTACCGGAGAATTAACTTTAACAAACGAGTGGTGATAAAAATGTCATCCATTGTCATTCACGTTTCTCATGTAGGGCGATATGAATATATCGCTTACAGTCGATGCGGGATATAAACAAGGCTATCTCGATACACCGTTAGGGTAGATACATAATTGTCAGTCATAGTAATTTCCCATCTGTTCAGATATGTAATATACATTTTCTCGCACAGAAGTGAGATAATTAACGCTCTTTATTTTCCCACAAATTAGGTATAAACTGAAGACAAACGCTCTTTATTGATCCATGCTGAATAATATGACACGGCTAACGCCCGTAGAGATCATATACCACTAGTACAAAGCCTGTGAATTTTTTGAAGTTTTGACAGGGAACCTTATAAAGTCGAAAAAATAACAATATATTTCTTAGTTATTTATCAGTTTCTTAAAGGTACTCAATCCGATCAGAGGGTCCTATATTACTATTTCTTTGGCTTTGGGGGTAAAAAATAATTGATTCGAGTCGAGGAACCTACCAATCAACGCTCAGGGTGATCAGATATCGATATTTGAAGTTTCATTATTTCTATTCATTCTGTCCCAGAACACAGTCAAAATTGCGTTATTATTACCACTTGATTTTAGAGTTATCCATCCTTGTCTGTTTGAATAGTGTTTTGGTGTACACATCTCGAGCAGATTACGAATTTAAGGGAAATTATTAGTACTCATCTCGAGAAAATAACAAATTTCAAAAATCAATATCTAATAACTCTGAGCTTTGTTTGATGGGTTCCTCGACTCGAATCAAATATTTTTTACCCCCAAAGCCAAAGAAATAGTAATATAGGACCCTCTGATCGGATTGTTGTTGTTGGAATCTGTTGAGATGGGGACCCTCTGGTCGGATTGAGTACCTTTAATAATGTAATTTACTGTAGGTGAAGGTCCCAACTCGAAATTGCACGATTTAAGTGACTGGGCGAATTTGTCTTGCGTCATAACATTTCGGTTTCCGACGACTTATAATTTGACCGAATTTTGTCATTGACAGGGTATGTCAGATATTCTCTGTCAGCTGAAATTATTATTTTATTTTGCGATAGTACAATTAGAAATGGCTAAAGATGCTCTTGTTCTATTTAGGATCTGTTCTATTTTCATGCTGTATTCTGAGAGACTGAACTGTCCATATTCATTTGAAAATTGGCTAGATCAAGCCGGAAGGAATTGTAACTGACAAAAACACTTTAATAAAAAATGTTAGATTTAATTACAAAAATATGCGTCAGACCAGCGTAGCGAGGGGACTGAACTCTGTCAGACCAGCGTAGCGAGGGGATTGAACTCTGTCAGACCAGCGTAGCGAGGGGACTGAACTCTGTCAGACCAGCGTAGCCAGGGGACTGAACTCTGTCAGACCAGCGTAGCCAGGGGACTGAACTCTGTCAGACCAGCGTAGCGAGGGGACTGAACTCTGTCAGACCAGCGTAGCGAGGGGACTGAACTCTGTCAGACCAGCGTAGCGAGGGGACTGAACTCTGTCAGACCAGCGTAGCGAGGGGACTGAACTCTGTCAGACCAGCGTAGCCAGGGGACTGAACTCTGTCAGACCAGCGTAGCGAGGGGACTGAACTCTGTCAGACCAGCGTAGCCAGGGGACTGAACTCTGTCAGACCAGCGTAGCGAGGGGACTGAACTCTGTCAGACCAGCGTAGCGAGGGGACTGAACTCTGTCAGACCAGCGTAGCGAGGGGACTGAACTCTGTCAGACCAGCGTAGCGAGGGGACTGAACTCTGTCAGACCAGCGTAGCGAGGGGACTGAACTCTGTCAGACCAGCGTAGCGAGGGGACTGAACTCTGTCAGACCAGCGTAGCCAGGGGACTGAACTCTGTCAGACCAGCGTAGCGAGGGGACTGAACTCTGTCAGACCAGCGTAGCCAGGGGACTGAACTCTGTCAGACCAGCGTAGCGAGGGGACTGAACTCTGTCAGACCAGCGTAGCGAGGGGACTGAACTCTGTCAGACCAGCGTAGCGAGGGGACTGAACTCTGTCAGACCAGCGTAGCGAGGGGACTGAACTCTGTCAGACCAGCGTAGCGAGGGGACTGAACTCTGTCAGACCAGCGTAGCGAGGGGACTGAACTCTGTCAGACCAGCGTAGCCAGGGGACTGAACTCTGTCAGACCAGCGTAGCGAGGGGACTGAACTCTGTCAGACCAGCGTAGCCAGGGGACTGAACTCTGTCAGACCAGCGTAGCGAGGGGACTGAACTCTGTCAGACCAGCGTAGCGAGGGGACTGAACTCTGTCAGACCAGCGTAGCCAGGGGACTGAACTCTGTCAGACCAGCGTAGCGAGGGGACTGAACTCTGTCAGACCAGCGTAGCCAGGGGACTGAACTCTGTCAGACCAGCGTAGCGAGGGGACTGAACTCTGTCAGACCAGCGTAGCCAGGGGACTGAACTCTGTCAGACCAGCGTAGCGAGGGGACTGAACTCTGTCAGACCAGCGTAGCGAGGGGACTTAACTCTGTCAGACCAGCGTAGCGAGGGGACTGAACTCTGTCAGACCAGCGTAGCGAGGGGACTGAACTCTGTCAGACCAGCGTAGCGAGGGGACTTAACTCTGTCAGACCAGCGTAGCGAGGGGACTGAACTCTGTCAGACCAGCGTAGCGAGGGGACTGAACTCTGTCAGACCAGCGTAGCGAGGGGACTGAACTCTGTTTTGCCAGGTTTAAAGGCCCACTTAATTTTCGAACCCCCAGATCACAATATATAAAATATGTCATATTATATACCATGAACCCCCAGATCACAATATATAAAATATGTCATATTATATACCATGAACCCCCAGATTACAATATATAAAATATGCCATATCATTTAGCATTTGAAAGAGGAAGCTCCAAAACATTGTATTTTCAACTTATTCGATGTAATAAACTGTGAACATGTTGTTTTTATTGAGATATCGACGTCTGTTCTGTTGATGCACAAAGTCGATTATTTTCAATGGAAGGGAATATATCTATATATTTAGATATAGAGTTATTCCCCTTCCATTGAAAATAAACTATAGTTTGAATTATGTTGCATTCTGGGAGCCATAACGGGGGAATGTTTTTATGATTTCAGCCAGTTTCTATTACTATATAGGCAACTTCTGATACACAGACGTTCCAAATGATGATGAATTATAGTATTTTAATCATATTTTATGGCACAGATTGTTATTAAAACCGTATATCGGTGACTCGAACATTAAAGTGATATGAACCACTCCGGTAGGGTGATCAAACATAAATTGAGAAAAATGTTACCCAAAGCAACTCAAAGTAGTATTTTTTTACGACTATTAATCAAAATTGACAACACACATCGTTATTCTTAAATGCAATGACTCTCGACGGCGCAACAATTTGTATTAGTTTATCGCTAATAATTGCGTCCCGAATCGAGATGTAAATATTTATGATTGAGCGTAGTTCAGACGGTGTTTTCTATGGAGTGGTATTGTCGATTTCTTTGAAATTTTCGGCGATGTTAGTAGAATGCTACATTCCCCAGATTGACATAGCGCCTGAGTACTAACTTATCAATTTCACTCACCCGCACAAGTCCATAATATGTCTTTAACCCTTTACCCAACAGAACGACCCTGTGCCAATGCATTCTCTTATATATGCGAGTCGACCATAGGTCGCCTCGCATATATAAGAGAATACATTGGCTTAACACATTACAAATTATAAAATTGTTAAAGAATGTTTTTTTTTAGGCCAATGCATTCTCTTATATATGCGAGGCGACCTATGGTCGACTCGCATATATAAGAGAATGCATTGGCACAGGGAATAACTGTAACCATCACAATGTGGTCAATGAGCCGGTTCCAATGATATCCATATTTGTATGGTTTTATTGAGACAGACCCAAGATAATTTAGGCTGTTGCAGCTTTATTTGGCCGTTTTTGGCCGGTTTGTTGGGTAAAGGGTTAAAATCGACACGGGGCCCGTATTATCAGTTTCTTTTTGGTTTATTTGTTATTGAAAAAAGAATACAGAGACCACATTGACATTATACAGAGACCACAGTGACATTATCCTTCGGCACGTCAATGCTCGCTATCCCGGACATATAGTAGATGTGCACACCCACTGCCACACATTATGCCCAGGTCTACTCTCTTCTTGCGACATCAGGATTATTCCTTATTACTCATTTGTCATTAGTTGTGCTAATTCTCTACTTTTCTAAAGTTGGTTTAGGTTATTTGTTCAATGATTTCAATGATGTTCGGGGCGCTCATATTGTCAGATTACTTCCTAAATTTCTTAAAGTGATGTGAAACACTCCGGTAGGCTGATCAAATAGAAATGGAGAATAATCTTGTTCAAAGTAGTTATTTTTACAAATATTATATCTAAATTGACAACACACACCGTCATTCTTATATATTAATTAAATGCAGTGACTGCTGATGGCGAAATCGTTTTCGTTAATTTATCGCCGATATAAGCGTCCCGATTCGAGAAGTAAATATTTAAAATTTAGCGTAGTTCAGACAATGTTTTCTATGGAGTGGTACGGTCGATTTGCATGAGATTTTCGGTGATGTTAGTAGAATGCTACATTCCTCCAGTTGACATAGCACCTGAGTAAACTACTTATCAGTTTCACGCACCCGAAAAAGTGCATAATATGTCTTTAACATATTTTTTATAGCTAAAATATGATTGCTGACACGCAATGGGGTGAACAGTTCTCTAATCGAACGTGTTTGAATAAATGGTTCTATTTCATGTTTGTCTTAAAACGACCACGTTGTTCCATGTTTATTGCACACTCTATAGATTATAGCATGTAGTATACTGACATTTATATCAATATTTCTTTATATAATTGAACAAACTTATGATTTATGTAGACTATACTTCATAATTGTGTGAAGACAGTTTATGTTACAGTTGACGTCGTCACTGACTTTGTGAGTGTAATCGGTTTGTATAGCCCAAATGACGAGATAATTTGTTTTATACTCAACGTTTCTGAAATCTGGATTTTTCTGTATTTCGTAAAAAATAAACCAATGGGTGTTCAATAAAGATCGTAATTGAATCTCGAATATTATATGGGTCTATAATTAACCCTTCCACTGGAGCTTCGTGAAATTTTGCGAAAACCCCGTGCCAATGTATTCTCCTCTACAGGCGAGTCTCCCATAGGGAGCCTCGCATATATCAGAGAATACATTTGCCTAACAATATTTACCTTGACTTTGTAAAGCCAGTGCATGCATTCTCTTATATATGCGAGGCCCCCTATGGATGAGACTCGCATACATACGATAATACAATGGTACATGATATTTAATGCTGCACCAGCGCAGCTCCCGCCATGAAAGGGTTAACACCGGTTATAAGTGAAGATTTCCACGATGAAGAAGAAACGGTCGGCTCTTTGATGGCGAGATGGATTTACATTAGAATATCTCACCGATTATGATGTCCTCATCACCCGACGGCGCACTCGTGTCCAGAACAACTTCTTGCTCGTGTAAATCCTTCTGGATAAATATTTTTGATGTTGCCACGGCCTTTCTCTTTCTCACCAAGAACGCTTTAGGCATTGCAGCTGATTGATTAATTGTTAGTAATCTCAAATAGAATATATTCACACAGTTAAACGTTTCTTGCTGGTGTGCAATAACATTCCTCTGGCATACTCTTCAATTTAAGAACATTGGTGTCCATAAGATGAACTGGCAGAATAAAGTACATTTGCTATATACATGTATATATAAGTCCAAAATTAAAGAAGGCATCCATATGATGCGGATACCCGAGAAGTCGTGGACGCGATGTTCAAAATAGGACACGAAAATCCTTATTTGAAGGATTATCTTTTTTCTATTAACAGTAGTAAAGCTAAGAGTTCCCCTTGATATACGATAACGGAGAGTAGGCAAAGTGGAGCTTTCAATGGGTTTTATAGCGGCTTTTTGGCAATGGCTGCGGAGTGTTCCGTTCCTTCTTTTGTGTTGTTTAAATAGCGTAACGGATGGTAGATGTGTGTGAATGACTGTTTCATTCACGGTAAGTATCCAATATCACACATGGTCTCGCACGGCGATTATAGTATTCTGTGATGCGAAAGGAGGTGTTTCTACGTTTCGCATGCATTCAGATGGGCCTATATGTCGACCAGTCACTGACTACTAACTTACTGTCACGTAAGGTTAAACTACACGCCCATAGCTTTAGGGTGCGATCATAAACTGGCAAGTTTGCACGGCATTGTCTTGCAGGTATTTTATCATAGAAAACCCTGTGTTGCCAGAATATGAACGGCAATGTGCATATAAAATGTATATAAACCAAAGCTAACGACATGATTAGTAAAATATCGGTAGTTTCACATGTTTTTTTTATAGTGACTTGATATACGGTTTTAATAACAATATATGCCATAAAATATGATTAAAATACTACAATTCATCACTATTTGAAACATATGTGTCTCAGAAGATTCCCACAGAGAAATAGAAAACTGCTGGAATCATAGAATGACTTCCCCCTTTGGCACACAGAATGCAACAGAATTCAAACTTTTTCAATGGAAGGGGAATAACTCTATCTTTAATATATAAAGTTATTTCCCCTGCATTGAAAATAATACTGATTTTTACTTCAATCTGGGAGTCTCCCATATGGAGCCTCGAATATATTCAAGAGTACATTGGCCTAACAATATTTACATTGACCTTGTAAGGCAGGGCATTCTCTTATATAAGCGAGGCTCCCTATGTGGGACTCGCATATATAAGAAAATTCACTGGAAGATGACCTTTAACTCTTCCATGACTAGAGCTTCCTGAAATTTTGTGAAAAACCGTGCGCTAATGCATTCCCTTATATATGCGAGTCTCCCATATGGGGCCTCGCACATATAAGAGAATTCATTGGCCTAACAATATTTACCTTGACCTTGTAAGCCAGTGCATTCTCTTATATATATGCGAGGCTCCCTATGGGAGACTGGCACATGGTATTTAATGATGCACCAACACAGCTCCCGTCATGTAAGGGTTAATTAAATGCTAGGTGTTTTGGCAGCTGTGTGGACGTATCTTATAGATGTAATCAAGCCGGGATTCGTCAAATCCAGTTTAAACCCCCGATTTTAAATATGGGTTAAACCTACATTGACGGTTCAGCTAAACTGGGTCTAAGGGGCGTTTGTAGTAATTTCCCAGTGAAATTAACTTTTGTGTGGTCTTTCCTCTAAAGCAATGTCGTCATTTTGGTATAGTGGTTGACGTACGTTATGGGCTCAATGACAGTGGAGTATTTGGATGGCGAAAGAAAACCAACCAAGTCCATGCTTTCGGACCCAGCCAAAACCTCATTGTCAGCCAGCACCATGACAATGTGACTGGTCCATTACTGGATAATTAAGGGGGAGACGCACATTTTGCATAAATTTTTAATTGCATAATATAGCACCATACCCCACATATTATAATGAAGAATAAAGCAGTCACAAATATTGCAGCCCAGTGAAAACAAATGTTGATATGCAGTGTGGTTCACCCACTCAATAGGAGCAATCAACTGGAATTAGGCCACAGTGTTAAGAAATGTGGTGGTCAGATTTTTCTTGGTTATAAACCCATGACCCAAAACTCATATCAGCCCAATTTTTAATTGATCAACAGGCATGACATGAACATTCTCAAATATAGAACTTTATTTATGGGTAGTTGCTTTCTAATTGAAAATAATCATTAAATATCATGAATCAAGAAAATAATTAAGTCTCCTCTCATGATCTTCAGATATGATATCATGGATATATGAACTGCACTTTAAAAAAAAAGATCTATTTTACAGAAGTTCTTAGTACCGGAAAACAGAGAATTTTAAATATTTTTCATGCCACGAAAGTAAGGTAAGTGAGATCATAATATCCAATGGGCCGATGATTCATAAATATTATGTCACAATAATTGCTGGTACCAAATTTCACAAAGAAATTCCCGACAGGTTTTGAGAAAATCCATTTTGAAATACCCGGAAATTTTGGCAAAACGTGCTTCTGATCCTTAACCCTTTACCCAACAAAACGGCAAAAAACGCCCAAATAAAGCTTCACAGCCTAAAATATCTTCCGTCTGTCTCAATAACACCATACAAATATGGATATCATTGGAACCGGTTCATTGACCACATTGTGATGGTTACAGTTATGCCCTGTGCCAATGCATTCTCTTATATATGCGAGTCGACCATAGGTCGCCTCGCATATATAAGAGAATGCATTGGCCTAAAAAAAAATCTTTTTTTAACACTTTTTACCATTTTTTCTTACATTCTTTAACAATTTTATATTTTTTTCTTACATTTTTTAACAATTTTTATAATATTTTTCTACACTCTTTGACAATTTTATCATTTTTAATATGTGTTAATCCAATGCATTCTCTTATATATGCGAGGCGACCTATGGTCGACTCGCATATATAAGAGAATGCATTGGCACAGGGCCGTTCTGTTGGGTAAAAGGTTATAGCGTTATCGAAATGCCGCTGAAAACAAAACAATGGATGACACATGTTGTATATTGTATTCGCATAGAGTGTAAGCATAGTTTTATTTCCAAATAATTGTCATATAATACATTAATATTGGGTGCGTATTACGAAATGGGGGTCTCCCCTCAATATTCATTTGACAAAATTTAATCCCTTTGGCGTTTCCCTTATTATATTTGGAGTCTGGTTTATATATAGATACCAGTCATGTTTATCTATAGCAGTTGCACTCAGTTAAACGTTTCGAACGAACACACCTAAAGGTTATAAATGCAATAAATCTGATCAATTACAGGTATCGATATATACAGCGTGGGTGGATGTGCATGTGCAGGTATTATTATCACCTTATATGAAGACATACTTTCCATACTACAAAACCAACATTCGTGGCTTTACGCAATTTAGTTTACTTGTAACATTGTTATTAAATCAGACGAATTGTAAGTTGAAAAAGGGCGGTAATTCATGTACAAAAAATTGGACGGAACCCATATTTTAACAAGGCCCTGTATTTTTGGATGAGAAACATACATACCATATTTGGTTCTGATAAAACTAGCCAAACTGGAGTTATCGGCCGGAAATAAAAAACGGACAGAATAGATATCGAGAACTGTCAATATAATATACTAGCAGGGTTACCCGGCGTTGCTCAGGTTAATGTATGCTGTGGATATTTGTTGGGAATAGAGAATGCTCCTGCTTAAACTGTTATACGTTTTCTCATAAATTGTATATTCTAATAGCATCACAAAACATGATTATTACAGTCATGGAATATAAGTAGTGGCTCACCTTGTCAATTGTCATTGTTTATCGCGATTAATCCGTTCCACCAATAATGAAGTATTTATTTATTTACAGCTGCGGAAACATTAGACGTTATAATATGATACATGAACATCATAAACACATTAGTTCGATATTAAAAGATGATAATTGGGTTTTGCATATTGAGATGTATCAATCAATCTAGTGGGTTGGACTAAGATCTCGAGGACACCTGGCTATCATATCTCCATGAAGATACAGATGTTTCAAAGAAATTTCCAGGTGCTCCTCTGTTCATGGTGCTATATATTGGCTAAATATTCTTAGTTTAAACGAAATATTGCTGCGCCAATATATCAGCTACATGTACCAGGCACAGAGCTAGATTTTGAGTTGTTTATGTCAGTCGATGAGTCTGTTCTAAAACCCTTGTCAGATGTCAGTATTGGTAGGATCCTGAAAAGTCTTGTGCTACTAACTGCATTTTCTTGTATATCAGAAGAAACTATATTTGACTGCACACTGTGACCACTATTTTTGAACAGGCCTTCCATATCTCTTGACAAATTGTAACTTTTTGTGGAAACTGTATTGAATGGAACAGACTAATTTTTTTTATTATATATATATGCAATCCTCTGACGGTTCGAGGTCTCTCAGTTTGCACGAATATATGTATCTCTTCAATAGAATGATAAATATACGTTTAATACTTCTTCTAGTTATCTCTTTTTGCTAGCTCATTGTGTGAATGCCTTGATTGCCATTCCCATATAAATATGACTGTTAAGAAGATATAATTGTTCAAGTGACTTATGTGGGTCACCATATGTCGGGGTTGTGAAGTGTGAACGCACAACTACTTAAAATGATATGGAGATGGCCTGGTGACTGTATATAACTTATATGTGGATATCGGCGAATAGCAATCTTATCAATGATAGTGCATATCCGCTCGCCATCCGTGACGCAAACGACACCAAATGTGATTTAATTCATGGTATATCATTAGAGAAAAACGTGTATGAATTTGGTGGAATTTGGTTTATTAAATCAATTGTTGATGCAACGCTGACTCGAACAACACCATATTGCGAAGGTGATTATGTATTCGTTTGGTGGAAATCAGCGACAAAACTATTTCACCATATTTTTTTAATTTCCCCTCCCACCAACAGCGTCATTTTAGAAAATTTTAACCCGCACCATTATCTTCCTTGTAAAAAGTTACCCCTCTTAGAACGCCTTGGTGCCATCTCGATTGTACCGCGTGAAGTTATATATAGAACGCACACAGACAGACAAAAAGACAGACAGACAGCACGATTTTATTTCTTGTATCATTTGAGAAGAACGTGTCTGAATTTGATGGTAATTGGTACTAAAAATATTTTGTATCAGTTTTGGTGACCCTCCCGTCCCTATTTCGGACTCAAGCTGCACACGCTAAGACTCATTAGAGATTAGAGATGCATATATATGAAATTGGTGAAAATTGGCGAGTATACAAATTCGTATCAAATTTAAGGTCCCCATATCTCTCACCCATAGGGCACCAATTTGGTATATCTAAACCACACGATAAGATTCCTCGTATGACGGTGAAGAATATGTTTCAATCTGGTGGAAATCGGCACTAAACATATAGATATAATTTGTTGTGTCCCTCTCATCTCTATACACCACTGACTCGAATGGCCCCACTTGTGACATCCTTAAACCACACGATTACACTTCTGATATCATGGAGATGATTGTTTTTAAGTTTGGTAATAATCGGCGACTAAACAATTTTTTTTATCAAATTTGGTGCCAATCCCTTCCCTCTCCATCTCTCACCCAAACAGCAACACTATGGCGTCTTTAAATCACGATTAGATTCCTCGTATCATGGATAAGAACGTGTATCAATTTGGTGGAAATTGGCGCTAAAACAATTGTGCATCAATTTTGGTGCCCCGGTCCCTTTCAATGCAACCCTGACTCTTATGAGGCCACATTTGACAGATAAAAGCCACAACATTAGACTCCTCATACCGTGGGGATGATGTTGTATAAGTGTGGTGGCAATCGGCGACATATTATCAAATTTAGTGCCCACCCCTCCCAATCTCTCATCCAAAAACAACAGTTTTGCGTTGTTAAATCGCACAATTAGATTCCTTGTATCATGAAGAAGAATATATATCAATTTGGTGGAAATTGGCGCTAAAATTAGTTTTTATCAATTTTGGTGCCCCTCTCCCCTTCCGTTCATCCCTGACTCAAACGACGCCACATTTGACATATTTAAACCACACCGTTGGATTCTTCATATCATGGTGATGATTATATGTAAGTTTCGTGGCAATCGGTGAGAGAAAAAAAATCTGCCCCCCCCTTCCGGGTGTAATTTTTGTGTCCCTGTCATATCTATACACCACTGACTCGAATGGCCCCACTTGTGACATCCTTAAACCACACGATTACACTTCTGATATCATGGAGATGATTGTTTATAAGTTTGGTAATAATCGGCGACTAAACAATTTTTTTTATATCAAATTTGGTGCCAATCCCTCCCCTCTCCATCTCTCACCCAAACAGCACCACTATGGCGTCTTTAAATCACGATTAGATTCCTCGTATCATGGATAAGAACGTGTATCAATTTGGTGCAAATTGGCGCTAAAACAATTGTGCATCAATTTTGGTGCCCCTGTCCCTTTCAATGCAACCCTGACTCGAATGAGGCCACATTTGACAGATAAAAGCCACAACATTAGACTCCTCATACCGTGGGGATGATTTTGTATAAGTGTTGTGGCAATCGGCGACTTATTATCAAATTTAGTGCCCACCCCTCCCAATCTCTCATCCAAAAACAAAAGTTTGGCGTTGTTAAAACGCACAATTAGATTCCTTGTATCATGAAGAAGAATATATATCAATTTGGTGGAAATTGGCGCTAAAATTAGTTTTTATCAATTTTGGTGCCCCTCTCCCCTTCCGTTCATCCCTGACTCAAACGACGCCACATTTGACATATTTAAACCACACCGTTGGATTCTTCATATCATGGTGATGATTATATGTAAGTTTCGTGGCAATCGGTGAGAGAGAAAAAATCTGCCCCCCCCCCTGCCTTCCGGGCACCCCTGACGCGAACGGCGTGACTTTTGCCATAATTAAACCACGACATTAGATTCCTCATATTATGGGGATGATTATATATAAGTTTGGTGGCAATCGGCGACAAATTATTTTTCTGCCCCTCCCCCTTTTCTGCCCCTGACAACAACGGCGTCACTTTAGAAAATTCTAACCCCGACCATTATCTTTCTCGTAAAAAGCTACTCCTAGTAGACCCCTTTGGCATCATCTAGATGGTCCCCTGTGAATTTCTATAAAACACAGACAGACAGACAGACAGACAGACATTCGCAAATATAGATATAGAAGATGACTGGGTTTTTTTTAAACGGGCGTATAGAGTTGAACAACTTGTCAAAATATTATCCCCAAAATATGCCATTTATATACATCATATGATGTTAGCGATGTCACCCTAAGTCAAGTTGTCCTGATAATGTGCTATGATGCGGTTAGGTCCTGTTGAATTATTATTATATCTTTATTTCCTCCAGTATATGAAGATTTATAAAGCATGTAACAAATAATTTTTGGCGGTGTTCCGATAATCTGAACATATTCAGGAAAAGCCATTATGCGTATCAAACATTCAAAAACATATCTATTGCGAAATATTTTTATACTGGTTGTACTAGTTGTTTGAAAATCTACTATAATCAAGATGGTTATTCACGTCGTTTTAGAACGACGTGAATTACCAGGATAGGCAATATTATTTTTTCAAAATTATATATGTTCTTGAATGTTCCATACACACACTGTTTTGTTCTCAAATCGCTCGGATTAGCCAAACACCGCTAAATGACAACTTTAGAAAAAATGACGGTATACTTTATCGTAACGCCATCAGCTATTCAGCAGGTCCACCAGCATCATGTCATATTAGCAGGACCACTTGACCAGGGGTGGGTGTTTGGATGATCTGAACAAATCGAACAAAAGCCACAATGTGCATAAAATACTAAAAAAAAATACAAAAAAACAAACAAACTCATGTATAGTGTGAAATATTTTAATAATGTTTGTGTTCATTTATGCGAACCGGCCATAATTGAGATGGCTATCCTTGTCGTTTGGACAATTATTTAAAAAATATTTATGTTCTTGAATGTTTCGTACAAATACTGGCTTTTGTTGAAATCGGCATATGCGACAACTTTAGAAAAACCAAAGCTATGTATTTAGCAGGACCCACCAGTATCATAGCAATTTAACAGGACCCACCAGCATCATAGCAATTCAACAGGACCCACCAGCATCATAGCAATTCAGCAGGACCAACCAGCATCATAGCAATTCAACAGGACCCACCAGCATCATAACAATTCAGCATGACCCACTAGCATCATAGCAATTCAGCAGGACACACAAGCATCATAGAAATTCAGCAGGACCCACCAGCATCATAGCAATTCAGCAGGATCCACTAGCATCATAGAAATTCGGCGGGACCCACCAACATCATAGTAATTCAGCAGGACCCACCTGCTTGTTTTTTAGTGTTTTGGCAATGAGTTGGGCTTCAAAACCACTTTGGATGAGAGAAATAATGTAATTCTAACTGTAAACTGACTGCAGGCAGTTATCGTGTTGTATTTTGTTGCAAATATTGAAATCCAAGATGGCCGCTGGCAGCCATGTTTATTTGGCCGAATGACCTCAAAATGACTCATTCCTATTTACATGTCCATGTTAACATCCATGATAAATAGTATGCACTGAAATTTATATACAGCTGTTTACAGTGAATCCCCCCCGCAAATCTCTGTTTTAGTGTTAAAAGGGGGGGGGGGTGGGTGTAAAAAAATGGTCGGAAAAAACTGCCGAAAACGGAAAAAAATTTGGCGGTGGGGGTGGGTGGGTACAAAAAATGATCGAAAGGGAAAAAATGCCATACGTGCCTGAAATTGTTTTCCGACCCCCCCCCCCCTGGGAGAAATAGAAAAACTTGGCTCTTTTCTTATATTCATTATTGATATATAGTTCTCAAATAACGTAATTTCACGCTTTAAACCATTGTTATGTAAACAAAACTGTTACAGTGATTTTATTAACAAACTTCGCTAATCGTGTAGTATATTAAAATATTCTAGTTTGAATGTGAATTTCAGAATATTTTTAGAATACTTTGACCTTTTCCAATGATTACCGTCAAGTTTTGATTAAACTGTGGTATCTTATTGGACTAATTGGATTTTTATTGGTAATGTAACAGTAATGTTTACATAGCAATGATTTCGACATACGAAATCCAGTCGTAAGTCGGGATTTTTTTTTACCATGTGCCAATGCATTCTCTTATATATGCGAGTCGACCATAGGTCGCCTCGCATATATAATAGAATGCATTGGCCTAACAATTTTTTATCATTTTTTTAAAATAAATGTTTCTTACAATTTTTAGGACATAAAAAAACAAAACAACATCCATTACCCTGCAGGGAGCCCCACACATATATAGAAGCATATAGAATAGTGTCGTCTGCTCATGTTTGTCTGGGGCTCTGTATGGGTGAAATTATAAAATTGTTAAAGAATACAAGAAAAAATTATTAAAATTGTAAAAAATTGTTAGGCCAATGCATTCTCTTATAAAAACAAATTAGATTTTTGAGACAATGCAAATTTTTTGAGATTGGGTGGGAGAGAATGCATTGGCACAGGGTGAAAAAAATCCCGACTTACGACTGGATTTGATATGGCGGGTCACATATCAATGATTTCGACATACGATATCCTCATTATTGGAGAATTATGAATAATGTAAATAAGAACAAGGTCAATCTATTTTTTCATGTACTTGTCGATGATATGTACAGTAATGCTCTAATTAATCGACATATTAACGCCGAGAGCTTTCCGATGAATGGCAACAAGCCATATTTCCGACTAAATCCTGAAAAGTTACCCATAATTCTGCTGTGGTTCTGCATTTATGGGTTCAACTTGAACTAATTGCAACACCATGTTTCTTACCAGGAATAATAAGAGAAATGAAGGACTTAACCACAGCAGAATTATGGGTAACTTTTCAGGATTTAGTCGGAAATATGACGAGAGCTTTCCGATGAATGGCAACAAGCCATATTTCAGACTAAATCCTAAAAAGTTACCCATAAATCTGCTGTGGTTCTGCATTTATGGGTTCAACTTGAACTAATTGCAACACCATGTTTCTTACCAGGAATAATAAGAGAAATGAAGGACTTAACCACAGCAGAATTATGGATAACTTTTCAGGATTTAGTCGGAAATATGGCTTGTTGCCATTCATCGGAAAGCTCTCGGCGTTAAGAGGTCGATTAATTAGAGCATTACTGTAGTTGTTTTACAAACTTTTATGTTATTTCGCATGTACCCAATTTGAAGGCATTAAATCCCTTTAATACACAGAAGACATATCCGGAAACTTTGTATGTGTCAAACTCGGCCTATTTATCGATTGGGACACGAGCACTATATTACTCTGCGGTAGGCACACCTTCGCACTCCTGTGTGGTAACTATATAACTTGGATAACACTTTTATTTGATGAGTGTGATGCGATGCAAGCATGAACCCGATTCTTTGAAAATCTTATGAGCAAACCCGGACACGGGTCATCTGTTTGTTTGGAGAGTAGATTTTATATATACTAAAATACGGTGCATTGATAACGGGTATTAACATAAAGTTAAGGAACCCGAACCATAAGGGAAATACTCAAATCACCAAAAAGAAGACCACCCATTTGGTATATTCATATGGCTGCTTTTACTGCTTCCTTCAATAACTATAACACAATTGTAAGTAATAGATCTTCGCTATCTGGTCGTGACATGTAGTGCATTCACATTTAATTCCCACCCAGTGGTGGGCTCTCAGTGGAAACGAAGGCCTCTCGGTGTTCTACACATGCCTCTCAGTGTATGCACAGGCCTTTCGGTGTTCTACGCAGACATCTCGGTGTTCTACGCAGACATCTCGGTGTTCTACGCAGACCTCTCGGTGTATACACATGCCTCTCGGTGTTCTACGCAGACATCTCGGTGTTCTACGCAGACCTCTCGGTGTTCTACACATGCCTTTCGGTGTTCTACGCAGACCTCTCGGTGTTCTACGCAGACCTCTCGGTGTTCTACGCAGACCTTTCGGTGTTCTACGCAGACCTCTCGGTGTTCTACGCAGACCTCTCGGTGTTCTACGCAGACATATCGGTGTTCTACGCAGACATCTCGGTGTTCTACGCAGACCTCTCGGTATTCGAAGCTGGCCTTTCGGTGTACTACGCAGACCTCTCGGTATTTTGCGCAGGCCTCTCGGTTTCTAAGCAGGCCTCTCGATATCATGCGCAGGCCCCCTCCGAGCAATTTGCCTTTTTGACGAAAATACTTTTCGTACAAAACTATTATAGGGAAGAACATATCGACAATTTTTCAGTTATTAGTTATAGATCTGACGGTACCCAGTTCGACCGTGGGCCATATGTGGTTAATGCAGTACAATATGGCGTGCACCAACTCATGTGGTAGGGAAACATTTTCTCAACATGGGCATTCTGGTGGGTTTTATGGTGTCTATAGGCATACCTTGTTGTACTTTCGATTTGAATTCGCTGCCATTACATTCCGCTTCAAAAATGTCAAGTTACAATATATGTCAAGAAATTGCAGAATGCCCATTTTGGGAAACTGTTATGGGTCACAATGCCCCCAGATGAACAGGACTTTTATCTAAGTTTATTAATTTTCACTTTCTCTGTGTCCAGCGCCTTTTCGATAGTTCGCACCCTGGGTCCTTGTTGAACACTGACCGGAACTGATCAATGAGAAATAAAACTATTTTGCTGCTTTTGGCGGCTAACGATGTTCCTACATTGAGCGGAGATACTCCGAGATATATATATACCGAGATATACCGATATATATATCGAGATATACCGAAATATACCGAGGTATACCGAGATATACACCGAGTTACACCGTCACATACCGATATTTATACCGAAATATACCGAGATGTATCGAAATATACCGAGATATACCGACGTATATCGAGATATACCGAAATATACCGAGATATACCGAAATATACCGAAATATACCGAAACATACCGATATTTATACCGAAATATACCGAGATGTATCCAGATATACCGAAATATACCGAGATATACCGATGTGTATATCGAGATATACCGAAATAAACCGAGAGATACCGAGATATATCGATGTTATCATGTTTTTACTCTTTCACAAATCTCCAATATATTTTCATTCAATAATCCTGTTGATGTATTCACTTCAGCTCACGAATCTGAGTTCTCTTCGATATTAATTTTTTTTGCTGTCTGTATTCGTCCCATGCCCCTGTGTCCTTAGCTGTTGTCCATCTTTCGTTCTGTCTCAGTAACTATAGTAACTTGTTGTTCATCCATGGTAGTTCCGCTTATTCCTTTTCGCCAATGTTGGCACCCTGCTTGTTCATTAATCTTTCTGACAGTTATTCTTGTTAATGTTTCCCACGTGGTGTTGAGGTCCACACCTAGTGTCAATGCGGTAATATCTTCACCCAGTTTATCCATGTCTGTTAATACGTTGGGGATGGTATGCAATTTGTGACAATCATATCATGGGCATAGATCTATGTCCCCTGACCAGGGGAATGTCATGTGATAGGCGCATTTGACATTGATATGACTTAAAGGTGGACTAATAAATCATATGATCAATAACGAGTGTATATTATCAGACCAGAAGGTATGTGGGGGAACATAGGTACACGACAGTAAAATAACACAGGGACTGTCACATGGGATAGGTTCTGTAGACCTCTAATGATTTAAAGAGGTACTAAGAATTAGCGTTTATTATCAACTTAAATGATATATGTAACTTTATCCGGAGAGTCACGCAATATGTGCTGTCTACCAGGGGAATGTCATGATATTTGCCTTTGACCTCAGGTGAATTAAAGGTGACTAATAAATTATATGATCAACAAAGACGTTTATTAGCAGCCCAGAAGATATGTGGGAATGACGCGGGAAATGTCACGGGATAGGTGCTGTTGACTCCAAATGATTCGAAGAGGCACTATTACTTAGCAATAAAGAGCGTTTATTATCGATATATGTCACTGTTCCGGAGAGTCATGTAATAGTTGCCCCAGGTGACTAATAATTATTTAAAATGACTTAAAGGGCCACTAATAAATTACGCATTCTTCACACGAGCAACGCCGTGTACCCAGCTAATATACATGTACCATAAAACAGAGGATTTATGATATAGAGGATCTCCAACGAGTTATGTTGAGATATAAGATTTTATGAAACGAGTTTGGTAAATTTGATTCACAACGAGTCGTAGAGGAGTTCTGCATCAAATTTATCACACGAGTTTCAGAAAATCTTATATCCCAACATAACGAGTTGAAGATCTTGTATTTCACACCAAAAAAAAACTAGAGCTTTATGCCTTTTCTGACAAATCAAAATCTATAAAAGAAGCTGAAAAATGCATGTAAAATGCATATATGTACGGCGTTGGTTGAGCCGCTTCACAACCGCATACGAAAGTATTGCGCGCTCTGCATTGCGACGAAACATATAGTCCCCCAATTTGCCTCTTTGTTTTTGTGCATATGTTCGTTAGTGCAACTAAGTTGGATAATAATTGAACTCTAATGAACAAAGCAATATTTTTTGCAATGTCTAGTATTGGTGTCAAGCGCGGCTTTTCCAAATAGTATTAATCCGCGCGGTAATATACTTGGCGCAATGCCAAGTATCACGGGAAGCACGCGGCGATTACACACAACTGAGAGATAAGAAAATATGTAATGGATTTTTCAATGATATTATAGAGGTTTCATGTGATATATATAGATATCATTCATGATGGCTGATTTTAAACGAATAATCAGTGAACTGTCGGTGTTTGTTATTTTTAACACAAAATTGCCCGATGTTCGTTTGTGACGAAAATGTTATTGCATTCTGTTATTAAAGACGGCCTCTCTCTTCCTATAACAAGTTATATATATATTTTTTTTGTGTATAAAATAATAAATATGAATCGAAGGCCCCTGTCCGGAACGCTTTTATCAATTCAAATTGATGTTAATTCGAATTTTATAGTATAATGTAGGCCTACCTACAGGTCGAGTTTGTTCTGAGTGTAGCATGCCGGGCAACTCTATCTAAAAATTGTAACGAAAAAAATGGCCACTTGACAAAATATAAGAAAACTAGCGGATGCATACCCGGCGTTGCTCGGGAAACGTTGGCTAACTCCATGATTGGCAATAACAAAGGGCAAATAAAAATAGTTCGGCCTTGACCTTTATTATCTGATATTTAATATTCATACCAGTCATTCACATTTATATAATATACTATCGGATGTCTCCGGTGGTGCACGGGCAAAGTGTGGCAAAATTAAAATTGAAACATTAAAGAGCGTTTATTGTTGCGGTACTTTGTTAAAAAAAATAAAGGCGATGTTGGGTGGAGTCGCGAACCAGCTCATGTTACCCGGAGGATCGAAGTACACGACCACACCAATTCCAATGATATCCGTCAAATAGTTTCTGTGAATCGCGATACCCGTGCGGATATGAAGTTATTAAGTCAAATCGCGACGTTGTGGGGGGGGGGTGGGGGTCATGACCCAGCTCATGTTACACAGAAGACCGAAAAACATGACCATACCAAATTTCAAAGCAATCAGCCAAATGGTTCAAGAGAAACCGTTTTTTCCGTGTGGATATGACGTCATACCGTTATGTTATGTCGTGTGGAGTCCGGGTCAAGCTCTTACTTTACCAGGCGAGCCGAAATATACATGTTCGTACCAAATTACAGTGAAGTTATTAAGTCAAATCGCGACGTTGTGGGGGGTGGGTGGGGTCACGACCCAGCCCATGTTACACAGAAGGCCGAAAAACATGACCATACCAAATTTCAAAGCAATCAGCCAAATGGTTAAAGAGAAACCGTTTTGTCCTTGTGGATATGACGTCATACCGTTATGTTATGTCGTGTGGAGTCCGGGTCAAGCTCTTACTTTACCAGGCGAGCCGAAATATACATGTTCGTACCAAATTACAGTGAAGTTATTAAGTCAAATCGCGGACGTTGTAGGGGGGGGGGGGGTCATGACCCAGCCCATGTTACACAGAAGGCCGAAATACGTGACCATACCAAATTTCAAAGCAGTCAGCCAAATGGTTCAAGAGAAACCGTTTTGTCCTTGTGGATATGACGTCATACCGTTATGTTATGTCGTGTGGAGTCCGAGTCTTACTTTACCAGGCGAGCCGAAATATACATGCTCGTACCAAATTACAGTGCGATCGGGCAAGTAGTTCCAGAGAAACCGTATTGCCCGTGAGGATATAACGTCAAAAGGCGATGTCTCACGGAATCGAGACACAGCCTATGTCACTCCCAGGTAGAAAATACACCTCGATGTGAAATTTAGATTTGAAGTTCCCAAATGGTGAATATTGTAATGTACACCCATTGGGAACCTCGTTTATGCAATTGTCGTCTGCCAATTTGGGGATATAGAGAAACTAAATTATATAAAACAGAATTGAAATCTATATGAAGAAGTTTCTATTGAAATTTTATAATAAAAAAACTTTTCAGACAAGATGAAGCCTAAGCAGAATGAGGTCCCCAGAGGGTGAATTTAGTGATGCTAGCTCGCTATGCGGGATAGCATCACTAAATTCACCCTCTGGGGACCTCATTCTGCAAATGACCGGCACACTAATCTCAGGCTTGTACATGCAGTATGGAAAGAACACAGTTTGTACTGTGGGTTCGCAGCAAAGAGGACACATGCCATTATACTGTTTTGACCTATACCTAGCGGTCGCTATTTGATGCGCACAAGAAAACGAGAAAATACAGTTATATCAGTCACCTTCAAATTGAACGGAATATATGTTGCAAATTTGATTGACATTAATCTGATAATTGGAGAAACTGATCCACGCCCTGACAATATCGTTTGGAAGGTCAAAATGGAAGCCACCGTAAGCCGTCGTGTGGTAGACTCGTGAATGTATGCGACAATGATATCTATATCCACTAGAAATATTAACATACATCGGTGCATTAATAAGTGATGTGATACAGTAATACTATAATTGTGTAGAAAAAGTATAATAAAAGATGTATTCATCCCAGCGATTTAATGGGAGATAATCCAGATAATCCGCACGTGATAGCCCGGGTGTTGTGTCGTCTGCTTGTTGATAACGAACATCGACCGCTTATCTGCCGTAATGTGACATCGTAGAAACCGGTCAAATCCGCTTATGTATAGTATTTCTGGAATTTATATGCGTGTCTTACAATTAACTTGAGAGCTGCACATATATCACACATCTTTGCTAGTGATTAGAGATATTCACTATATATCGTCCCAGTTATGGTTCAGAAAATAAAAATTGCACAGGCCTACATAATGACAAAAAAAATATAACAAACAAAGCAAATCCAAGACAACCAAAAACAAGCTGGGTTGACGCGTGCCACATGGCCAGGGATGTGGCTAGAGGGTCTCCGCTGGGGGGGGGGGTGTCCACCTTGGGAATTTCCAACTGCACCCCCCCCCCTTGAATCGGAATCACACCAACACAACTTTTTGCATAATTCCATTTGCACCCCCCCATTGAGTCGGAATCACACCAACACAACTTTTTGCATAATTCCATTTGCACCCCCCCCCTTATACCTCATGCTCAGGCCTAATTTCCTATTTCCTATATATTCATAAGCCATGCTTCTATTTTCCCAGTATGAGAACATTAAGATATTTTAACCTGAAAATTGCACCAAAAAAAACAACTAGTGATCTAATTCCAGACAAATGCACACAGCTACCGACAACAGACCAGGAAACACCGGACCGACCATGGTTGTTTGGCCCGGTGTGAGAAAATATTGAAAACTATATACAAGAAAATCGCAAATCCTAGCATCTAGACTGGCCTCAACTGAAGCTTTCCTAGTGTTGGAAATTTCAAACCTCATGCTCCCCCTCAGGTTGGAAAATTCTTCAACTGATGACCATTTATGTCTACAAGTTTGACCAAATGTAGTAAAATATTGTTTTGCTAAACTAATTAGCAGTTTTGTATTGGCCATGTGGATGGGGAAATGACACACCGGGCCGACCATGGTTCGGCCCGGTGTGCGAAAAATTTTAAATCTGAACAAGAAAATCGCAAATCCTAACATCTAGACTAGCCTCAAGCCTTCCTACTGTTGGAAATTTCAAACCCTACATCCCCACTTAGGTTGGATAATTTCCAACTGATGACAATTCCAATGACAATGTTGACCAATTGTATGACAATATTGTTTTCTTAAATTAACTAGAAGTTTTTGACAGGCCACGGGGGAGGGACCAGGACACAAGCTTTCCAAGTGTTGGAAATTTCCAACCTGTCACCCCCCTAAGGTTGGAAAATTTCCAACTGATGTCCATTTCTGTCAAAAAATTTGACAAAAAATAGGAACATATACAAATATTGGTCGAAAAACAATAAATTCCCCCAATAAATTGTTTTATTATCAAACTACAAGAACATTTTCAACCTATTGTTGGTGTGAAATTTCGTTGTGGCAGGTATGAAATTTCCAACTATTGAAAATATAGTTCTCTGCTGGGGGGGGGGGGGGGGTGAGACACCCCCACACCCCCCTCTAGCCACATCCCTGCACATGGCATAAGACTATAATGGGGGCATACCCTAAGTATAAAAATACCGATTAGAAGGCAGTGTTCGCGCTTGACCGAAAAACCTCTAAGAGGGCCAACATCCTTAGCAAAAATTTATTGAGACCCGACAACCTATATGGCTGATATATCTGCCCTCTGATCGGACGGACAGACGGACTGACACGGATCGAGGAACGGACGGCTGTAATCCCGTTAGCTCACCATTCACTTCGTTCGTGGGGGTATAAACACGAACAGCATGTTCCATTTCGTGGCCATATTCTTGTACAAATAGGTTCATATTGGACATGAATATTCACATATGTTCATATTGGTCCACAATGAAAGTGAGCATCTGATAAGTCGTGAGTTGGTTTATTCGTGTTATTTTCCAGCCTGTTCTCTCGAAAATAAGCACAATACGGGCTTATTATCATATTGAAATAGTCCCATATATAACGTTTTAATAACGGCATTTAGGACCATATAGCGCGTATTTGAGTGTTCAAATAATGCCAATATGAGCTTATTTCGCACAATTATAAAATAAGCCCGTATTGTGCTTATTTCCACAGACTGTCTAAGTGTACGTGAAACCCTGAATATGATTGGCCAAATGACCAAACTTGGGTGAAGACGATGGTTGGAGAGTCATATTCATATAGTGAGTGTGTCACCCCTACCCCTGAATCATCGATACCAGTTAACAGAGATGGTGAATCGTAAGCACCAGTTAACAGTTAACAGAGAGGGGTGAATCGTGAATACCAGTTAACACAAATAGGGCTGAATCCTGAATACCAGTTAACAGAGAGGGATGAATCCTGAATATCAGTTAACAGAGAGGGGTGAATCATGAATATAAGTTAACAGAGAGGGGTGATTCATGAATATAAGTTAACAGCTAGAGAGTGGTGAATCCTGAATACAAATTGTATTCATATAGTGAGTGTGTCGCCCATATCCCCTGAATCCTGGATACCAGTTAACAGAGAGGGGTGAATCGTGAGTACCAGTTAACAGAGAGGGATGAATCCTGCATACCAGTTAACAGAGAGGGGTGAATCCTGGATATCAGTTAACAGAGAGGGTTGTATCCTGGATACAAGTTAACAGAGAGGGATGAATCTAATTATCAGTTGACAGAGAGGGGTGAATCATGGATAGCAGTTAACAGATAGAGAGGGGTGAATCATGGATAGCAGTTAACAGATAGGGGTGAATCATGAGAACCAGTTAACATATAGGGTGAATCCTGAATACCAGTTAACAGAGAGGGGTGAATCTGAATATCAGTTAACAGAGAGGGATGAACCCTGAATACCAGCCAACAGAGAGGGGTGGATCCTGAATACAAGTTAACAGATAGAGAGGGGTGAATCCTGAATACCAGTTAACAGAGAGGGGTGAATCTTGAATACCAGTTAACAGAGAGGAGTAAATCATGAAAACCAGTTAACCAGCCAACAGGGAGGGGTGAATCGTGAATACAAGCTAACAACTAGAGAGGGGTGAATCCTTGATACAAGTTAACAACATAGATAGGGGTGAATCCAGTATACCAATTGACAGAGATTGATGAATCATGAATATCAGTTAACAGAGAGGGTTGAATCCTGAATATCATTTAACAGAGAGGGGTAAATCCTGAATATCAGTTAACATCTAGAGAGGGGAATATCCTGTAAAACCAGTTAACAACTAGAGGGGTGAATCCAGAATACCAATTAATAACAACAGTTAACAGAGAGGGGTAAATCCTGAATATCAGTTAACATCTAGAGAGGGGAATATCCTGTAAAACCAGTTAGCAACTAGAGGGGTGAATCCAGAATACCAATTAATAACAACAATTAACAGAGAGGGGTAAATCCTGAATATCAGTTAACATCTAGAGAGGGGAATATCCTGTAAAACCAGTTAGCAACTAGAGGGGTGAATCCAGAATACCAATTAATAACAACAATTAACAGAGAGGGGTGAATCATGAATACCAGTTGACAGAGAGGGAGAATCCTGAAAAGCAGTTAACAGAGAGGGGTGCACCCTGAATACAAGTTAACAGAGAGGGGTGAATCACGAATACCAGTTAAAGCTAGAGGGGTGAACCCTGAATACAGGTTGACAGAGAGGGTTGAATCATGAATACCAGTTGACATGCAGGGGGATCCTGAATACCAGTTAACAGAGAGGGTAAATCCTGAATACCAGTCAACGGAGAGTGGTGAATCCTGAATACCAGTTAACTGAGTGTGGTGAATCCTGAATACCATTTAACTGAGTGTCGTGAATCCTGAATACCAGTTAACTGAGTGTGGTGAATCCTGAATACCAGTTAACAGAGAGGGTGAATCCTGAATACCAGTTAAAATAGAGGGTGAATCCTGAATACCAGTTAACAGAGTGGGATGAATCCTGAATACCAGTTGACATGCAGGGGGATCCTGAATACCAGTTAACAGAGTGGGATGAATCCTCAATACCAGTAGACATGCAGGGGGATCCTGAATACCAGTTAACAGAGTGGGATGAATCCTCAATACCAGTTGACATGCAGGGGGATCCTGAATACCAGTTAACAGATAGGGTAAATCCTGAATACCAGTTAACAGAGAGGGTGAACCCTGAATACCAGTTAACTGAGTGTGGTGAATCCTGAATACCAGTTAACAGCTAGAGAGGGGTGAATCGTGGATACCAGTTAACAGAGAGTGGTGAATCCTGAATACCAGTTAACAGAGTGGGGTGAATCCTGAATACAAGTTAACAGAGAGGGTAAATCCTGAATACCAGTTAACAGAGAGTGTTGAATCCTGAATACCAGTTATCAGCTAGAGAGGGGTGAATCGTGGATACCAGTTAACAGAGAGTGGTGAATCCTGAATACCAGTTAACAGAGTGGGGTGAATCCTGAATACCAGTTGACATGCAGGGGATCCTGCATACAAGTTAATAGAGAGGGGTGAATCATGATTATACCAGTTAACAGAGAGGGGTGAATCATGAGAACCAGTTAACAGAGAGGGTGAATCCTGAATACCAGTTAACAGAGCCGGTGATTTAGCATAGCAGCAAGAGCTACACTCGTTATCAAAGACAGCTTCGCTCTAATATTGGTGTAGTTTTTAAAGACGGATTACCTCATCTTATAATCAGTTTTATATAGTTTCCTGGGTACAAAATAATAGATAGGAATCGAAGATCCCTATCCGGAAACGATTCTATCAATTAATATTGAATTTTCTGGTATAATTCATACGATAAATTTTTGACATTTTACGGCTGCAGAGTAAGCGAGAGCACTCTATCTCTATCTGAGATTGCATTGACATCTCCAATCTCCACACAGTTGTGTCCATTCGCTATGCTTCGCGCTCCGGAACGCATGGCAGTGACTGATTCGCTGGCAGGGCTTGGGACATCTCATCACGGTATACTAAAAAAATAGTAACGAAAAAATGTCCCACTTGATCATCGCATTATATAAGAAACTATCGATATAAAATAATCAATACTAAAGATACATAATCTGAATTAATTAACGCTCAAAATTACCATTTCTTTGGCTTCGGGGGGGGGGTAAAACTATTTGATTCGAGTCGAGGAACCCACCCATCAAAGCTCAGAGTGATCAGGTATCGATTTTTGAAATTTGTTATTTCTCTAAATGCGTACTTATTTGTGGCCCAGAAAAAAGTCTTCAAACCGACGGTCTCTGACAAAATTGCGGATGAAAATGGATAACTCTAAAACCAAGTGGTGTTACGGCAAAATTTCGTGATACTCAAGTGATAATACGGCCATATTTCGTGATACTCAAGTGATAATACGGTCATATTTCGTGATACTCAAGTGATCATACGGCCATATTTCGTGATACTCAAGTGATAATACGGCCATATTTCGTGATAGTCAAGTGATAATACGGCCATATCTGAATACCAGTTAACAGAGAGGTTGAATCCTGAATACCAGTTAAAAGAGAGGTTGAATCCTGAATACCAGTTAAAAGAGAGGGTGAATCCTGAATACCAGTTAAAAGAGAGGGTGAATCCTGAATACCAGTTAACAGAGACGGGTGAATCCTGAATACCAGTTAACAGAGACGGGTGAATCCTGAATACCAGTTAACAGCTAGAGAGGGGTGAATCGTGGATACCAGTTAACAGAGAGTGGTGAATCCTGAATACCAGTTAACAGAGTGGGGTGAATCCTGAATACCAGTTAACAGAGACGGGTGATTTAGCATAGCAGCAAGAGCTACACTCGTTATCAAAGACAGCTTCGCTCTAATATTGGTGTAGTTTTTAAAGACGGATTACCTCATCTTATAATCAGTTTTATATAGTTTCCTGGGTACAAAATAATAAATATGAATCGAAGATCCCTGTCCGGAAACGATTCTATCAATTAATATTGAATTTATTTCGAATTTTCTGGTATAATACAAGCGAGAGAACTCTATCTCTATCTGAGATTGCATTGACATCTAAAATCTCCATACAGTTGCGTCCCTTCGCTATAATTCGCGCTCCGAACGCCTGGCAGTGACTGATTCGCTGGCAGGGCTGGGACCAGTCTTATTAAAACCAGACCTAATTTTCATTAATTTCAACTTGAGAGTAATTGACTGTAAGGAAACCTTGGTCTAGTTATTACTAGACTGGGCTGGGACATCTCATCACGGTATATTAAAAAAAATAGTAACGAAAAAATGTCCCACTAGATTATCGCATTATATAAGAAAATATCGATATAAAATAAACAATATCAAAGATATATATATATATTTGATTCGAGTCGAGGAACCCACCCATCAAAGCTCAGAGTGATCAGATATCGATTTTTGAAATTTGTTATTTCTCTAAATGCGTACTTATTTGTGGCCCAGAAAAAAGTCTTCAAACCGACGGTCTCGGACAAAATTGCGGATGAAAATGGATAACTCTAAAACGAAGTGGTGTTAAGGCCAAATTTCGTGATACTCAAGTGATAATACGGCCACATTTCTTGATACTCAAGTGATAATACGGCCATATTTCGTGATACTCAAGTGATAATATGGCCATATTTCGTTATACAGCATGATGATAAATAACACGTTGATTCTGATAACTAAAGCGTATTTTGAAGAAATGTTGTTGTGTAACTTGATGATATGGGGACCGTCTGATCGGATTGAGTACGTGTAATTGATAGAAGGGTTTCGGACAAGTTTCTGCGACTCATATTTATTATTTTATACCCCGGAAACTATATAAAACGTGTTTAGGAAGAGATAATCCATTTATCTATATCATAACATTGATTTATTTCTAATTATGTCACAGTTTACCTCACCATGCACCTATTTGTGTAAGGTAGACTTAAAGGGTACGTTCATACACTGGCATGTTTGCACGACATTTTTGGTAGACATTTTCTCACAGAAAACCCTATGGTGCCATAATATTAACGACAACATGGATATAAAATGCATATTTACCAAAGTCAACGACTTGAGAAGTAACATTTCGATAATTCCACATGTATAACGGTGCTACTAACACATTGTCTTAAAATACTTGTATGATTGATTCTTGCGAGATAATTGCATGTTATTTACAGGAAAATATGGACAGCATCGCTTCTGGTGGAACTACATAGGTTATACTTATCGTGTATAGTTAGTTGTGGTACAGGTGCGTTGTATAAGCCTCTATGCATTCGGTTTCTGGCAGAGTGTGGCTTTCTATACCCAAAATGCCTGAAAATGAATGCTTTGCAAATTTGCAACTTTATGAACGTACCTTAAAATGATACATTTGACGATTTGGCGGGAAGGAACTTTTTTGCATATTTAGAGTTCAATTACATCAGATCCTTAGAAGAATTGTCAATTGTTCAAGTATGAATTCCATTTTGCAGGAAAAATAATCTTTTAAAGTGTTTGATTTAATATAATCATATAGTTCATTTCATGGCAGGAGCTGCGCTGGTGCAGCATTAAAATCCTGTGCCAGTGTATTCTCATATATATAGTACAGGCGATCTAGACGAAAAATTGGGTCAACCCGGAACTAATTGCAACGAATAGCCTTTTGGTTTATTGGATAGTTGAACATGTAATGCATTAGAATATTAATGTTGTAGGAAAATGCAATTAGGACAAAATAATCGGGTATTTGAAAATTTTGCATTAAATAGTGCGTATCGTGTGCTTTTTTCGCTTGCTTCGTTTGGTATCATCGCGAAGTAACCGAAATAATCTGAATCATTTCGCTTCCTTCACCACGAAGGAACCGAAGCAAGCGAAAAAATTAAAATGAAGCAACCGAAAAAAAATCAAACGAAGCAAGCAAATTGTTTTTTTTTCGCCTGCTTCGTTTGATTTTTTCACTTACGTCGCATCCTTTGCTGCTCGCGTCACGAAGTATCCGAAGCAAGCGAATGAATCGCCAATTCAATTCTTTATTCTCATCACCTAATGCATACAGGTATTTACAATATATACATTATTCACAATAGCATGAGGACTTCCGGTGATCAATTTCAATTACTATCTATTTACTATAGAAACCCAAGAAAAACCAAGAAAAAAGTTCCGGCTATATATAGGCTCACGTCGATGAGATTGATAGTCCAGGAGATATTGGTAGACCTCTGCACCCCCCCAGGACTCAACTTCACCCCACTAATTTTCTTCCTTAAGGTCTCCTCTAATTTTTTTCACTTGTTTACTTTCTTACTATGGGCGTTATTGTTACGCGAATTCTACCCATATGGAACATTGATATGAAGTATTCATATGGAATATTGATATGAAGTATTCATTTGAGTTTGGCCAACTCTCACAGTTAAGATGACTGCCAAGCTGGCGGCCAGAACTTGAAAAGAAGTCGAATTTGTCACATACTAATTTCAACTTTTTGTCATAATATCAATATGTATGGATTGGACGAAACGGTACATAAGCCATCTATTAGTTCCAACATAGGTCGTCGCCTTCTGGAAGGATGAAAACCCACAATAATCGCAATGTGGCATTTCGAAATCCATTCTCCACTAAGCGCCCATAATGGCCGTAACCGTATATGGGTGCGCCGAATAGTCATATTATGACTTCCAAGAATCAAAACAACAGTACCTGAGCTTATTCTGATTTGCCACATTCAGCATTATCTGGATCAGCATCCGTCTCGTCACATTAATCTATCTCGCTCACACCAACACAGTTTTCTACACTTCTTGGTAGAAGGGTCCCACTAATCGGAATGTTTCAAACAACACATATGCCGGTGTCAAGCTCACGTGTTTGTCTCGAAAGCTGGGAATTCATATCCTTATTCTTGGCGAGCTTCATTCGTGGTAGCTTATGGTATAATTCAGATGCTACATATGGGATATGAGCATCATATTGCGTGATAAACTACAAAGGTATGGGGTCGATACGTATACTAGCTTTCAGAAGGACCTCTCTATCTGCGTATTTTTTCAGATTTGGTTATCTAATGTGGATAACAAACTATACCTCTGGTGATCTTCCCATCCATCCACTTCTCAATATATGGTTCATCAATTCACATACTCACGTACTGACGTAGCCGGACAACTTCTGTGTATGGCTTCGAATGTTGAAAGCCTAACATTTGACGGATGCCTTTCTGCTAAGGCGTAGAAGACCATAATGCATAATATACCCACACTTCTTGACCATGATCATAAGAACAGTCCTGGTGGCGTCCATCAATCGTCTCACCGTAGAGATCCAAGCAGATAATAACAATACATGCGGTGCTAGTTTGTGGGCATGTGTCATGATAGTGGAAATGAAATTGGACCATGGCTGCACCACCCCTTCTTTGGGTATGTTTTAGATTCAGACATGATCTCATGTGGCTTTGCTTTCCTTGTATGCTAAGATTGTATCTTTCAATCCGCTTGGACGCCGTTCTTAATCAACGAACCAGACGTGTACCATTGGCTACTACTATATAAACCCCACCAGACTGGGATGTAGTCTTCAGGACGATGCATTTGATAGTTACCGATAATATGTCATACTCACGCTGGGTGGTGGACGGTATGGTTCAAGAAAGTACAATGCCATCAACACAAGGGTGAAATGTTCAACGCGAAGAACATCTAGAGGAATGTTACTTTGATGAGATCTTGCATTCAGTTTAACATACGTTGGGTACACCAAGTGATTTATTGGTAACATCACCATTCAAAACCATTGTCCTGCATGAGACATCTTAACTACTATATTCTAAAGTTATATAATATAAAGCTATATGATCATAAAGGTCATGTTCACCAACGTCCACATCCATTGCCGTCGAGACTATAAATTGTTATTTAAACACACAGTGAAATAAATGCACCACAGTTCCTGACATTTTCTTGAATAATACCGCCCACATACTGACACTAACCCTGAGAGATCATAACAACAATGCATACCTTCATTCCATAAAGACATTATCCTTTAGCCCATCCGACTGGCTAGGATAGTATTATCCAGACAAAATTATACGTCTGGTCATGTTGATTCAGAACGGCCTTGAAACGGATGTGGAAATACAATCTTACCACACCAAAAAACACCAACACGCATGACATTCTATATTGAAACATGCACCTGGTGTAGGGTTGTATACCGTGGCCCATTTCATTCCCACTGTCATGGCGCATGTCCACAAACTAGCACCGCGAGTATTGTTCTTCTCTGCTGGGAGCTATTCGACGAGACGACTGTGGGACGTCACAGTTTGCTTAGGATCATGGTCAATAAGTGTGGGTAGTCGGTACATTATGGTCTTCTCCTTAGCAGATAGGCATCTGTCCAAGGGAATGAGACAGCTAGCTACCTCCGAAACACTGCCGAAGTTGTCCACGTATGCCAATACGTTTGCTAAGTTTGTGAGTTGAACCATCTATTGAGAAGTGACTAGTTAACTGGGAAGTTCGCCAGGTATACATGTCATTATCCCCACGGGTTATGAGAAAGACATACATAGAGATGACCTTCTGTAAGATTGTATACTTATCGACCATATGCCTTTCTAGTTCAAGATGACGAACAAATCCCATATTTAGCAAGCATCTAAAATCTTAAGCCAGACATGGGAAATTAATTGTTTGAAACGTTATGATTAAAGGGACCCTTCTCACAGGAAGTGTTGAATACTTTGTCGGTGTGAGCGACCTAGGTTTATCAGGTAAAGAAATGGAAACTGGTCCAGATCATTAAGGACGTGGCAAATCAGAATCTTTTACCAGGTATTTGTTTTAATATGGCTATTCGGCGCACCTACGGTTACGGCCATTATCGGCGCGAACTGTAAAATGGATTTCGAAATGACACATCGCTATATTAAGTGTGGGTTTTCGTACTTCCAGAAGGACACTATCAATGTTATGCGTTTTGATACGTTTTAAGTTGAACTAATATATGGTTTGTGTATAGTTTCATCCATACATATCGATACTATGACAAAAAGTTGAAATTTGTATGTGAATATATCGATTTCTTTTCAATTTCTGGCCTCCAGTTTAGCTGCCATCTTTACCTTGAGTATCAATTGCCAAACTCAAATGAATACTTCATACCAATATTCCATATCAACATGTGATGGTGGGTAGAATCATCGTAAGAAAGTAAAGGAACGTAGGCGTGTTTTCAAATATCGGTTGCCATTTTGGCCGCCATCTTATATTTGGAAAACCATTTCTTGCATGGGATGTAAGGTAATTACTTCACCTCAGTATTTACAACTCAACTGTCAGCATGTGTGGAGTTTTCTCGACAATAATGCCCAATGATGTGAACATGAGGCAATTTCGGTGATTTTTCAAATTTTGTCCGCCATTGTGGGCGCCATTTTGGATTTGGGGGACTTTTATTTGGATGCAATATAAGGACAGTTATTCGACTAAGTGTTCCCAACTCACAATAGTAAGCAGGTGTGGAGATGTCGTGACAATAACTCTCACTGATGTTAAAATCAGCGATTTTCGGCGATTTTTCTATTTCTGGTGGCCATTTTGGCCGCCATCTTCGATTTGGGTGAATATTCCTCAACTCAGGTATAAGAGGAATCCTAGCCCGAGTATCTCCTGTACATATATACTCATGGCTGGAGTAATAATAGCAATAACACTCATTGACTCGAAACAGACATTGCGTTATTAGCGTCGTTTTGGTTTTGACCGGATTATACCGGCATTTGGGAAAATGTGATATCGGACAAAAATATCCGTCAAGGAATGTATATTATGGTCCCCGTGTGTTCGTCAATGACTCTTCTAGACGATAAATGTATAAAATCGCGTCACGGTGCCAATATTTTCCCACAGAGACAAACGAAAAGTGGTGAAATGTCCGAAAAAGAGCAAATGTTCACATTTTGGCGGCCATCTTGGCGGCCATATTGGATTTTTGCGTCGGATTTTTGGCTAATTTGTAAGGGTTGTATATTACCATAACGAATCGAACGGAAAACAAGACCGCATGTGACATCATCTTTACTATAACGGCGATCAAAGAGACCTGGTGGTTATAAAAAAAATGGCCGCCATGATGGACGCCATCTTGTCTGGAGTCTCTGCGGCCACTTTTTTTTCTTGTTAACAAGTGAATAAAATTAGAGGAGACCTTAAGGAAGAAAATTAGTGGGTGAAGTTGAGTCCTGGGGGGGGGGTGCAGAGGTCTACCAATATCTCCTGGACTAAAGGGAAAAAACTAAACGAAGCAAGCGAAAAACAATGATGTTTTTGATGTTTTTCGCTTTCGTCGTTTGATTTTTTCCATTGTTTCGTTTGTTAAAAAAGTATGTGGCGGAAATATGACACCATAGTACTGTTTCCACCACATACATTTTCCGCTCCTTCGCTTCCTTCGTTTGGTGTTTTCGCTTGCTTTGGTTCCTTCGCGCGAAGCAATCGAAATAATCTCAATTATTCGTCACGAAGGAACCGAAGTGAGCGAAAAACTCAAACTAAGCAAGGGAAAAAAATCAAACGACGAAAGCGAAAACACATCATTGTTTTTCGCTTACTTCGTTTGTTTTTTTTCGCTTCCTCCGTGCGATATTTTGCGAAGTATCCGAAGCAAGCTAAGGACGACCGAAACCCAACAACAACAACAACAACAACATCAATAACAACAACAATAACAACAACAAAAACAGTTTCTGGACACCGGTATACCACAAATGCGGATCAGAGAGCCGGTAAACAGATTAAAAATTTCTACGGGAACCACAAAATTGAGCTCCGTTTAATGGCTTTAATGGCACACATTGACGTATTTCCAGTGTGTATAAAACAGTACCAAACATGCATACAACATAAGTATAGGTATAGAATCTAACCATGGTAGATCATTAGGTGTACTCTGCTCTAGCAAACGTTCCTATATGTTGTTTTGTCTTTGCGCCAGACGGCAAACTCAGTGAGAGTATCAGGAAAATATCATTGGCATAAAGCACAATATCACCACATGTGAAACTTGCCACGGAAGGGGGAGGGGTTATAAATTAAATCAGACAAGAGGAGGGATAGCCACATAATGGCTCAATACCACGTCTCACAGACGTATGAGTCTATAGCCGGTATCCCGGAATTTTTTTCTTGGTTGTTGTTGATGAGTTTCGGCGGTTCATTCGATTGCTTCGAATACTTCGTGACGCAAGCAAGTAAAAGATGAGACGTAAGTGAAAAAATCAAACGAAGAAGGCGAAACAAAAAAAAATTTGCTTGCTTCATTTGATTGTTTTTCGCTTGCTTCATTTGATTTTTTCGCTTGCTTCGGTTCCTTCGTGGTGAAGGAAGCGAAATAATTAAAGATTATTTCGATTCCTTCGCGAAGAAACCAAACGAAGCAAGCGAAAAACCAAATTAAATGGCGGAAACAGTACGCCATATAAGACAGCATATAGAGTAGTGAAAATAAAGAAGTAATACGTTACAGAATGTCTAGATAGAGTTCGAATAATAATGTGACTATATGTAATAGGAAGTCAAACTATCAGCTTCAAGAAATGGTATTTTACTTCTCATGTCGTTAAATATGGTAAATATGCTTTGTTTATTATATTTTCAGTAACTTTTTCTGCCAAAATAATTATCGTATACCCACTCCCGGAAGTGCCACGATGTTATCCTACTCTCAGAGGTATATCCTACTCCCAGCGATGACGGACTATTTATCCCAACCTCGCACGTTCTGAATTACGTAATTCGAAGTGCACATTTTGGGTTACTCCCCTTACACAAAAATAATTGTCTCAGTTCCAGTGCATAGTCAGATAACACAAAATACATCACCAAAAACACAGACCACCAATGTGTTATCGACATCAAATTCCAGCTCAGTGAATTTGCAGGATCAAGACCAACTGGGAAACATTTATGGTTACGCTACACATCGGAATCCAAAGATCGAAATCGTGATAAACAATTGTTCCCACAAGTGCATTCGCACCAAGAAAATGAAAACAGTGTTGAAATCCACTTCAGTATCTTCAAGCAGTTCCACTTCAAATTCCACTGATATTCGAATGCATATTCCATATGAAAGTGAGCAGTGATATCTCATAGAACTAGGAAGGCTTATCAACACAATGACATTCCAAACAGTTACTAATTTAATCAATAAAGTTTGTTGTTTGTTTGAAAATTCCTCCGAAAAATCCCCTTTGAAGTTGGTGGCAATAGGAGAAATCAGTCAATGAAATGACGTCACGTTCCTTATACGGGGTAAAATACTATGGCGCGCGCGGCTATAGTAAAAAAATTCATGAATGAGTGACGTAATCGATTTACCTTATTTGGGTTGTTATTTTATCATTGCGCGTAATTTAACGGAAACATTTAGGTCAATATTCAGAATCGGAACATCTTCTCAATGCATTTTATTAGAGTTGTGTCGTGACAAACTGTTGTGGAAAATATAATAAACACAATAGTTAACTGTCATCAGCGACGAACGAAGTTTCTCCTCTCGTGAGATGCGAGGATTATTTTTCACTCGGCTAACGCCTCGTGAAAAATAATCCTGCGCATCTCACTCGAGGAGAAACTTCGTTCGTCGCTGATGACAGTTAACTATTGTCTATATATGGATGTTGCCGTTCATATTCTGACGCTATGTATGGGGCTTCTATGATGAGATGCCTGCAAAAAATACAATGCAAATTTGCCAGTGTATGAACGTACCATTAGAAATACGTTCACACACCCGCAATTTTGCACGACGCCGGTATGGTTTGCAGGAATTTCGTCATAGAAAACCATATGGTGTCAGAATATGAACAGAACGTTGTAATATGTGTTTACGTAATTTACAATTAGTGTGCATAACTATTTGATACCATTATTAAACCTTCCATGACTGGATCTTCCTGAAACACAATGTGCCAATGTATTCTCTTACATATGCGAGTCTCCCATAAGGAGCCTACATGTAAGAGAACACATTGCGCTCACAATATTTACCTTGACATTGTAAGCCAGTGCGTTCTATTATATATGCGAGCAATCTGAAGTAAACCAAGTAAGCTTTCGCCGACGGATGTTATTATCAACGAGACGTTTTGTATAGAGTTATCTATCATATAATATCTGGAAACTTTGATGAATTTTAATGTTTCATGTCAAAACTGTACAGAAAGCAGACATCCATATTATAACTGATCAATGATTCTTAAGGATCACGTTATCTTAACCCTTTCATTACTGGAGCTGCGCTGGTGCAGCATTAAAGATCATGTGCCGGTGCATGCATGCATGCATATATAAGAGAATCCTCTGGTTTGGGCGCAGACAATTCGGTTTGCAGAACCATGGTGGCTAAAATTCTTCCGAACATTCTGATTCGTGTGTGGCTGGCAGATGATCCACAATAGAGTTGCAGATCAGTAAAATGTGCCCAGAGAAAACAACGGAGGACAGTGGAGAAAACAACCGATGATAGCGGATAAAACAACGGGGGATAGCGGAGAAAACAACCGAGGATAGCGGAGAAAACAACGGAGGACAGTGGAGAAAACAACGGGGGATAGCGGAGAAAACAACGGGGGATAGCAGAGAAAACAATCGAGGATAGCGGAGAAAACAACCAAGGACAGTGGAGAAAACAACCGAGGATATAGCGGAGAAAATAACAGAGGATAGCGGGGAAAACAACGGAGGACAGTGGAGAAAACAACCGATGATAGCGGAGAAATTAACCGAGAATAGCGGAGAAAACAACGGGGGATAGCAGAGAAAACAACCGAGGATAGCGGAGAAAACAACGGAGGACGTGGAGAAAACAACCGAGGATAGTGGAGAAAACAACGGGGGATAGCAGAGAAAACAACCGAGGATAGCGGAGAAAACAACCAAGGACAGTGGAGAAAACAACAGAGGATAGCGGAGAAAATAACCGAGGATAGCGGAGAAAACAACGGAGGACAGTGGAGAAAACAACCGATGATAGCGGAGAAAACAACCGAGGATAGCGGAGAAAACAACCAAGGACAGTGGAGAAAACAACCAAGGACAGTGGAGAAAACAACCGAGGATAGCGGAGAAAATAACCGAGGATAGCGGAGAAAACAACCGAGGACAGTGGAGAAAACAACCAAGGACAGTGGAGAAAACAACCGAGGATAGCGGAGAAAACAACGGAGGATAGCGGAGAAAATAACCGAGGATAGCGGAGAAAACAACGGAGGATAGCGGAGAAAACAACCGAGGATAGCGGAGAAAACAACCAAGGACAGTGGAGAAAACAACCAAGGACAGTGGAGAAAACAACCGAGGATAGCGGAGAAAACAACCAAGGACAGTGGAGAAAACAACCGAGGATAGCGGAGAAAATAACCGAGGATAGCGGTGAAAACAACCGAGGACAGTGGAGAAAACAACCGAGGATAGCGGAGAAAATAACCGAGGATAGCGGAGAAAACAACGGAGGACAGTGGAGAAAACAAAACCGAGGGTAGCGGAGAAAACAACGGGGGGTAGCAGAGAAAACAACCGAGGATAGCGGAGAAAACAACCGAGGATAGCAGAGAAAACAACCGAGGATAGCGGAGAAACAACGGAGGACAGTGGAGAAAAAAAAACCGAGGATAGCGGAGAAAACAACGGGGGGTAGCAGAGAAAACAACCGAGGATAGCGGAGAAAACAACCGAGGATAGCAGAGAAAACAACCGAGGATAGCGGAGAAAACAACGGAGGACAGTGGAGAAAACAACCGAGGATAGCGGAGAAAACAACGGAGGATAGCAGAGAAAACAACCGAGGATAGCGGAGAAAACAACCGAGGACAGTGGAGAAAACAACCGAGGATAGCGGAGAAAATAACCGAGGATAGTGGAGAAAGACAGACTATATATATGAAAGTGGAAATATATTAAACTGTTGGTTCACGTACTTTACACAAAAGTTTTATTGAATTTATATATCATCAAGAAAATTTGAAGGTACTCAATCCGATCAGACGCTCCTAAATTACTATTTCTTGGGCTTCGGGAGTAAAACATATTTGATTCGAGTCGATGAACCCAGCCATCAAAGATCAGAGTGATCAGATATCGATTTTTGAAGTTTTTTATATCTCGAGATGTGTAATAATATGCGGGCCAGAAACACGTGGTCAAACGGAGGATCTCGGACAAAATTGCAAATGAAGATGGATAACTCTAAAATCAAGTGATAATACGGTCAAATTTCGTGATACTTTAGTGATAATACGGCCATATATTGTTGAAAAAAATGTTGATAAATAACAAGTTTTGAAAAATTTGAAACCATAGTAATGTTGACAGTGGTTAGCCTTATTTTGTTGCAATAAATCGATTCTGATATCTAAAGCGTATTTTGAAGAAATATTGTTGTTGTTGTATATTGATGGTATGGGGACCGTCTGATCGGATTGAGTACCTTTAAACTAGTTTTCGAACATCAATTTCTTTCTGTCTTGTTTAGAGTAAATAATATGTTATTTGAACAAGATAAAACAGAACATCACATTGGCAATTTATACACGGACAAACAAGCAGTTCAAATGAGGATGGGATAACAAAATATAAGCTTATGTATGGGCGGCCATTCGGTCGGAAATTACATGAAATAAAAGTTAATGGTGGTTTGTGAAAACAAAATAGTCTCTATTTTCAAACCAATATACTCCATTTCCAAACCAATAATCGTTCTTGGATTCAATAAGAGACAGTTCCATTTTAATAGATATAGATTCATAATCAATGTTGACCGATGCAAAATTAATGTCCTTTTTTAATTTAATAGTATTCATTGTTCAATTAATATCTAATAACACACAATTAGTAAGATTCGCTCATATTCAATAAACGTACACTCCGTTTAAATAGCCATATTTTCTTAATCAATAAAGATATTTCAAACCAATAGACGATTTTTCACAAGCAATGATTATCGTTATAAAACTAATATACCTTATTGTCATTCTTATATTTAAAAGATATAAAGTATCACCAATGCAAAATTAATGACGTTCTTTCAATTCAATATCTAATTGCGCAATCTACTATTTCCGGTCAAACCAATGATTAGGAATTCGAAATCAATGATTAAAACGTGAAAGAACGCTAGGGGTCTCTGATGGCGATGTTTGAAGAAACTGTATTCATGTGACGTCAGAAATATTTAAATAAACATGGGAATCCCCAATGTCATGTCGGTGTGACGATTTGCAGTAGTTCACTCGGTGCAAATAAAACGACGATAAATATTCACTATGGTCCACTATAACACAGTGGAGTAGATTAAATACAAATTTCAAGACAATTATTAATTTGTCTGCCTAAAGCATGAAACGTTGCACATATGCGGACATACGTACATATTTACATACGTATTGGTATTAGATATGGAGCCACGCTGGAATTTCAATTTAACCCCTCTTTTAAGGGTTTTTCCAAATTTAAAGAGTGTTTCGTGGTTATATAATTTACTAAATGTCGCAAGTAATCTTACCATGACATATACGATTTAAAATTAGTACGTATGACTCTGAGAGATATAATGCCACATTTTTAGGGTAAAATTGGAACTCCCCGCCCAAGATGGTCGTCAAAATGACAGCTGAAAGAGGGAATTTGACGTTTTTCTGCTAATATCTTCTAGATCAGGTTCTGCTGTATGGAACTGGTTCGGAAATGTGACCTCATTTTGTATTGCTCATGTTAAGAGATAATTGGAGCAATGAATATATGTCATTCGTATGATCCAAGTCCCTCCCGATCCCTCAATAATTCGATTATACATAACACGGTATGAAATTTAACCAAATATCACCGTTATGAATCTAGTCATATTTTAACAAGAATTTGAGAGAACTTTGCAAATTATGACATACAATTACTTATGAATTTTTGCGCTTAAGTGCAAATATTTTACGTTTAATCACAAATCATTTGCGCTTAAGTGGAAATAGAAATTAATGCATTGATCTCCCTGAATTAATTTTAAATGGCATAGGCATAACACATCACTCAAGCAAGTCTGCAAATAGCGTGTCTGTCATTTGCAGAATGAGGTCCACAGAGGGTGAATTTAGTGATGCTACCCTGCATAGCGGGCTAGCATAACTAAATTCACCCCCTGGGGACCTCATTCTGCTTAGGCCTCATCTTCTGGGAAGTAACTATGGTATCAAATTAACATTGTTTTTAGTTACGTTTTCCCATCTGGGAAGTTTCTATATCCCCTAATTTGCAGAAGATAAAATCCATAATCGAGGCTCCAAATGGGTGAACATCACCAACTTCAACTGGGGAACTTCAATCTGATCCTAGGACTGCCATAGCAGTTGAGGACCCTAAGCAGAATGAGGTCCGCAGAGGGTAAATTTAGTGATGCTAGCCCACTATGCCGTGTAGCGTCACTAAATTCACCCTCTGGGGACCTCATTCTGCAAATGACAGACACGCTATTTGCAGGCTTGCACTCAAGTCTATATAGGCCCATCATATGAGGGAAGCAATCCCCAGTGATCCCTAGATACCTTTTATGACCATGGAAATGGTATATATCTGTACAGGATATGTCTCATTTATAAAATGTAATAGATCTCTGGGATGGAGACACAAATTCTTATGGACAGGGATGCTGATAATATGAAAATATGTTTTCCCCCTATTTCTATTCAATAAGTACATGTACACCACGAGGGAAGCAAGCCCCCAGTAACCCCTAATTCCCCTTCTATGACCATGGAAATGGTATATATTTGTGCAGGAGATGTCCCTTTAATAAAATATACTAGAGCTCTGGGAATGAGGCACCAATTTTTGGGACACCAGAGACAGAGATGCTTTTGACTTTTCAACTTTCGAGTCTGTATGGGCTACTACTATGGGCCCATAATAATATACTATGAGATGGACTCCATCATTCACAATCTGAGGGAAGTAAAGGAGTGTTAGGTATTTGCGCTTAAGCGCAAATCATTTACACTTAAGCGAAAATGATTTTCACTTAAGCGCAAACAAATTGATAGACACATATTTGTGCTTAAGCGCAAATGACAATCGCTTAAGCCCAAATGATTTATGCTTAATCGCAAATATTTGCGCTTAATATTTGTGCTTGAGCGCAAATAAATAATAAATGTGAAAAGGGCCTCCCATAGTAAGAGGGGAATCTAAATTTTTGAGCATTGAAATTCCCTTTGTTTGAGAATTTGTACATGTTTATATTGAATATTCTCAGTAAATAATTATTCTGTATGTTTCAAAAGAAATCAGAATAAATTGTTATTGTTTTTAAGTATTGGTTATAGATAACAGTTAATTAGATTGACTCTCCTCTTCCCAGATGCATCCTTACTGTGGAAGACCGATCGCCCGGCGATTCACCCAGGTCTGTTGGATGGCTCAAACGACTTTTCCTACTATGGCCAGTTTGTACCCTTGATTTGAATTACACATTTAATTGTTTCGTACCATGTTTTTGGTCATTTCACACCATATATTGGTATGTTTCGTTGATTTCCAAAAATGATGAATGGTCATTCGTACATGTATTTGAAAAATTATTTTAATCGTGTTAACTTAATGAAAGCGAAAATGATCATGATTTAACGTTCGTGATGATGACAACCCGACATTTACATGTTAACATATTTCTTTCTTTTTTTTGCGAAACAAAATGAACAAATTGAAATTGTCGCGACAAAGTTAAAGATGCATAATCCGAATTAACGCTTGAATATTACTATTTCCTTGGCTTCGGGGTAAAACATATTTGATTTGAGTTGAGGAACCCACCCATCAAAGCTGAGAGTGATCAGATATCGATTTTTGAAATCTATTATTTTTCACCATCGATAATTTTTAGTGGCCCAATAAAAAGTCGAAAGAGGACAGATGAAGATGGATAACTCAAAAAGCAAGTGGCTTTTGTTGTGTCAGATATTTGACAACCCGCAAAATTTCATTGAACAAAATATTGATAAATAACAGGTTTTGGGCAATTGTATACTATATTTGACTGGTTAGCATTATTTTTGGGGCATTAATCGATTCTGGTAAACGAAGTGGCATTTCAAAAAATGGTGTTGTTGTTGTTGAAATATGATGATATGGGAACCATCGAATCGGACTGAGCACCTTTAATGTCATTTAAAAAACAAATAATACCGGTATACTCAAAGGTACGAATTGTCGAAATGATACAGGATACAGTAGCCTCATATCAGCCTTCGACGTCAGGCTGGTTGTGATATGAGGTTACCTCAGGGCCTAATATCAAACCAACGACGTTGGCGCTGCTAGTCTACAGGGTCACTGTCTGGTTGTTCCCCTTGCCGAGGAGATAAAAATGGGTACAGGACGTTTTGTATCGTCTTAAGTCATTTCGTACCATATTTTTGGTAGTTTCGTACCATATTTTTGGTAGTTTCGTACCTTATTGTTTGGTCATTTCGTACCATATAGGAAATCAATTGGTCATTTCGTACCATGTTACTACATGTATGTCACACCATATGGAAACACATAAATTATTTTCTACAAAGTACGAAATAAAAAAATGTAACCAAACAATCCGGTACCGTACCGGTATGTAAAACCAAAAATTATGGTATGGAACGACCATGGTTATGGTATCGAATACTGAAATAATGAAGAAGTCACTGCAGTTGTATATATCATTTATGTGGTCACAATATATGCATGTATAATGCAACCTGTAAGTTGACATGACCTCTGTTCTAGTTGGCTTATGATTGAGTTCTGAAGTGCTCTTCGCACTGTCAGGTTTACTTGATCAATACTCAAGCAATGTTCAGAATCCTATTCCACGACACTCGTATGAAACGTCTAGAAAATAGAATCCATATTTAATAAATCCTTCAGACATTCAGTATTACCGGTCGCCTGAATCAACATCTGACTGTTCGAAGCGGTTCCACTCAATGGTTGTTTTCAGAAGAATTCGTCGCAATGTACAGTGCTAGTACGCACTACGCAGTAGATCGAACGATTATCTTACGGTGTTAGAGATGTTGTTGTTGTTATTGCTGACATACTCATATTCATACTGCTGTTGTTAGTACTTGTCACACACATCCTAATTTAAGTTCTCCACTGGAGTTTGAAAGACAATCCCTGCAACACTGGGAACAGTGATAATCACAGTAATACTGACAGTAAATGAGTTATAGATACTGACAGTGATACATCAACATCAAATTCGGTTGCTTAATTCAGATCTTCGTCGGCATTCTGGGTCAATATTAAAAACAAGCTCTCAAATGCATCTTCGGTATCTGCTACAGGTACAGGATACATTCCACAGTCCGTATATCATCGCAGTTTTCATGTTCAGGGTCACTTTCTGACGCTTTGTTGTTATTCTTCTTCTAACTGCTTGGACTAGAAGTCATTCCAGTAATGGTCTCGTTGTACTCTCTTCTCGTGTACTTTCTCGTGTGTGCTTAACTCTATGTTCTGTGATACACTTGTACATATAAAATACACTTGTGCGCATGCGTTAGGCGTAACATTGTTAATTCTTTAGTTTGCCACAACCCTACTGTTATTGGAACTTTCAGTTCCATCAAAACGTTTGGAAGATATAACGTATGATTGGAAAGCCTCTACCATCTGTTTTCTCTGCACTGCCTCCATCTCAGTGTCATTCCCCGTAAGCACTTGTAGCCTCATCCTCACCTCTTCGTCGTCACCCGCATATAAAATCGTTCTGTACCTCTCTTCCAATACTCCTCTCTCACTCTCAAACTTCTTGCACCTGTTAATGCAATGGTCAATATCTTATCTCTCCTCACATTCATCACACATATCTGTAGTGCAGTTGCTATCCCATTTTACTCTGCTACTAAGTAATCGATGTTGTCCTGCTAGCAGCTGGTTGATGATCATTGATTTATTCCAACTCTTCTCGACTTCCCTTTGAAAAACTTAACTTTTCTAACTTCATTGATATGCTGATTTATATGCCTTTCTTCTCCGAATTCGTATCTGTAGTCCCATCTCTCAATCGCCTTAGTTTTTATTATTTTATTTGCCTCCTTCTTTACGATATTAATGTTCTGACGCGAAAATGTTCGAGAACATGCATTTTTTTTAGGCAGCGGGGATATCCCATGTTGACGTCACGGATTTTGCGGTTAGGTGACTCCAGCAAGATTGGTGGCGCACCCTAGCGTTAATTTAAGATTGGTGGCGCCCCTAGCGTTAATTTAAGAATTAACTAGTAATTCAAGAATTGTTCATTGGTTTGTAAACGGAAGCTATTAATTCTGTAGACTCGTCCATTAATTCTGCATTTTTAGTCATTGGTTTCACCGGAAATAGTTGATTCCGCTATTAGATATTGATTCGAATGCGAACGTTATTAATAATTGCATTGGTGATAATTTATATCTTTTAAATATAAGAATGACAATAAGGTCTATTAGTTTTATAACGATAATCATTGATCGTGGGAAATCGTCTATTGGTTTGAAATATCTTTATTGATTAAGAAAATATGGCTATTGAAACGGAATGTACGTTTATTGAATATGCGCGAATCTTACTAATTGTGTGTTGTTAGATATTAGTTGAACAATGAATACTATTAAATTAAAATAGAACATTAATTTTGCATCGGTCAACATTGATTATGAATCTATATCTATTAAAACGGAACTGTCTCTTATTGAATCCAAGAACGATTATTGGTTTGGAAATGGAGTATATTGGTTTGAAAATAGAGACTATTGTTTTCACAAACCACCGTTAACTTTTATTTCATGTAATTTCCGACCGAATGGCCGCCCATACTTATGGCTTTTATAAAAATCCTTTCCTCTGGAATAATTGTTTCCTCAAGTGGCCAGTTTGTACCCTTGATTTGAATTACACATTTAATTGTTTCGTACCATGTTTTTGGTCATTTCACACCATATATTGGTATGTTTCGTTGATTTCCAAAAATGATGAATGGTCATTCGTACATGTATTTGAAAAATTATTTTAATCGTGTTAACTTAATGAAAGCGAACATGATCATGATTTAACGGTCGTGATGATGACAACCCGACATTTACATGTTAACATATTTCTTTCTTTTTTTTGCGAAACAAAATGAACAAATTGAAATTGTCGCGACAAAGTTAAAGATGCATAATCCGAATTAACGCTTGAATATTGCTATTTCCTTGGCTTCGGGGTAAAACATATTTGATTTGAGTTGAGGAACCCACCCATCAAAGCTGAGAGTGATCAGATATCGATTTTTTAAATCTATTATTTTTCACCATCGATAATTTTAGTGGCCCCATAAAAAGTCGAAAGAGGACAGATGAAGATGGATAACTCAAAAAGCAAGTGGCTTTTGTTGTGTCAGATATTTGACAAACCCGCAAAATTTCATTGAACAAAATATTGATAAATAACAGGTTTTGGGCAATTGTATACTATATTTGACTGGTTAGCATTATTTTTGGGGCATTAATCGATTCTGGTAAACGAAGTGGCATTTCAAAAAATGGTGTTGTTGTTGTTGAAATATGATGATATGGGAACCATCGAATCGGACTGAGTACCTTTAATGTCATTTAAAAAAAAAATAATACCGGTATACTCAAATGTACGAATTGTCGAAATGATACAGGAATTGGTATGAAATGTCCAGAACCCTGGTGCGAAACATCTCTATGTCAAACTTCCATGGTATGAAATGCCAGCAACCTATTAATCCATTGCACATTATAATTTATTTCCAATGGGCATGGATACGAGTCTCCCATTGGGGAGGGGGTCCACCTTGATACATGTATGTTCCGACAGCACCCCCTTGGAAGGAAGTTTCCTACAGATGGTTACAGGGTACATGTATATCGGTCCAAAATTTGTTCGAAAAATTATTAATTAGATCTGAAATTTTTGCACGATATGGCTTGTTATCAAACTCCATTTGTACTTAGGTGAATATCACTTCAATTTGCCCTAAACCGAGTAATATCATTTTACGACATCACTAATTAAGAGTAATACATGTATGGTTTTATGACATCACGATCTGAGTAATACACGGTATGGCTTTGACATGGTGCAATTCTATTTCACTGTTAGAATAGGCATAGATACCAATTTTTTGTGATGTCAATATTACACTGTTACTAAGAGGCGAACTATCGTAATTAATAAATACATGTAGGGTATTAATTGGTTGGTTTTATATTATAGGCCTGATTTCAGCCCTCAGTAGCCTCATATCAGCCTTCGACGTCAGGCTGGTTGTGATATGAGGTTACCTCAGGGTGATATAGGGCCTAATATCAAACCAACGATGTTGGCGCTGCTAGTATACAGGGTCACTGTCTGGTTGTTCCCCTTGCCGAGGAGATATAAATGGGTACAGGACGTTTTGTATCGTCTTAAGTCATTTCGTACCATATTTTTGGTAGTTTCGTACCATATTTTTGGTAGTTTCGTACCTTATTGTTTGGTCGTTTCGTACCATGTAGGAAATCAATTGGTCATTTCGTACCATGTTACTACATGTATGTCACACCATATGGGAACACATAAATTATTTTCTACAAAGTACGAAATAAAACAATGTAACCAAACAATCCGGTACCGTACCGGTATGTAAAACCAAAAATTATGGTATGGAACGACCATGGTTATGGTATCGAATACTGAAATAATGAAGAAGTCACTGCAGTTGTATATATCATTTATGTGGTCACAATATATGCATGTATAATGCAACCTGTAAGTTGACATGACCTCTGTTCTAGTTGGCTTATGATTGAGTTCTAAAGTGCTCTTCGCACTGTCAGGTTTACTTGATCAATACTCAAGCAATGTTCAGAATCCTATTCCACGACACTCGTATGAAACGTCTAGAAAATAGAATCCATATTTAATAAATCCTTCAGACATTCAGTATTACCGGTCGCCTGAATCAACATCTGACTGTTCGAAGCGGTTCCACTCAATGGTTGTTTTCAGAAGAATTCGTCGCAATGTACAGTGCTAGTACGCACTGCGCAGTAGATCGAACGATTATCTTACGGTGTTAGAGATGTTGTTGTTGTTATTGCTGACATACTCATATTCATACTGCTGTTGTTAGTACTTGTCACACACATCCTAATTTAAGTTCTCCACCGGAGTTTGACAGACAATCCCTGCAACACTGGGAACAGTGATAATCACAGTAATACTGACAGTGAATGAGTTATAGATACTGACAGTGATACATCAACATCAAATTCGGTTGCTTAATTCAGATCTTCGTCGGCATTCTGGGTCAATATTAAAAACAAGCTCTCAAATGCATCTTCGGTATCAGCTACAGGTACAGGATACATTCCACAGTCCGTATATCATCGCAGTTTTCATGTTCAGGGTCACTTTCTGACGCTTTGTTGTTATTCTTCTTCTAACTGCTTGGACTAGAAGTCATTCCAGTAATGGTCTCGTTGTACTCTCTTCTCGTGTACTTTCTCGTGTGTGCTTAACTCTATGTTCTGTGATACACTTGTACATATAAAATACACTTGTGCGCATGCGTTAGGCGTAACATTGTTAATTCTTTAGTTTGCCACAACCCTACTGTTATTGGAACTTTCAGTTCCATCAAAACGTTTGGAAGATATAACGTATGATTGGAAAGCCTCTACCATCTGTTTTCTCTGCACTGCCTCCATCTCAGTGTCATTCCCCGTAAGCACTTGTAGCCTCATCCTCACCTCTTCGTCGTCACCCGCATATAAAATCGTTCTGTACCTCTCTTCCAATACTCCTCTCTCACTCTCAAACTTCTTGCACCTGTTAATGCAATGGTCAATATCTTATCTCTCCTCACATTCATCACACATATCTGTAGTGCAGTTGCTATCCCATTTTACTCTGCTACTAAGTAATCGATGTTGTCCTGCTAGCAGCTGGTTGATGATCATTGATTTATTCCAACTCTTCTCGACTTCCCTTTGAAAAACTTAACTTTTCTAACTTCATTGATATGCTGATTTATATGCCTTTCTTCTCCGAATTCGTATCTGTAGTCCCATCTCTCAATCGCCTTAGTTTTTATTATTTTATTTGCCTCCTTCTTTACGATATTAATGTTCTGACGCGAAAATGTTCGAGAACATGCATTTTTTTTAGGCAGCGGGGATATCCCATGTTGACGTCACGGATTTTGCGGTTAGGTGACTCCAGCAAGATTGGTGGCGCCCCCTAGCGTTAATTTAAGATTGGTGGCGCCCCTAGCGTTAATTTACGAATTAACTAGTAATTCAAGAATTGTTCATTGGTTTGTAAACGGAAGCTATTAATTCTGTAGACTCGTCCATTAATTCTGCATTTTTAGTCATTGGTTTCACCGGAAATAGTTGATTCCGCTATTAGATATTGATTCGAATGCGAACGTTATTAATAATTGCATTGGTGATAATTTATATCTTTTAAATATAAGAATGACAATAAGGTCTATTAGTTTTATAACGATAATCATTGATCGTGGGAAATCGTCTATTGGTTTGAAATATCTTTATTGATTAAGAAAATATGGCTATTGAAACGGAATGTACGTTTATTGAATATGCGCGAATCTTACTAATTGTGTGTTGTTAGATATTAGTTGAACAATGAATACTATTATATTAAAATAGAACATTAATTTTGCATCGGTCAACATTGATTATGAATCTATATCTATTAAAACGGAACTGTCTCTTATTGAATCCAAGAACGATTATTGGTTTGGAAATGGAGTATATTGGTTTGAAAATAGAGACTATTGTTTTCACAAACCACCGTTAACTTTTATTTCATGTAATTTCCGACCGAATGGCCGCCCATACTTATGGCTTTTATAAAAATCCTTTCCTCTGGAATAATTGTTTCCTCAAGTGTCAATGAAGACAGCTACATGGTATAGAAGGCGGGGATTTAAATATATTTTGTGTGTTGTCTCATAGATGTTGAGAAGATAGTTAGCTAGGGAGTGCCGGGACGAGAAAGAGAGGGGTGTGGCATAAGGTAGATCATGCCACCAATCTCTACTCTGGCTAACGCCCGTAGAGATCATATTCCACTGGTACAAAACCTTGGAACTTTTTTGAAGTAGAGATTATATTTCATCATTATAAAAACATTGGATCATTTTTGAAGTTTTGACAGGGAACCTTATAAAGTCGAAACAATAACGCGGGGAATATATTTCTTTATTACTATCTGTTCCTTAATAATGTACTTTACTATAGGTGAAGGTCCCAAATTGAAATTGCAAGCTTTTGTGTGACTTTTATGAGCCGTATCGGGTTTTGCAATAAATATTGGATTAATTGCCAGTGATAAATTCCATAATTGTAAGCGATGCAAAGCAAAATCGCTTACAAAGTCAATCAGATCATCAAATTATGAGTTAGGACATTCACCTGCAGTAAAGTACATTATTAAGGAACAAATAATAACAAAGAAATATATACCTCGCGTTTATCTTTTCAACTTAATAAGATTCCCTGTCAAAACTTCAGAAAGTTTTGTACCAGTAGAATATGATCATCACAGGTGTTACCCAGAATAAACATTCATGGCATGATCTAGGTATAAGGGATAAGTTAGTACAGTATGTAGTAAAGATGTGTGATAGCTGGTGGGTACAACCATGCCTAAGAATCGATATTTATAGTCATGGTGTAGTGTCCAATATAGAAACAGGATTGGAAGCCAAATACACATCAGCGACTAGTGGAGATGACGCGTGAAACTAGTTATAAAGATGATTGACCTCTACTATCATTGAGATTTAAATAATAAGTACTATCAGTATTAAGTCAATCAACATGCCAAGGCCACCACTGTTACTCAATGGTCTCCCAATTAGGAATATTCTTTTGACAAGTAATGGTAACATACATGTATAATTGTACTAATATTTGAACTGTGGTGGTCAGTATTTGAATTTTAAAGCTTTTTGTTGCCATCCCAGTTAAGCAAAGGGGTGGTTTATAATTATTAGCTCCATCGTGCGTTCCATAATATTTCTTTTACTTTTACTTTGACAATTGCGGCCAACACGACGCATAATTCGAAGCCTGTGGGTATAATAATAAATCCTGAATAATAAGTTTTGTGAACCCAATTTTAAATGGTCGATCAAATAAATAATCCAATACATAACAACTGATATCAGGAACATCTTGTCCAGACGGCACCAAACTGTGATGGGTAAACTGTGCCGATGTAATTCACGATTTGCACACAGTACAAATACGCGGCGATATGTTACACTGGTGTAAATACTATAGGCAGCCCCCCCCCCCCCCCCGCGGTTGCGAGAGAAGTATAAAGTTTCACAGTTAAAACACTCTGGGCTGTGATTGTTGCATGAATTAAAAGTAAACTGTTGACATTCAAGGAATCATTCTCCCACAAACTTCATTTGCCAAGAGGCCCATTCATAAAAGGTGAAGTCTGTTGTGGCTCTTTAGAAATTTTAAGTGTGATTGAAAAAATGACAATATTTTTTTAGTGCGGAACTGACCCTAGTTATGAAAAAACGAAAATTTGAAGTGGATTCCCTGCCTGACGGTGTTGATTTTTTTTATTGGGAAAGTTTCCACAGATGTTAATCTCACATAATCCGAAGGCAGTTTGAACAGTTTCCATTTGACCTCTGATGCAGATCAACAAACGTTAACATTGAAGCCTATGGGAAATATTTACATCAGTGTAACCTAAAGGTATTTATCAAGTTCCTGATAGCATGTCCCAAATCCAATTTTTAAACACACATTTAAGTCATACAAGTGAATCAAAATGGAGGAGAGTCGTTTTAATAATTTTTACAATGCGAAATTATCCGAAAAATCTAGATATGAGGGGTTGTTCGGCTGTCGCGTGTGGACAGGTCGGACAAGAAAGGGCGGCTACGGATATTTATATGTCAAGTTCCCGTCGAGTAATAATTCTGAGCCCGGTGAGCCGAGGAAGGATTGGGGTGTCCACCGAATAGCATTCGTCATACGACACAGACTAGCGATGTCTCCACCCGCCTATTACACTGGCAGCCCAGAACTTAGTCACATATACCATAGAAAGACATGTGTAAATCCTGACCACATTGTTACGGAGAGCCATGAACAAAATGTCGAACGACGCCATTGCGAGGGACAGAAATGCTGCACTAGGGCACATAGACCCTTTTGTCTGATTTGAGTTAAAGAGATAGGTACATTTCACCTCCTTGGTTTAACCCTTTTCCACTTGGATGACTTAGTGTATGTGTGTTCCTTTAACTGTTTGGGACATGCTTCAGGTGGAATCATGATATCTTTCTGATAGGAAATGTCCTCACTATGTTTGTCGTAGAGGGCATATAACTTTGCCCTCCTGTCCACTCTTGCCCGTTTGGACTTTTTTGTCATTTTATATGATCGCAAGTCATTTCCAGCCTTCTGCACTGCTGCAAGTCTTTTGGATACTTTTGATCTTGGGTGAATCTCACAATCAAGTTCTTTACACAACACAGAGATGGAATTCCCACAGCCTAAATTTGTGGAATGGCAAGCTGAATGTGCACGCCCACTAACATTTCGGGTAAATGTCACATTTTTGGGCCGCGATAACCGAATTGCTCTGTTGAATGCTTCGGCTTTTTGCGTGTTCATGCCAAGAAAAGTCTTGTCAATCATTTTTGGACACAGTCTGTAGTCAACACACTCCGTGAGAATATCCGAACAGTCCGAAGTTTTATTGACCGTAAATTTGGGTCCTAGCACAGTTTAATTTTTAACGATCCAGTTGGATTTTTTCGTTCCCTTGCACAGATATGAATATTTTTTACACATAACATGGGAGTTTTGGAAACACTTTACTATTGCTTCTTTCACTTTCAGTAAATGTTTCTTCATTCCTTCAGCGTTGGCTTTGAAATGCTTTCTTGCTGATGTCAATTCATCCTGACATCGATCAGAAATGTTCATTGCGAGTTTATTTATCAGTTTTGATTTGCTTTTTAGGTCAGGTCCAGCGATGAGAGTCGGCAGCTTCTTATGGTTTTTGATGAATTTCCGATGGTTTCTCGAGACATGAGCTGAGTCCAGTTGATGAGTTGGTCTGGTCGCTGTTGCTCTTTCGTCATAGAGATCCTCACAGCCTTTGAAGCCCGCTGCATCGGGATCAGTAACAAGGTGACCCATCTCGATATTGCTATTGGTTTTCATTTCACCAAATGCTTCTTTCGCCCATGTTCTCTCATCGCCGATGCTCTTCTCAAATGGAATCGTTGCGAAACAATATTTCATCACATGTGTGATTATCACATTTATTCAGGTGTTTGCGTTTCGAACAAAGCTTGTTGTGCACCACAAGTACAATAATGTCATGTGACGGCGTTCGATTTTCAACAACACTGTATATAACTTGAGTGCTTGGTTGAAATGGGTTTCTGCCACTCCCAGAATAAATCGGATTGTTATAAAGTCCATCTGCCTGTGCATCGATGATATGTGGACTCTTCTTTCCGTCAGTTTGTTGTTTACGTATGAGTTTCGAACGTCTTTCACCGGGATCCTTTTTATTTATTTCCTCAATTTTTGGTAAACTTTTATTCGCTGTGCTCTGAATTGACTTTTCTGCTGTCGGGGGAATATTAGCACTTGCACATATGCGTCTGAATCCTTCTGCTGCAATGGGTGTTTTAGATAATCCGACTGAAAGTCCAACATTTGGTTTTGCTGGTCTCCTTCCACGGTTCCCTGTTATAATTTCATCATACAGGTTGAAAATTTCAGATTTAAAATCACAACACGTGCAAATCATTTTCTTTCTACATCCAATTCCACGAATTTCCTCAGCGTTCATGTCCCAGTATAGGAATCCTGTACACGTGGGTTTATATGCCTTATGTTTTTCGAAGGAAGAGTTCCACATCATCGCATTTCGGCGTATATTGACCACCCTGTTCGAACCGCATTCGCGTTGCCTACCACTGACACATCTCTTGTCTGGGCTATCATCTCTGAAAATTAAAAAGAAAATCCTAAATTTTACTCTTTGAACCATCTATATTACAGGTACACACATATCGGTCTAACTGTGAGATATTTATTTTCTTTAAAAACACTGCCAGCTCCAAACAGTCGTTTGAATGAATAGTTAACTAAAGCATTCACAGTGCTGCAATTTAATTTATATATATCTGCATGCAAAGCAATGTTATACCTGTGCTGTTTGCAATTAGTGACCCAGTTCAATATGAACAGAATAAGGGAAGTAACTCTATTTGCAAATTATAAGGCTGAAAACCTGTGTTTTGACTCAGGGTACAGTTCTCAAAGCATTTCCTGCACAAAGAGGTATGGGGCTTGTCAAATTAAATGTTTTATTTTATGCAGGAGGACACAGTCGAGATTTTGAAAAATATTTTAAAGTCATACACTTGATTTCAGAAGATCAAATCTATGTTTAAAGGTACTCAATCGATAAAACTCCTCTCAATTACTATTTCAATGGCTTTGGGGGTCAAAAAAATATTTGATTCGAGTCGAGGAAGTCACCCATCAAAGCTCAGATTTGTTAGATATCGATTTTAGAAATCTATTATTTTTCATTATCGGGAATACTTTCTGGCCCAGAACTCAGTCAAAATTGCGTTATTATTACCTCTTGATTTTAGAGTTATCCATCCTTGTCTGTTTGAATTGTGTTTTGGTGTACACATCTCGCGCAGGTTACGAAACTGATTGCAATTATTATTACTCATCTCGAGAAACTAACAAATTTCAAAAATCAATATCTAATAACTCTGAGCTTTGTTTGATGGGTTCCTCGACTCGAATCAAATATTTTTTACCCCCAAAGCCAAAGAAATAGTAATATAAGACCCTCTGAATGGATTGTTGTTGTTGGAATCTGTTGAGATGGGGACCCTCTGTTCGGATTGAGTACCTTTAATTTATTGATATTATAATGCTGAATTTCATACCCCCCATTTCTTATCTATATGATGAAAAGAACATGCATATATACGGCAGCGTAGAACCGCCACCTGCTCTTTTGTTACTAACTTGTTTAAACAAGTTACTAACTTGTTTAAACAAGTTAACTAACTTGTTTAATCAAGTTAGCTAACTTGTTTAATCAAGTTAGCTAACTTGTTTAAACAAGTTACTAACTTGTTTAATCAAGTTAGCCAACTTGCTTAATCAAGTTAGCTAACTTGTTTAAACAAGTTACTAACTTGTTTAATCAAGTTAGCTAACTTGTTTAATCAAGTTAGCTAACTTGTTTAATCAAGTTAGCTAACTTGTTTAACTCATTGAGTGCCGGCGACGAGACATCTCGTCGCCCAAAAGACACCATCTGAGCGCCGGCGACGAGATAAATCGTCGCCCAACACGCACCGTTTGTAACATTCTGCCTTCTGATATAATCTCACAATTTCAATCTGTTTGCACATGATTAGAACCCTGCATACTACAAGTCACATTTTGGGAGAAGCGTTTGTTTAATTTTCAAGGGGGGGGGGGGTCTGTATATACGCGCATGCGAAGATTCAACTTGTACATCATGGTATAGCCCAGCATGTCTCCGTTCAAATGACGCACCAGGTAGCTCCGCGTGTCGAGGCGTTTATGAGATACAGTCGTATGAAAACAGGTGGTGAAAATTGATGTGATCTGTGGGCGTGACTAAGACTTGCGGAGTTCAAACTCTCTAAGAGGTCAACGCATACAGCGTTCATATCTGTTAATTGGAAACCAATTTTAATTGCGTAAAGGTCGATTCCTATCATGTGGGGCATGCCCTGATCCATCGTAAACTTGGTTTGAAACCAAACGACACAGGAACGCTGATGTCGACAATGTACACAATATGGCAATCAAACTCTGTACCTTAAGGGGTTCGCCAAATTACAATGAGAATTTACTATAGAAAAAAATTGTCAGTATATTGCTCTTACATTGTTTACGATATCGAACTGAAATTTGGTATGTGGGGGGGATCGATGCGCTAAATCGGATATAATCGTCACCGGGTTAATCCGATGTACAGATATATGGCATTGTCACCTAGATACAGTACGAACCGGAACTACGTCCCACCGTGGAAAGTGCGACTATTATAGGCCAAAAAGAACGAAACAATACAATTCCAAATGGTTTTCAATTTAATAATCTGCTTTTCTCGGAGAGTGTTCATTGTAAACGTCATCCCATTCAGAAAATTCATTTAGTCACACCGATTACGCCCCCCTGATCCTAATGGCAATACTAAAATGCTATGTTATTCCAGCAGCAAAATTAATGTCTAAAACTACACTGAATAAATTATTTAGATGGCAACACAAAACAACTACTTTGTGATTTCAGTGAATCGGTGTCAATTATAAGTCCTCGTTGCCATGGCAACGTGAAATTTTTGAACTGTGATGACCCCCGAGTACCGGACATGGAGTTTAAAAGCAGGTCATGGATAGGGCCTATACTAGCAATGCCTGCTGTCAATTCGATTCTGTCCAATATTGAATAGTCAAACTAAATATATAGTTAGTGTGATACTGTTCTTTTGTCCCAGGAGACCTGGCGCACAGATATCGGTTCCCCTCTGGAGACCTGGCACTCAATGAGTTAAACAAGATACTAACTTGTTTAATCAAGTTAGCTAACTTGTTTAAACAAGTTACTATATTGTTTAAACAAGTTAGCTAACTTGATTAAACAAGTTAACTAACTTGTTTAAACAAGTTACTAACTTGATTAAACAAGTTAGCTAACTTGATTAAACAAGTTAGCTAACTGGATTAAACAAGTTAGTAACTTGTTTAAACAAGTTAGCTAACTTGATTAAACAAGTTAGCTAACTGGATTAAACAAGTTAGTTAACTTGTTCAAACAAGTTAGTAACTTGTTTAAACAAGTTAGTAACAAAAGAGGAGGTGGCGGTTGTACGCTGCCGTACATATAACATTGTTTGCCGGGTGGAATATTGTAAGAGATGTTTACCTTTCATTTTTTCTTTCAGGCTCTTTGTTGTCAGATTGACCCTTTGCAGCAGACCGAGTTTGATGTGCTCTCACAGAGTTTGGCTTTTCGAGAATGTCCAGTGATGTAATGATCGTTCTTTCGCGTAAATGTGTCACTACTCTGTTATCAACTTATGGTTGTCGCTTGGCTTTATACAACTGTTTGTGTCCTGGTTTGAATCTAAGGGGATTATCACATTTAAACTTCATTGTCTCACAGTCCTCACAAATTCCAAAATCCACTCAACAACTCTGTCACATTAACAGCATTAATTTGGAAAATTCTTCTCGCGAATATACAACTTCCAGAATTTTTACAATGAGAAATGATATTTGTCTCGTGAAATGATGACAACTAACTGTTCTGAGATCAGCACCTTGCTTTTAAGGAGTTTTGAAATTAATGATGCTTGAAAATGTCTGCCATCTTATCTGTTGATATATTACTACTTTATCAGCTGAATGAACATGTTGTCATTATAACCTCATCATTGGCACCCCCTGTCCAATGTTAGTTAACGACATTTGATACTGTGAGACAATAGATTAAGGATTCCTTCTAATTGGGATTGTAGCAGACATTACAAATTTTAGCACCATTTTCAATCAGGAAAATTCACCTGACCCAGGGTTAAAACACCCTTGTCTGAGCTCATTGTTTAAATAATTTTCCACTTAATTTTTCTGATTTTGGGACAAGTAGTAATTGTTCTTCAAAATTATGCCAAGTTTACTGACTAACGAACACTCCACACTATTTATTTTTCAAAGTAAAGGCATTTTTTGTGTGAATCTGCAGCTGATTTACATAGGGTTAAATGAAACCTGTGCATATCTGTTCCTGTGGAGAAATTAAATTCATGGGGCACAACAGATGAAAGCCAAGTGAAAACCTGATCAAATGAATGTGGTATAACTTCTCATGCTTTATTAGATGCCTTAAATTAAACTCAAATCCAACCTGCATTTTGGCTTTTTATTCTGAATTAGTGTATTATTGGGTGGGTTCCAATTAAAGGGACACATGGCATTAAAAACACATTTTTTAAAAACAACATCAGTTTAATAATTATAGGTATATATCAAGGTTCACAATGGGTTATGCACAAAAAATATGAAGAAAGGCCACATGGCCCTTTAGGTTACACTGGTGTAAATACTATAGACAGCCCCCCCCCTGTGGTTGCGGGAGGAGTATAAAGTTTCACAGTTAAAACACTCTGGGCTGTGTTGCATGAATTAAAAATAAACTGTTGACAAAACTTCAAGGAATCATTCTCCCACAAACTTCATTTGCCAAGAGGCCCATTCATTAAAGGTGAAGTCTGTTGTGGCTCTTTAGAAATTTTAAGTGTGATTGAAAAAATGACAATATTTTTTTAGTGCGGAACTGACCCTAGTTATGAAAAAACGAAAATTTGAAGGGGATACCCTGCCTGACGGTGTTGATTTTTTTATTGGGAAAGTTTCCACAGATGTCAATCTCACATAATCCGAAGGCAGTTTGAACAGTTTATGTTACGTTAACATTGAAGCCTATGGGAAATATTTACACCAGTGTAACCGATAGCGAGACACAGTGGGGAAGGGGACATAATATACCAGCAAAGAAAATATGTGAACTCTATATATATACGTGCTTAAAGTCGGACGTCGTTCCGCTTTTGTATATGTCGTAATGTTTGGCGTTTGCGGATAAAAGTTTATATTAATAATCTTGGAAAATATCCCGAGAAAACATATCATACGTGGTGAGAGAACACAAATTATAATTACAATGTTGTTTGCATAGAGCACATGAGTGAACATTGCACTCAGTCATGGCTCAAATTCATTAATTTGTTACATTTATACTATGTTCAGTATAAAAGGAGATGGGCCCATAAATGGCCCGATTTAGTGTACAGTACCCAAATAAACAAACCCCGTTCAGTACATTTGGTCTCAACCGCCAATTACCATGGAAACTGCGACCAGAATCTACCTTCTTAAACCCCGTTATCCGGTTGTACATCGTGTGCTTCATGCATTCTTTATTTCTCCACCATCCTCTGTTGTTTTCTTAGTCTCGTACCTGGCTCAGACACTCCGCTCACTGTTCCGTCCAACTACACGACGTAACGCTTCCGCCGGAACGTTGCGCCTTAAAGTAGCGTAGTGGAGGCTGAGCGCTAGGAACGAGTCCATTGTTTTCTCCGCTATCCTCGCTTGTTTCCTCCGCTATCCTCAGTTGTTTTCTCCGCTATCCTCGGTTGTATTCTTCGCTATATCCCCCGTTGTTTTCTCCGCTATTCTCAGTTGTTTCTCCGCTATCATCCGTTGTTTTCTCCGATATCCTCGGTTGTTTTCTCCGCTATCCTCAGTTGTTTTCTCTGCTATCCTCGGTTGTTTTCTCCGCTATCCTCGGTTGTTTCTCCGCTATCCTCGGTTGTTTCTCCGCTATCCTCGGTTGTTTTCTCCGCTAGGCTCAGTTGTTTTCTCTGCTATCCTCGGTTGTTTTCTCCGCTATCCTCGGTTGTTTTCTCCGCAACCTCGGTTGTTTTCTCCGCTATCCTCAGTTGTTTTCTCTGCTATCCTCTGTTGTTTTCTCCGAGCACATTTTTCTGATCTGCAACTTTATTGTGGATCATCTGCCAGCCACACACGAATCAGAATGTCCGGAAAAATTTAGCCACCATGGTTCGGCAAACCGAATTGCCTACGCCCCAGTTTTCACGAAGCAGATTTCGTATATACTCATCTGTTAACGAAGTCGTTTGGGCAGCATTGTTCAGCTCAACATGCGACATGGAATTCGAAGCGCTCTTGGTGCAAATTTCACAAGACATTTCTCTACCCATATACTGTTCTGTCTCGTCAAAGTATTCTTGCAGCGTTTGTATGTTTGTCTCCCGAGTTGTTAGTGCGTTTTGGTTGACACTCGGCACAGCTTTGCACATTTCAAAATTCGAGCAAACACGATTCGGCTCAAGAAACTCATTGATTGACCTGGTGATATCGGGTATCATCAGTCTTTCGTACCGGGATAGATTTTCCCCGATGTTAACACTCTAGAAATATTGGTGACATATTCTTGAATCGAAGCCTCAGTAACAAATGACTGGAATAACACGTGACATCCAAGACATAGCTGGTCCTCAGTCGAAAGTTGTGTGTTTCTGGTGGATTCCACGACATACTCGGCTCTGTGTGTAGACCCCAGCAGCGTGAAAATTACCAGTGCATGTAATCATGTGTTTCGTCCGCTATCAATGATAGTTTGTCATTGGATGTGTAGCCGTTTTATACACTCGTGTCAAATCCTCTTAATATGGCCGATAATGCATCGTGCTAACCTTGGCACTCGCGCAAACGTATACAACTGCGTGCATGCAAACTGGTGTGACACGATGCAAGCTCAATGATTGGTTAACTTGTTCGACTACTGGTTAAAGGTTTTGATTCGACCCCGGATCATTTCACCATCGTTGACGAAACAACCTAAACAAGTTGTCCCTAATAATTTACTTTTGAATTTCCCCCGGCATCTAAATGGTGCGGGGTAACGACACAAGAGCTTACTTCGTCCAAACGTGCGGATCATGCTATGCGTCTGCAAACACTCAATGGCGGGCTAGTTGAATGAATGTCAAGGATTTGCCACTCAAGTTTTAGGATAGAATTGAACGACAAATAAGATACATCCCTTGTTCTGTTTATAGCGGATTTAACAGATGTAAATATTTTAACAGCAATACCCAATCACGAAGGCCATCCGTATCTATAATTTGAGGATCACACTGTCCTCGACATTCCTGCAGCCATAATCGACCCAGCGGGAAGATGCATTGAAGGGGGGATCTCATGTTTATTTATAACATTTCTCGGTAGGAAACCCAGCGATTTCTATTATGATGTGGATCTTTGTACTTATGATTGTCGCTGTTAAAAGCGTGGCGTTTCAAAATGATCGTTGGCATAAAACATCCCGCTATCTTTCGCGGCATCTTCTTTTTCTCCGGGCTACACACGCGAGACGAATACACATTTAGGTGACAAACTAAAACGGCAGATGTTTCAATGTGTATCGGCATTTTACGTAACTTTTGTTGCTTCGATATACAACTTACATATTGCAGACACGCAACATTAAACGATTCATCAAGTTTTTCTTGTTGGACAACATGACGCACCAGAGATTCGTCACCTGCAATGATCTAACCAAATTAACTATCACCTGTTGAAAGCTATGCTTCTGTTTCCAAAATTTAGATTTTTTTCTTCGAGAAAATAACGCATCGAATTATATTCGTAATAGGACATTTATCATTAATATGTTTAAGACAGTGACCACAAATACTACACCTATACCTAAACGGACATGGCGCATTTGAATCTCAAAATTGTATATACGTAATTTGGCAGTGCCAAAAAGGATTAATATTGCAACCGTTTAGGGAGTCATAAATCAAGGGCTAGCAACTGGTGACATTCTCCGGTGTCATTTCGACCTTTCCGAAATATGGGAACCTTTTTTTTAACTATTAAAAATTATAAATTTTGGTTATTTAACTTCACTTTGATATGTACGTTCCAAATAGCTTTTCCAAATTTCTATAAACCGCTCCTGAATCATGCCTCACAACATTTATCATGATGGTCGAGCAAACTAGTACCTGTACAAATTGGTCACCAGAACCGTAAACACCCCTTCTCTTTAATATGTCTTACAACTACCTTCCCTTTGCATCACGATATGCATTCACCTATTTTATACTCTTTTCATGTGAAAAATTATATGTATATGACGACAATCAGCCGTTTTACTATTCTGTATTCCTTTGTTGGCTTGTAGATAGCCGTGGGTTCACACCTTCCGGTTGTCAGTTGACTTATCACACTGGTTTTTATCTGCCAGACCGTTGAGCCATTGTGGCGTCTGTGCACCCCGTTTTAGATCCGACATCTACTTTGTCATAATTTGCATAACGCATAAAACAGTGGTGATAATACTGGTCAATAACATTATTTTTGGTTATATAATATCACAGATGTCACATAATATCACAGGGGTCACATAATATCACAGAGGTCACATAATATCATAGATGTCACATAATATCATAGATGTCACATAATATCACAGATGTCACATAATATCACAGAGGTCACATAATATTACAGAGGTCACATAATATTACAGAGGTCACATAATATCATAGATGTCACATAATATCACAGAGGTCACATAATATTACAGAGGTCACATAATATCATAGATGTCACATAATATCACAGATATAACACAATATCACAGAGGTAACATAATATCACAGAGGTAACATAATATCACAGAGGTAACATAATATCACAGAGGTAACATAATATCACAGATGTCACATAATATCACAAAGGTCACATAATATCACAGAGGTAACATAATATCATAGATGTCACATAATATCACAGAGGTCACATAATATCATAGATGTCACATAATATCATAGATGTCACATAATATCACAGATATAACACAATATCACAGAGGTAACATAATATCACCGAGGTAACATAATATCACAGAGGTAACATAATATCACAGAGGTAACATAATATCACAGAGGTCACATAATATCACAGAGGTCACATAATATCACAGAGGTCACATAATATCAAAGAGGTAACATAATATCACAGAGGTAACACAATATCACAGAGGTAACATAATATCACAGAGGTAACATAATATCACAGAGGTAACATAATATCACAGAGGTAACATAATATCACAGAGGTCACATAATATCACAGAGGTCACATAATATTACAGAGGTCACATAATATCACAGAGGTCACATAATATCACAGAGGTCACATAATATTACAGAGGTCACATAATATCATAGATGTCACATAATATTACATAGGTCACATAATATTACAGAGGTCACATAATATCATAGATGTCACATAATATTACAGAGGTCACATAATATTACAGGGGTCACATAATATCACAGAGGTCACATAATATCACAGAGGTCACATAATATCACAGAGGTCACATAATATCAAATATGTGCGAAAGTATTAACTGGTCAACTTGGAACTATATTTTCACAAGAGGTCACGAGCATTGTAATCCCTACTGCAGGAATATCACTTTGCCGTTCAAAACGTATGGGAAACGTTTATAACTACAACGTGCCTTTAAGCTTTTTTTCACAATGACTTAATACTATATTACGTGATCATGGTGTACATTTGAATATGTTCATAATAGTTGTACTATATACAAGTAACCAGGAAGTACTGTCACTTGAGTATGTAAACCTTGCCAAAGGCTCAACGTTCCGGAAAATAAATCAATGCTTATGCTAGTTCAGCGATCTGGATCTGTGGTGAATGTTAGTTTGAAGGTCCATGGTTCCAGCCAGTCAGGTATAACAACATATTTTTCACAAAGTCCCATATTTACGTCACCTATAGCTTTTCCCAAATTAAAAACCACATATATGGGTGGGAGCTCGCATATATAAGAGAATGCACTGATTTTTTAATGCTGTACCAGCGCGGCTCCCACCATGAGAGGGTTAAAACTGAAAGCTGTTAGCCAAACATAATTAGAGAGGTTTCTCAACTCACGGATAGAGTTACGACTACGCTGGACAATTCGTAGTCGTAACATTAATGAAGGGCAAAAAAAAAATAAAAAAAAATCTGTTTACAAAAATTATGACCTGTGGGGTTATTGAACACGGCATGTGTATATTGCGCAGTGAGATTTTCGCTTCGCCCGATTCATCAGATTAAGCATAGCGGGTACAATAATCTTATATTCAAGCGGCCATATGATGATCGTTGCACGATGCTTGATGAGTGATGACTGCATGAAACAACAACACTAATTGACTGAGTGCCTGTATCATTAAAGCCACATGGCGGTTTGCGCTCCAAAATACACATAATATTATTCGCTTTTGAATTTTTCACAGTATCGAAATAGGTCGGTAAATATCTGAACTACCTTTCTACTAGCAGTATGTAACCCGAAAAGACGCATTGAAGTAATGAAAACTACAACTGAAGAGAGCGTTCTGTGGTAGTCTATTCCTGATATGGTAGCAATAAAGAGCGTTTATCTGGCTTCTGGCGAAAAGTTGAAAAAAAATTGGAGTTTCAATAAGCCATGTCCGTTTAAATGAAGTTTTTGGTAAAAACGAAAGAACTATACACTATATCCGTTGTGGCGGTTATAGGACACCACGACTACAGTTAAAAGTTGCGCATAATTTGATAAGATATGTAGCGAGTATTTATGAGACGAATATCATTTAGTTATTAAATTGTCATTTGACGGAAATTTTCGAAAACGGTATCTCAACGAGAGAGAAATTTCATTGCCTCACCTCTAATCAATATGTAACAAAATATAATCTACACGAAAAGAATACATTTCTCGCATTGTCTTTAATGTGGGGTCATAACCGTCATACTCTATAAATAGGGGATCTCTAATGAGTCTAACGACGAATTTGAGATCCATTTTTGTCACGTAATAACATTTTAGCATGGACAAACTATCTCGAAACAGCTGGGGTTTAAAAGTTAATATTGGTTTCCATATCACACCCAGATGGGAAATAAAGACACCTTCAAGAAAAAAATAGTTCCATTTTAAATGTGTCTTTTCATGTTGACAAAAATAACTAAACTAAATAACCCAAAACAAATAGAATATCATAATTATATTCCAATTGACATAAACTTAAGTCGTTGTGCGTGCCCATAATACACGTGTGTCTTACTAAAATGTGAAGCCGGATTTAGGGGCTAATTAAGATAAAGTTACATGCACATATGATGCTTCCGCTGTTCCTGTACCGCTGCGATAGCCACGTCCACTGATTCGACTTGTTCATCAACCGGAAGCGGTCACGAGAATCACCGGATATTAACGACTTTTTAATCCTTTCATGACGGGAGCTGCGCTTATGAAGCATTAAAGATCCTGTGTCCGTGCAGTATCCTATATATGCGAGTCGCCCATATGTATAGTGAGCCTATAGCATATATATAAGAAATGCACTGGTTTACAAGGTCAAAGTAAATACTGTTGTCCAATGTATTCTCTTATGTATGTGAGGCTCCATATGGCAGACTCGCATATATAAGAGAATGCAGCCTAAAATATCTTCGGTCTGTCTCAATAGAACCATACAAATATGGATATCATTGGAACCGGCTCCTTGACCACATTGTGATAGTTACAGTTATGCCCTGTGCCAATGCATTCTCTTATATATGCGAGTCGACCATAGGTCGCCTCGCATATATAAGAGAATGCATTGGCCTAAAAAAAATCTTTTTTTAACACTTTTTACCATTTTGTCTTACATTCTTTAACAATTTTATAATTTTTAATGTGTTAAGCCAATGCATTCTCTTATATATGCGAGGCGACCTATGGTCGACTCGCATATATAAGAGAATGCATTGGCACAGGGCCCTTCTGTTGGGTAAAGGGTTAAGAGAATGCATTGGCACAGGGTTTTCTCAAAAGATCAGGAAGTTCCAGTCATGGAAGACTAACAATGTTTCAGAGAGAATCTGCTATTGGGCTAAATTGTATTTGGGGGTGGAAAGATTAGTCACTCCACAGATTACGTTGAAATTTAACAAAGACTGATCTTCTATTATATATTTTGGAAGATCTGTCTGTGTGTGTGTCTGTGTGTGTGTGTGTTCGCGATGAACTCGAAAACGGCCGACCCGATTTCGATGAAACTTGGTATGTGGGGGTATTTTCGACCGGGGGTGGCATGGGCCTATTAATTTGTCCGTGCGACGTGACCTTGATATTGAAATCGGGTCATTTCAAGGTCAAACGCCCGAATATCAAGGGATTTCGATGCAACTTGGTATGTGGGGGTACCTTCGGCCGGGGAGTGGCATAGGTCTATTAATTTGCCCGTGCGACGTGACCTTGACCTTGAAATTGGGTCATTTCAAGGTCAAACGCCCGAATATCACGGGATTTCGGTCAAACTTGGTATGTGGGGATACTTTCGGTCGGGGAGTGGCATAGGCCTGTTAATTTGCCCGTGCGACGTGACATTGACCTTTAACTCGGGTCATTTCAAGGTCAAACGCCCGAATATCACGGGATTTCGATGAAACTTGGTATGTGGGGGTACTTTCGTATTGGGAGTCTTATAAGCATATACATTTGCCCGTGCGACGTGACCTTGACCTTGAAATCGGGTCAATTCAAGGTCAAATCGCGAATTTTGATGGGATTTCCGCGAAATTTGATACATATGGTTGCTTTTGTCCACTGAGTATTTTGGACTGGTCAAATCGTGACCCCACTTGACCTTCAAAATGGACAATTCAAGGTCAAAGCCCGGACGAAGTCGGGTCACCTTCTAGTAACAATATAAAAGCAAAGATTTCGTAACTTGTTTAAGTACGTAAATAAAAGTAATAACGACGAATAAAATATATAGTCATGAGTTTTTACCGCGATACAAAATCAGCAAATTTTGCATGAACTTTTTAATTATTTTTGTTACTAACGGTCAAAATCCCACGACCACATCTAAACCGCAGTTCATTTCTTACATAAATGCGATAAGAAAATTGCGATTTTTTAAATTATGGGTGAATACATATAAGCGATGAATTATATTTGTTAAGTTCATCGCCCATTAATCAGTTCTAAAATTATGAAAGCATTTACGTAATGATCAATGACGACTGAGTGATTTGGTTTATTGTGATTTATTGACGAGTTAGCCATTTGGTCATATCACAACGTTGTCGGTTTTATGGGTAGATGACATGCCGCGGAGAGGGTTAATATCACCGAGAACTCACCCCACTGCACGTAGAGATCACCGGCCACATGAAAGCAACCGACAAATTGACTAGCTTCGCTGGACAGGCTTATGTTGGCCTAATTTGTCATCCACAGTAACAACTGACACACCGGGGCCACACATTACATGACCCATACAATGTTTTTAACCACGTTTAAAATGATAGGGCCTGGCAACACTAAACAGATCTGATCTTTATAAACTCAGATACGATCTTCGTCCACTGGGATCGCTGACATTGTTAACATTTTAAAGAGTTGTTTTTTAAAGAGCGTTTTATTTCGAATTTTTTTTTTTTAAAGAACGTTTCTCAAAAGAGAGTCCCCCACAAAAGTGATTTAAAAGAGCGGATCTCAAACTAGAAAGATCAGATCTTGTTAACCCTTTACCCAACAGAACGCCCTGTGCCAATGCATTCTCTTATATATGCGAGTCGACCATAGGTCGCCTCGCATATATAAGAGAATGCATTGGCTTAACACATATTAAAATGATAAAATTGTTAAAGAATGTAGAAAAACATTATAAAAATTGTTAAAAAATGTAAGTAATTTTTTTTTTAGGCCAACGCATTCTCTTATATATGCGAGGTCGACTCGCATATATAAGAGAATGCATTGGCACAGGGCATAACTGTAACCATCACAATGTGGTCAATGAACTGGTTCCAATGATATCCATATTTGTATGGTGTTATTGAGACAGACCGAAGATATTTTAGGCTGTTGAAGCTTTATTTGGCCGGTTTTGGTATTTCACAATGTAGAAAAACATTATAAAAATTGTTAAAAAATGTAAGTAATTTTTTTTTTAGGCCAACGCATTCTCTTATATATGCGAGGTCGACTCGCATATATAAGAGAATGCATTGGCACAGGGCATAACTGTAACCATCACAATGTGGTCAATGAACTGGTTCCAATGATATCCATATTTGTATGGTGTTATTGAGACAGACCGAAGATATTTTAGGCTGTTGAAGCTTTATTTGGCCGGTTTTGGCCGTTTTGTTGGGTAAAGGGTTAAAGCTTCTAAGGCCTAACATTTTGAACATATTTCCCGTTGTAGCGTATAACACCGTAATGATTGGGTGCCCAAGTTACTCAAAATTTGTATACGTGGTGCACATATACATTGTGCATGTTTCATTGTAAAATACGCGACTTCGCAATAAATTAGTCGCAAACTGAAGTACGTTTGAAGATGTTTTGTGGTCGTGGCGTAGCCGGATGCTGTATGGTATGTTGATACTACGAATCTGCGGTTATTCGTTCACCACTTTGCCACCCTAGTGTATATTAATGGAAGAGTTGCTTCCTATTCAATACGTTAGTTGGCCCAACAAATAGCAAACGACAGCCTTTTAAAATATTAATTGTGTTTATTATTTCGGCTGTCATGTTCATGCTAGTTGCATCGAATAATGAGCTCTTAATAGTGGAAAGAAAATTGAGGCCCCAATTAGTACGAACTCCGTTATCTGAGATAATCACAGCGTTGACGGTTGAGTTAACCAACGCCTGTTGTGAATAAACTCACTGTTGTTGAGTACGGTTCGAAAGGTTTGTGGCCTAAAGAGAATGTGTGGCAGGCTTGGTGGCGCCACGATGTTTTGCTAGATTGACGCATCTCTGTCAACCCTTTCTATACTAAATGGACGTACACAGTCAGTTAACAAGTGAACATTGGAATGGTCTACTATTAATTTGGAGGGATGTTGTAAGGTGAACAAAGCAGACGACATATACATAAAAGTACAGAAGCGGTCCTATTTATTGCTGGAAATGTTTAGATAATATATATGGTCGTTTGTTGAACTTATTAGCTGAACATTTCCGATGTGATAACTACTCGTCAATGGTGCTTTAGTATATAAAGGGCTGTTGACCATTGACGCCTCATAATGAATTTTCCGTTATGTCTCAACCATTGTGAATCTAGTTTCTCCCGTCCCAATCATTGTGAATGTAGTTTCTCCCAGTATAAGTCATCTGCATACCCACATAGTGTATGTCAGTATGACTCCGAGTGTACAGTCACAGACTGAGTGTCCACACACTGGGTACATTTCCGTGGCTATTTTGCACAGAGGCTTTGGGATGCTAGAATATCAATGAAAACTGAATGTAAAATGCAAGTTCACAGCCTTTCGCGGCATCGTCATGATACCACGTGATGGATTAGTGTTATGGGAGCGGATAGCTCAGATGGTTAATGGGCCGACCTCTTAGTTACACCTTGATTCGGCCGATGGTTCGAATCCGACATGGTGTCGGCCGGACGTATAATTGTGTCGTCATCCGCATTCCCAGTACCATGAACATCACGAATTAACCATCGATGCCACGACCAGTGCTCTGGGAACGATCCCAGAAGCAAAAAGGATCTCAGGATAAATTATGAAAAATACGTACTGGGAGAATTTCGTATCTTCGCTCCTCTCGTAATGTCATGCCCATGGATGACACTACGCTAGTATAGGCACATCATCGGACCGGGAGCCGACGCGAATGGCAGTCCCGTGTGCAACACCGCGCACACGTTAAATAATCATACAGTGGCGAAGAAGTAACGGATTCGACCAAACTACTGGACAAATTGGGTGGATCTAGTCGATCCCTTCGCAGAAGTCTTCAACACAATGAAGTTGGCGAAGTATTCTATAAATATATATATGTCAGAGTTATGGAGGCACGGACTCTGCATGAGTGTTCATTGTTTCATATTTGCTTAGCTCAGTGAGTTGAACAAATTCTCATTTCTTATCGATATGGCCAAGTGTCGATCGGAATGGTACATTGAGATGTCCCTCAAACTAAATCAAGCTTAAAAAGTTTCATCCATGCCGGGGTTCGAACTCGCGCCAACCTTGTCTAGCCCAGACTGTGATGATAAATATAGATAGATAGATCGATAGATGACCGAAACGTCCGTAACAGTTTGAAGCCAGATATTAATACTACATATAACCACGATCGATCTTGTTAACCCTTTCAGTGCCAAGTCGATTTTTTTATCAACCCATATTTCCTTGATCATTTTTCAAATTTATTGATTATAATAATGTGATACATTGATGGAAAGAGCTCTTAGAGCTCTTTCCATCAATGTATCACATTATTATAATCAATAAATTTGAAAAATGATTAGAGCTCTTTCCATCAATGTATCACATTATTATAATCAATAAATTTGAAAAATGATCAAGGAAATATGGGTTGATACAAAAATCGTACTTGGCACTGAAAGGGTTAATACTCCCCGGAAAGACTTATTCAATTTTAAGTCATAGGACCTAGAAAATTACCTATAGTGTTTCCATGTTTCCGCCAACACGAAATAATAAAGATGACTCATTTATAGATCATATCTGACTGATATCAGTAGGATTTAATGCGGGTTTAGACCCAAAATGTGGGTCCCAAATTAGTGAAATTTGGCTGATAGGTGTAAATAAATTGGGAGTAATTTATTTTTTGCAGATTTGGGTGATGGTGGATACCCGAAAATGCCAGATACAAAAAAAAAACGACATACCTTCCTGCAATTTGTTTTACTACCCCTCCCCGATCCTATTCGCCGTCAATGCGCCGACGTTGGACTACAACCCCATTTCTGATCATATTTAGCGTCTTTGCGCCACTCAGAGGGTGGAAGGTGACAGGCGGAGACATGGGAGTGTTAGGCAATTAGATTATACTGCATTCGACACGGTTACACAGATTATCATCTGTCACCCCTTATTAACTCGACAGTATTAGAGTGCTCAGCAGCCGTCACATCTCAATAAAATCTTAACAACTCCTTACCCGCATTAGAATCGCCGTTAGGCCACGGCGCGCAGAATGGGATAACTTCTGAAGTGTGTAGCATGAACGAAACGCGAATACACAAAAAACAAGGATGTACATGTTCAAGAACATGTTATACCTAACAATATGTGACCCGCCATATCAAATCCAGTCGTAAGTCGGGATTTGTTTTACCCTGTGCCAATGCATTATCTTATATAATTATGCGAGTCGACCATAGGTCGCCTCGCATATATAAGAGACTGCATTGGCCTAACAATTTTTTACAATTTTAATAATTTTTTCTTGTATTCTTTAACAATTTTATAATTTCACCCATACAGAGCCCCAGACAAACATGAGCAGACGACACTCTTCTATATGCTTCTATATATGTGTGGGGCTCCCTGCAGGGTAATGGATGTTTCTTATTTTATGTCCTAAAAATTGTAAGAAACATTTATTAAAAACAAAATTATAAAAAAATTGTTAGGCCAATGCATTCTCTTATATATGCGAGGCGACCTATGGTCGACTCGCATATATAAGAGAATGCATTGGCACAGGGTAAAAAAATCCCGACTTACGGCTGGATTTGATATGGCGGGTCACAATATTGGGTATATCCTTCATGTAAGAATACACGAAACCACACACACACCTCCATTCTCCATATGTATTAGGCTTAGGGCTAGGGTTGTGTTTAGGGTTATACCGTTATGGCTGGGGTTAGGGTGAGGGTTAAGGTTAGGGTTAGGGTTAGGGTCAGGGTTATGGTAAGCGTTAAGGTTAATGTTAGGGTTAGGGTCAGTCACCGTCAGTGTTAGGGTTAGGGTTAGGGTCAGGGTTAGGGTTAGGGTTATGGTCAGGGTTAGGGTCAGGGTTAGCGTTAGGGTTAGGTTAGGTTTAGGCCTTTAGGGTTATGGATAGTGTTAGGGTTAGGGATATAGGGTCAGGGTTAGGGTTAGGGCTAGGATTAGGAATAGGATTAGGGTTAGGGTTATGGCTAGGGTTACTGTTATGGTTAGGGTTAAGGTTAGGGATAGGGTTAGGGTTAGGGTTATGGCTAGGGTTAGGTTTAGGGTTATGGCTAGGGCTAGGGTTAGGGTTAGTGCATTCCTTGCTGGAGAATGTAATTAAAATTAGACCACTATACCATCAGACAAAATATCGGAAGGAAATAACACGTTGGGGAATCACGAGGTTTCGAGTTGATGAGTACCACGAATTCAAAATGGCCGAAGCGATCGCAAACGCGATCAGAAACGAGGAAAAGGGTAATAAACTATGATAATAATATATTATGTAGTATTTTGGCAGCTAACAGCATATGCTATACTTTTTTTTCAGACAAGCTGATACCTCATTTGTGTCCAAATTCACAGTTGTCTGCTCTAACATTCCGACAAAAGTTGTCAGTCGAAGGATTCTCCTAGATGTGTGGATGGACTGGTGTATTCCACGAACATCCGACTGGCAACTTTGGTCAGAATGATATAGAAAACTACTGAATATTTCCGAACAAATAAGGTATCAACTTGTTGTAAAAATAAACTAGCATATGCTCGCAACAGGCAAAATGCTATGTTTTGTGTCAGTTCCTCATTACGCCACCTGTGGTGTTTCTAGCTTCTGCGATTTTGATATTGCGTGGTGTACAGGGCGAATATATTCTTGGAGATTTTGTGTACCTTACTCAATCGTACCGATAGAATCACGTAGATGCCGAAATTGTAAAGTTAACGCCACCGGTGTATAATATGTTTATGAAAATATGATAAATCGTATCGATAGAGTCAGGACAGGCTGAAATTGTAAACTTAAAGTCACCGGTGTAATAATATGTTCTTGAAAATATAAATAATTTGATAGACTGAAAATAGTATATTGGGAGCCCCTGATGTATTCTTGTTTGTACCTTACTCAATCGTACCGATAGAATCACGTAGATGCTTAAATTGTAAAGTTAACGCCACCGGTGTATAATACGTTTTTGAAAATGTGTTCTCGTATCGATAGAGTCAGGACAGGCTGAAATTGTAAACTTAAAGTCACTTGTTGTTGAAAATATAAATAATCTGATAGACTGAAAATAATGTGTAACCCATTGAGAACCCATGGTTTAGTGAAGTGCATTGTGGGAAGTTTAATTGTGATTCTCCTCCTCCATCTTTATTTTCTGGAATTATCACCAAGATTTCTCCACTCTATTCTCTTAAAATGTACCCTGATCGGTCATATTCTTTTGATAATTCTATCTAAATACATCTTAGCTACTATTCGGATCTGCTGTCCCGGTCGAAGAAGGTTTAGTTTGAGCAAAACGGCTATTGACAAAAGTTTGTTTACAAAAATTGAGCATACTCAATGACCCGTAGGCCGTACACGCTGTAAATTTTTTATCGAAAACAAATTCAATTTCTTCCATCTAAAACATAATTACGCGGTGAACTCTGTCATTTTAAGAATATAGTAGTATTACACACATACACACCAAGTTTCAGCTCAAAATTTTGAAAAATGACAGTTTTATAGACATAAATCGATTTTAATGGCAAATCCCATGTTAAATTTTATCATCGAAAAACAAAAATCATTTCTTCGATCTAGGAAATAATTACGTGCTGTACCCTGTCATATTTGACCGGTTCTACCTGATCATTGTGTGACAGTACAGTCGCGTTACTTTATACGTCAACATTGGTCATTATCACTCGACAAATTTATTTCGGTCTATCGTATCAACCCCTATTTCACCCACGCAGCCTGACTAAGTGTCTTTATCGCTCCACTAATTTGTATCGCTTCATCGGTATGAATTCCATATCCAATTATCCACATATAACCAACCCAACCTCTAATCCCGGTCCAATTTATTTATTTCTTTCATCGGTATATAGTCATGTTACGTAATATTTTATCTCGTGATACTTGTACTTATATGTCTATGTTATTACTATAGTATACCGTATATGTAGATCAATTGCTATTCCTTTCTATATAATCCTGGTGCCAACTATAGAGATAATTTCAGACCCCCCCCCCCCAATTTTATATAATTGCTGCTTTAGTACAGTCACGATGCATTACATGGCAACATCGATCCACTAATTTATGTCAGTTCATCAACTTCATCGGTACAAACCCCTTTTTTCTCCGAGTCCATATAACCAACCCAACATCTTATAGAACTCCATAAATGACTATTCTGGCACTATATAGAGATGACTAAGATTCTGACACCCCCTATTTTATAGCCTTGTTGCAACAGTAGAGTTGATATGCACAATATGTCAACATTGGTCGTTATTGCTCTACAAATTTATATCGGTTCAACCCTTAGTTCCCTGTATCGCCCACCCCTCTCCCAATTTATTTTTTCATTTGTATTATAGTCTCGTCACATACACATTTTATCTTTTGTAACTTTTGCTTCAACGCGTCGAGATCCGCTGCAGACAATACAAAACTGACAACATTTTGAAATGTAAACAGGCTTCAGACTCATCTTATCCAAGAAAAACTCTGGTTACATAACAAAATTGTGTATAAGGTGTACGCGCATTTGTTGCGTTAAAAACCAAAGGTCCCAAGTCAAGGTCCAAATCGCCAACACACTGATGTGAGGTTTAACTCCATCTACATACAGTAATGTCCAAAGTAATTGATCACTTAACCGCAGCAAAATTGTGTGTATTTTTTCATGATTCTAAATCCTGAAAAATTACCCATAATTATGCTGTGGTTAAAGGGTCAATTACTTTGGGCATTACTGTAACCAATATAAGGATTTGAGGTTTAATGATAACTCAATCATCATACAGTAATGTTCAAAGCAATTGACCACTTAACCACAGCAGAATAATGGGTAATTTGAGGATTGTAAATGCTGAACAAATACCCATAATTCTGTTGTGGTTAAGTGGTCAATTACTTTGGGCATTACTGTAACCAATATAAGGATTTGAGGCTTAATGATAACTCAATCCTCATACAGTAATGTCCAAAGTAATTGACCACTTGATCACAGCAAAATTATTGGTAAATTTTCAGCATTTTAAATCCTGAAAAATTACCAATAATTCTGATGTGGTTAAGTGGTCAATTACTTTGGGTATTACTGTAACCAATACAAGGATGTGAGGTTTAATGAGAACTCCATCCATATAACTAATAATTATGTGTGAAAATTAAAACAAAACAAAATAAATTCCATGATGGCGTCCAATATGGACTGACTAATTCTGCTCCAAAACATGTATATTCAATATATGGATGTTTATTGGGGGAAACCGATTATTTCAATGATATTTTCATTAACTGGGATCCAAAATCCGACTTACGGGAGCGTGCGACTGTATCTTAAGCATATGTGCCTATTTAATCAGCCAACAATTGGAATCCCAACAGAGAAGATTGGCGTGGATCCCTTGCGCGATCTGTCCATCGAAAACTATTTAGACATCTCAAGACACGTAAGACCCAATACGTTAATATACAGAATAGATACATCTATTGCCTGAGTGACTAATATTTATATTTGTTGCAATGAGGTCAAATAGTTGCGAAGCCAGCACCACAATTCTTTCCCTCCATAGTAAATCTTAAAACAACTTCTAAAGAATTAATAATTCACCTTATATTTGGTATGAAGCGTCCTTGGTTAACTGGAGTTCAGATTTGTTAACATCACGTCACCAAGGTAATTACTTGCGAAGCCACAGCCACAACTATTTCCCTCCATAGTAATTCTCAAAACAACTTCTTAAGAACAATTGACCAGGTCAGTCGCGCAATTATTGGAAGAGCCACGGTCAATCATTTTTTAAAAACCAAATGTTACATTTAAATTATTGCTTTATTTAATCAAAACAAAAATGAGAAAATTAACTTTTACTACTTGCTAAATTTTATCTTTTAATTATTTCATTTAAATTTTAGTATTTACAGTATACTATGTCCAAGTCTTTATAATCTGTTGAGTGACCCCACAGTCGTTTACTTTGTTAGTAATAATTTGAAGGATTACTTGTTTAAACGCAATTGTTATCAAAATATTTTATGTATTTTTTATAATTTCTATTTATATGTAATACAATAATATTGGTGGCGTTACCATTTATGACTATGGTTTTCTTGTATTGTGTGTGTGTGATTTTGATCTCGCTTCAGCCATTTTGAAAGCCTGGTACTCACTAAACTCACTAACCTCGAAACCACGTGATTCCCCATCGCGAATAACGACAAACGTGCGGTAATTAACTGTAATGATGTAGTCCATAATATAGTCAACTGCATTGGAATAATTTCTGCCATAAGATAACAAGGAGACATATGGAGTACAGATTTCGAGTCTGTTCTTACGGGAAAAATGACTTAACTATTTTATGCATGCATTAAACACGATCAGACATTTGGGGAATCTAAATATGTACAATAGTACACACCAGCGAACAAACTATGCTGCAATATGATCTCTGGTGATAATTTTCATCGTCCATTGGCCGCAATCAATGTTGGATGGCCATGGTGAAAAAACTGTTTTTGAAAATGATAATCGATTGACCCTCAGCTTTAAATGACGACTTTCTCGGCTCAAACCTATTACCTGATACAAACAAACAAAGGAATAGTAGTTTAGGGGGTGTCGAAGGGGTGGGTCACCTTAACATTTGAAGATCTGTTCTTGCTACAGCCTGTTCCTTGTTTATTTTGCTTCATATATTATATGAAAATAACTTGATGGTCTTGGCTCGTTGTCGCACGATCAACATCCTCCATTCAACAAAGTGAATAAGTTTAAGCCCTATTTGATGTGGTGACATCAGGTAACACGAAAACATTCTCAACAGTCAGATATGGTGAAATAAAAATTTAACGCCCCAATGTCCTTTGAACAACTGTTCTAGTGTGCACAAAACCCCAGAAGGAGCATGCATATTAAAGACATATTATTCACTCCAAAGAACTGGTATGGTTTGCTTGAAACTGATAAGTTGGTACTCAAACTTTATGCCAACTGGAGAAATGTAGCATTCTACTAACATCGCCGAAAATCTCAGACAAATCGACCTTACCACTACACAGAAATCATCGTCTGAACTGTGCTCGATTGTAAATATTTACTTCTCGATTCGGGACGCAACTATCGGCGATAAACTAACACAAACGATTTCGTCAGCGAGAGTCACAATTGTATTTAATTAGAATATATAAAAATGACGGTGTGTTGTCAATTTGGATATAATATTTGTAAAAATAATTACCTTGAGCAAGAGTATTCTCCATTCATATTTGATCACCCGTCCGGAGTGTTTCACATCACTTTAATTGACTAAAATGTATTTGTGAATATGTTTTCATATGAAATTTTGTAACAAATGATCACATCGTCCGCTCAGAAACCAGAAGTTGATCGCTTTTGAGAAATACAGTGAAATATTTTGGTGTGTAGCACAGGCCCCTGGGGAAAATTATTAAAATACCAATATAGACCATACCAGTGTAAAGGTTCAAATGTCGATGTTGGCTAAAACCATACCCAACTATCAACAACCTACAAATTCTAGAAATCGATAATTGCAACCAAAATATCCCCCGGTGTGTCTTATTGGCAAATAAAATAATTCCCTTTCGTTTGACATATAACTCGGCGAAATCGAACGCAGCGAAGTCGAGATATGATATCGGAAAGTACCGAATGCTACCGAACAAATCGGCTCGTCATTCCCCTTGTCCGCCGAACGCCCTTTGACGCCGTTAAAAAATCAATATTTTCGAGCAATAAATTGTCGCGAGCGTGTACTTAAACGCGATGTCATAACCTATAAATGCTCACATATATTCTACAAGTCTATATGTCTATATTAGTATTTTAGTAATTTTCCCCAGGGGTCTATGATGCGTATAGTTGGCACTTCGTATAGTTAGAGCACTCAAATTAAAGTTCTCTATAACAGTGTCCCTCTATGCAATACAATGGTTCCGTCTGCCCGCAGGCTGAATCTCTTGGTGTAAACCTGGATGTAGTTTTACGAAGCTGTGGCGTCACAATTTATTGCAGAATACTGGTTTTACATCTAAAGGTTTTATGCATGCTTCGTATCTTTGTTTATTGGATTTACCAAATACGGAATTCCTTCTCTTACTTAACTATGAAGTTACGTGAGTACCCAACGCCCACCTCGTGGCTATAAATCAGAAACGATAAAAAGTGGATATCATTAGAGCGGACCTAAAATAAGCCCCAGGTTTACATAATCATAATTGTAAACCCATAAATCTTTTTTGACTTGCCTAATCTCAAAATTATAATCTTTGTTACTGGCGCCATGTAATGAATTATATTGTGATCAAAACCGTACGTTTTACATCATTTTATCAAATTTGTGCAGAAATTTGGCGGGCGCGCATCCGTGCTCACAATGATAACAATAAAGTGAATAATTATGAAGCTATAGTCAAGTAACGGAATGCAGTACATGCATACTATAGTGGTAGAAACTGTTGTAAACATTAGGGCCGCGCGTCCGCATACTGACAATTTTTGTTCTGATATTTTTTGCAGACTTGTCTATTATAAACATTAGAGCCGCGCGTCCACACACTGACAAATTTGTCTGATATTTTTTGCAGGCTTGTCGTTATATAAAACAATTCATGTCAGTATATGAACGCAACATGCGTCTAAAATACATCTTTACACAAAACATAAGATGTAAAATTTCTGTAGTTCCATATGTAAGGGTACGTTCATACACTCACAAATTTGCCAGGAATTCCTTTGCAAGAATTTCGGTATGGAAAGCTACAATGTGCCCGAAACCGAAACCGAACCCCCCCCCCCCGCCGCCACCACCACCACCACCACCACCACGCTATCACTCACCATTACTACTTAATAGTATAGTTATTCAAATTCAATTGTTATTGTATACATGCACCCGCCATGCCAAACCTATTCTGTTTAATATACCATTTATATTTGTTGTCATACTTATTCTGTACTAGCAGGGTTACCCGGCGTTGCCCAGGTTAAAGTGATGTGAAACCCTATGTGGATATTTGGTGGGAATAGAGAATACTCTTGCTCTCAAAGTGTTACACGTATTCTCATAAATTGTATATCCAAATGGCATCACAAAACATGATTCTTACACATGGAATATATGTAGTGGCTCACCTTGTCAGGTCGGAGCCATTATCATTTTGTTTATCGCGTTTAATCCGTCCCACCAATAAAGAAGTATTTATTTATTTACAACTGCGTATACTTCAGACGTTATAGCATGAAACATGAACTTCATAAACACATTAGTTCGAAAAAAATAAAAGACGGCAATTGTGTTTTACATAGAGATGTATCAATCAATCAATCAATCAATCAGTCAATCTAGTTTATCCTATCTTCATGAAGATACAGATGTTTTAAAGATATGTCCAGGTGCTCCTCTGTTCTGGTGCTATATACTGGCTAATCATTTTCAGTTTAAAAGAAATGAAGTTATGCCTGTATAGCAGCTACATGTGCCCGACACAGCGAGATTTTGAGTTGTTTATATTAGGCGATGAGTCTGTTATAAAAAATGAAAGAAATCCTCTGTATCGGGCAGATATACCCTTGTCAGATGTCACTTTTGGAGGATCCTGAAAAGTCATGTGCTACGGACTGCGTTTTCCTTTATCTCAGAAGTAATCATATTTGACTGCACACTGTGACATATCACTTGGCAATTGTAACTTTTTGTGTGGAAACTATATTGAATGGGACAGACTCAATCGTTATAATATATACATGAGCCATTCTAATATGCAATCCTCTGACGATTCAAGGTCCCTCAGTTTGAATGAATATATGTATCTCTTAAATAGATTGATATAAATATACTTTTTATGCTTTCTTCTATGTATCTGTGTTGCTAGATCATTATAGGAATGCCATGATTTCCATCCCTATATAAATATGACAGCTGAGAAGATATAATTGTTCAAGTGACTTAATTCGGTCACCATTTGTCGAGATTGTGAAATTGGAATGTCAAAAACTCATCAGAACGACATGGAGATGGCCTGGGAGGTGACTATATATAACTTTGTGGGATATCGGCGAACTGAACAATCTGCTAGTGAATCTCCTCTCGCCATCCATAACCCAAACGACCCCAAATGTGATTTAATTCATCATATCATTAGAGAGAACGTGCATGAATTTGGTGGAATCAGTGCTAAATATATTTGTATCAACTTTGGTGCAACTCCCCTCATGCATGACTTAAACCGCGCCACTTTTGTCATATTTAAACTACGTCTATTAGCGCCCGCTCTCCCGCGGCGAAGCCGCGGAAGCGAAGCGACCAGGGTATACATATGCGAATATGAGATATATACTAATCGACTTTTTCGGCCCAATCTAAAAATAAATTGAAATCACCTAAAATAGGATAATTTATTCATAACCGAAGGGTCAGCCGGGTCAGCGGAGTCCAAAATTCTATTGTTGGCAAACGGTCGCCATTTTGTATTGATTAATGCCACCTCGAAATGTGTAATTGGACAAAATGCTCCAGGGCAAAAATAAAAAATTTTGATCTAGCAACTGTTAGCTATACTTCATCATATGTAGGAACATCATGCTCCTAAAGCCAAATATATTTTCAAAAAGTTAATGTAAATTGAACAAAAGCTCTGGTTAACAAATAAATTAAATTGCATGAAAAAGTTTTGTTTACATATTTCATAAAATTATTAAAAAATATTTACCCCGAAAGAGGAATCTAGCGATCTTGCTGGCCGTTTACATATTAGCTTCAATTTTCTAACTGTATTTCCGCCTAAAAAAATTATGAAATATTCTCAAAGTTCAAGGCCGACAAACGGAAACTTTAAGTTCCGAATGAAAGATCGCAGAGTCATTTTAAGATTGCTTCTTGGGAAACCAATAAAGGCGTCATGACATCAAGACCAGGGAACTTAAATAACGGGAAGGTTCACTTCCCATTGGTTCTATTGTAATGCGTATCGCCGCAGCGCCCTCTTGCGGTCGGTAGGTTAAACCGAGAAATGCGTCTATGGATACACTATAGAATTCTATAGAGTTGCTCATTTCTTCCGTCAAAAAATCATTTTAAAACAACATTTAAACCAAATGTTCCCTATTTTGTCGATATTTCCATAAACAATACGCATTGACCTACACTATATTGAACTTTCTGGGTAAAGTTACTGCTAATGTCCAGTTAAAACGATGAAAAGCATCACCCAAATTCGCTGTCAATGTCAATTTGTATACAACTGAACTTTTTTTGTTTGTATTTTTTTAGTACTATTATATATAACTACATGCGTATCTGAATTATAATATATGGTATTGACAAGTCATTTATAGAACTTTAATCAAAATTTAGCCAAAATATATATTTTTTTAATTTTATGAACCCGGGCTATAGGAACATATTATATGCCTAGTACTAGTACCATATTGCCATTATTCATTACTAACTTTACTTGCAATTCTACCATCCCAATTATCTTAAGTCCATTTACCAGGCTGGGAACTGGATAGATCAATCATGAACTAATATAATAGAGTATATATAACTAATATAGGCCTATTATTACTAGTAAGTCTATTATTAACCAAGTGCTACACTTCAAAGTCCAGCTGACACATTGGAAAACTTTTACATATCTCATGTCATTAAATTGACTCAAAAATAATTCCTCAGAATGATCTAGCCTCATTTCTAGGTCTAGTCAGGCATCGCTCACAATGATACCATTTTAAATAGATTATACAACATGGTATTCAATGCACATGTATGAAGATCAGAAAACCCACTGGCAATTATTTTTAAGCATTTATATCTCAATTATGCTTAAGCGTATTTCAAATATGTAGGAGGCGTAATTCATATTTAATATCTTATTGCGCTTAAGTGTTATTCAGATTTTCATTACACTTTTAAAAGCCTAATGGAATTTGGCATCGATCACACCACACATGCAATTATGGATTTATAGATTTACCGTAACTATAAGTACAAATGAATTGCAATTCTTGATTTAACCATAAATAAATTAGATTAAGTTACCACCCCGGGTATTTTTTTTATTTATATATTATTTTTATATAAAATAATATAATAAAATTTAAAACAAAATTCCCGGATTCCTGTGATGGAATCGCGCATGCTGATGAATTGTCAATACTGAAAATTTGAATTTCGTCTCCCATAACTCCCATTTTACATTTAAAACAAAAAAATGACTACGAATACATGTACCGGTGCAATAGCATTACATTAAATTAAATAAGTATATTGTAAATTATGAAATACTCCCAAATGACAAATGTCAATCTACACTTATAAGCATACCATTATTTGAAGGGTAATTAATGTCTAATATGTCATTATATGATATATATCAATGAATTTATAGTGAAAGACTCATAGTAGGCATACGTATACAGAAACTAGAACAAATGTTTAAAAAAAACTTGATCTATACACATTTTTACAAATGTCAAATTAAGTGGATTCCAAGGACCCATGCATGTCATGATAGGGCAAACATATTTTACATATAATAAGAGAAATTGCTTCACAACAGATCAACAGTTATAATCAACTTAACATTAATGTGTCATATGAATTAATATGTTGTGCAAATATCAAGGTATGAGGGGATGGATATACTGACTGAGTTACAAGATATCAAATATGACATTTCCTATTAATGTAACAATGACAAATTTGACTAAGTTGACCACACCGGTAGGCTGTACTGCATGAAAGAATCAACATATTTTGTGGGGGGGGGGGGGGGGGGGGGGGTCATGCTCTCCAGCTGTGAATATGATATCACCATATAATTTGACATGGCCTAATATTTCTGATTGGACAATTGAACACATATTAAACTTTAGAAATGCTCTATTGCAACTGCATGCATATACTATGAATTGTGTTGATTTGGGGAACACTACCATGTAAAATTAAGTGGAAGATTCAGGATGAATAAATACAAATGGAGTGTCCATCTGAATTTGATGACATTTTTTGAGGTACAAAAATGTCTATAACTCAAACAATAATTAGCCTATATAAACTAAACTGAAAAAAAGGTTTTCAGATTTGTGATCCCAATAGATGAGTTCTACAAATAAGATAAAAAGTGAAAGGACGAATTTGAAATTTCCATGTACTAAACCAATAGTCACAGTGCCACATATGCAGGCACATTGCGCCCACACACACGCTGGTCAACACAAACTGCAGACAAATTTAAAGACAACGTAAAAATGTAAACAAAAATAAAGTTAAAAACATTCTTTAAAAGTTGCAACAAAAATAACAACTGTACGTAAAGATTGAATATAAACGACGTATTTTCTCAGTTATTAAAGTGGTTGGGTAGTTTTCCTTGCTTTTGGTTGAGAATGTTGACCAAAAACGATGTACCAGTATTTCCATTCACTCGTATTCGTCGGAATTTGACACTGACAGACCAATTAAAATAAATCAGAATAAAGTCAACAACCGTTATTAAAATGAAATAAACGTAACAATCACCAAGATTAATACTCGGTGAATATATAGATCACTTCAGTTTACCTCTACAGGCTCTAGGTGGCCGGTGAGTCATTTGATACAAAAAACATTCATTCGATTTCTGTATTCCTCGTGTATTTGCCATTTCAAATACGGCGCCTGTCCTACCAGGAGGATCGATAACTCTACCAAGACGATTACACAAATATGATTGGGTGAGCCATCCTGTTATTTATGATCCTTGTCAAGACGTACATCATGACGTCACTACCTACACCGGCGCGCAAAATTCCAGACAGGACTGCGTCGATGGCCAGACAGCTGAGACTCGTATTACATGGCAGGCTAAATATCCACATTTACGTTATATGTGATTATTTACATACATTGTATATATCATTTTCTTGTGTCCCATTATAATTATGGTGGATACACACATGCATGTAACATGTATTTTACATGGCCACACCAATAATTGACAACATTAATCACCTGCGCGCGAGCGGTTCATTATTAACAGGCCAGACAAGTGAGCAGTGCTAAGCGAAGTCAACTTGTCTTCTATCAGTACATTTAAGGCCAGTCCAAAACATGTCTTCTCTCACGGATGCGGAAATTAGTCAAGTCTGTGTGATATCTGGCATTTTATTAATGCACGACCACCAGAAGCCATACGTCTGGCATATACAGGCTTGATGTAGAACATTTTCAACCATGATGCTTGTTTGGGTGGGGTATCGAAAGCTTCAAATCGCTAAGGGACTTAGTTGAATATATCGGTCGGAATAATCTGGGCAAGAAGGTACAATATGATATGGTATGAGGACTGGTTATTATTTAAATAGAAAGTCTACCATATGGGTTATCCCACGAACAATTATTTTAAGTGGCATGGCGACTCGGTCCAAGATAACGGCTTATCTACATTCCGACTTAATTGGAACTAGAACTCAGTGCGTTCAACACGTAGGCAATTATTGGGTTGTCAATGGGCACATATTACATCGTCTGTATGATCCATGTAAAACGCCAAATACACGATAATTACAGAGATTACATGCATGTGTGCATCCACCCTTTAGGGTTTATCATCAAATCCTTCTACAAAGATAACAATTCATCCGATAATCCCATGAACAGTAACAAGCGGGCGCAAATTACGTTTACGTACATGATCATATTAGACTCATTCATGCATTATATAATGGAGATAATTATATATAAGTTTGGTGGTTATCGGCAACTAAACAAATTCTTATCATAGTTGTTACCCCCCTCCCATCTCGCACCCAAACGGTACCAATTTTGCGTCTTTAAATCACACGTTTATGTTCCTCGTATCACGGAGAAGAATAATATATCAATTTGGTCGAAATCTGCGATAAAAATAGCCCCTCCCCTGACACCAACGACGTCACTTTAGAAAATTTTAACTCGCACCATTATCTTACTTGTTAAAAGTTACCTGTTAGACCGCCTTGGTGCCATCTCGATTGTACCCTTAAAGTTATATATAGAACACAGACAGATATTCGAAAATATTTGATTCATTTTATCATTTGAGAAGAACGTGTATGAGTTTGATGGTAATTGGCACTAAACATATTTTTATAAGTTTTTGGTGATCCTCCCGTCCCTGTTTCGGACTCAAGGTAGATCATTATAGGAATGCCCTGATTTCCATCACTATATAAATATGACAGCTGAGAAGATATAATTGTTCAAGTGACTTAATTCGGTCACCATTTGTCGAGATTGTGAAATTGGAATGCCAAAAACTCATCAAGCGGCGCCACTTTTGACATCATTAAACCACACACTTAGACTCATTATAGAGATGAATATATATAAAATTTATGAAAATTGGCGAGTATACAATTTCATATCAAATTTAGGGCCACCATTGCATATCTCTCACCAAAAGGCACCAATTTGGCGCATTTAAACCACATGATTAGATTATTCGAAGAATATGTATCACTCAGGTGGAAACAGGCGCTAAATATATTGTTTATCAATGTTTGTGTCCCTCTCACCCTCTAGGCACCCCTGACTCGAATGGCCCCACTTTTGACATCTTTAAACCACACAATTAGACTCATGATATCATGGAGATTATTTTTTGTAAGTTTGGTGCTAATCCGCGACTAAACAAATTTAGTGATCATCCCACCCCACCGCCATCTCTCAACAAAGCAGCACCAATATGACGTCCTGGTGGAAATTGGCGCTAAAATCTTGTGTATCAATATTGATGCCCCTCTCCCTTTCAGTGCACCCCTGACTCGAATGACGCCACTTTTGACAGCTTTAAGCCAAGCCATTAGACACATCATACCATGGGAATTAATTTGTATAAGTTTCGTGGAAATCGGCGACTAAACCAATTCTGATCAGATATAGTACCCACCGCCCAAACAATCCCTCATCCCAACGACACCAATTTGGCGTCTTTAAATAACACAACAAGATTCCTTGTATCATGGAGAAGATCTCAGAAGAATGTGCATCAATTTGGTGGAATTCGGCGCTAAAATTATTTTGATAAATTTTGGTGCCCCTCTCCCCTTCCGGGCATCCCTGACGCGAACGGCGCGACTTTTGACCTATTTAAACCACACCATTATATTCCTCATATTATGGGGATGATAATATATAAGTTTGGTGGCAATCGGCGACAAATTGTTTTTCTGCCCCTCCCCATTTTCTGCCCCTGACAACAACGGCGTCACTTTAGACAATTCTAACCCTCGCCATTATATTTCTCCTAAAAAGTTACCCCTATTAGACCTCTTTTGTGCGATCTAGGTGGTTCCCTGTGAATTTCTATAGAACACAGAAGACAGACAGACAGACATTCGCAAATATAGATATAGATTGTGGGGAGCGGAGGTCCATCTAAGTTTTAAGAACTTGTCCTCCAATCCCCTAGTATCTGTATATGAATATACTATTAAAATAGGTTTAAACCAAACCGAATGCAAAAAGTCTTATAAAATGTATCTATACCACATCTAACTACATGCGAATTAAAACGTAGTTCCACTGGTATCGATATTATCGAAATTTGCCTGTAAATATCATGCAATTATCTCGCAAGAGTCAAACATACGTACAGGTATTTTAAAGCAATGTGTTAGCGGCACCGTTATATATACAACCGTTATATATACACGGGGAATGACCAACCTTTTACTTTTCAAGTCGTTAGCTTTGATAATTATGCATTATTGATTGATTGTTTATTATATAGCAAAGCCAACAGTTAAGTTGGAACATGCAATAACATATATACATACTATACACAAGGCACACATAACATATAAGTCATATCAATAAAAATACATACACACACAATTATATTGTAATCCATGATGCCATTTACATTAAAGTGGTATCCTTTTTAAAGATAGTTTTATGAATATGCTTACTTTTTTAAAGAAGGCTCAAATATTCAATTGAGAGCAAATATTTGGGAATGTGGATTTCGCGTAAATCTTGTAACTTTTGGCATAGGATTATAAAGTGATATTCGTCGCAAGGACTGTTCTCACATAAAACACACTTTAAATTGTCTGCGGAATTTGTGGTTTCTTTTGACCATCTATTTTTTTCTACTGGTAATTTATGATTAGATGTTCTGATTTTCAATAGGTAATTAGACAAATGAGATGGCAAATAAACTAAATAGCTACTCATTTTCATGGACTGCTTTATGTCTCTGTAAAATATGGCGCGCGATGAAGTAGAAGCATTCAGATTTTCAAAGAGTTGGTGCTCATACTGCTTAATCAGTAGCGATTTTATGTTTCTCAACTCTGTTTTGCTCAGCGCTGATTGGTTTGTCCACACATGTTCCATGTGTAGGTCATGTAGAATTCCTTCTACAAAACATATCCAATTCATCTTATTTTGCAGTTTTGTATCCCTCTCGTTTATATATCTGAGTAAAAGAAATATATACTTGGCTAGCTCTGATCCTTCGTGTGAAACTAGCTTGGACCAGTATGTTAGAGTCCTGTATTTTATTTCAATCAATATAGGATATCTACCAAGTTCGGCATAAACCATGTAATTAGGCGTACTAGATTTCATTGAGGTAACTATTTTACAAAATTTCAAATGTCGCCGTTTATATTCTGGCACCTTAGGGTTTTCTTTGAGAAAATGCCTGCAAATATGCCGTGCAAACTGCCAGTGTATGAGCGTACCCTAAAGGGGCTATATAATGCCGTTTGCCTTCTCATACATGTTTTTTTTTATTTATAATATTTTTATTGAATAACATTTGAACATACGTATACATAGCTAATACAAGTTACATCTAAAGAATGCATTAATATGCAGACACACGCCTATCGCTCTGTCTTGCGCTCTCTACAGACATACCAGCTTTCATACGTGACTTACATACAATCCCGACTGAGGCCACGTTCACGAACCGGGATACCCTGTCAGGGGAATACGTAGCATTTGACTTACATGTCAAAGATTTGCTAAATATGGAGTATACACTACGAGTATTATTTTCAGTCATTGCCGTCTATTATATATTGGACAGTTTCGAAGCCTGGAAATATATATGCGCTCATGGAATATTAGAGATTTCAGACATACAATATAAAAATATTTTTAAGGGTCAACTGTGTAATCGGTATTTGTGTTTAGTATCTAAAATCATATGTTCTAATGCTAAAATAATATACATTAAGAATTCAAGATATATCATTCATATGCGCAGGAATTTGCTTTAATTTGCCTTCTCATACATGTATGATTGATTCTTGCGAGATATATAGTTGAGTGTTTTTTACAGGTAAGTAGTATCGTATGTCACAGGTGGAACTACAGATATTTTACGTCTTACGTAGGAATCTGTGGTTGATGCATTTTATACGTATTGTTGCGTTAGTTTTCTAGTACATTATAGCGTTCTGTATCGAAATGCATGAAACAATTGGCAGGCAAATTAGTCAGCGTGTGAACGCGACCAAGCACTGCATAAATTGAAACCGACTCCAGGACCCAGCACATACCTTACTCGTATTTAAATTAGTGCAGTACTATTTTCGCGCACGTATTGGTGCGGGAATATAAAACTGAGCGAAAATTAGTACGACTAATAAATTTATAACAAACAATAGGGGAAATAAGAGGGGTGTATTAGATAGACAATAAACACTTATATTTACATATGGGCAACCAATATATCTCAACGCCATTAACCATATGTGACCCGCCATATCAAATCCAGTCGGAAGTCGGGATTTTTTTTACCCTGTGCCAATGCATTCTCTTATATATGCGAGTCGACCATAGGTCGCCTCGCATATATAAGAGAATGCATTGGCCTAACAATTTTTTACAATTTTAATAATTTTTTCTTGTATACTTTAACAATTTTATAATTTCACCCATACAGAGCCCCAGACAAACATGAGCAGACGACACTCTTCTATATGCTTCTATATATGTGTGGGACTCCCTGCAGGGTAATGGGTGTTTTTTATTTTATGTCCTAAAAATTGTAAGAAACATTTATTAAAAACAAATGATAAAAAATTGTTAGGCCAATGCATTCTCTTATATATGCGAGGCGACCTATGGTCGACTCGCATATATAAGAGAATGCATTGGCACACGGTAACAAAATCCCGACTTACGACTGGATTTGATATGGCGGGTCACATATGCACATGTAAAGCAAAAAATCATGGTTAGATCTTTGATGTTCAAATGCACATATAGAAAAGAAAAGTACAATAGCTATTTTCCTTGTAAATTTAAGTTATAATATATAAGTGTTTAATGATTTCTGGTTTTACAATGTACATTGTGAATTTCCACAGCTAATGTACTAATCTATAACGTCAAAACAAGCGTTTATTATAAGGATTAACTGTCATGTGGACTGTTTTTTATGAAGATGTAACCGTGAGGTAAATGGTCATAACTTGTGTTTTACATACAAGTTATGACCACTTACCTCACGGTTACATCTCCATAAAAACAGCCCACATGACAGTTAATCCTTATATTTATATACATTTAGCGAAAAAGCCACTTTTGTAAATGTATTTAAATCGAAAAGTGTATCGTGACAAAACCAGCCCAAAATATCCCATAGCACCCTTGGCAAAAGTTAACAGGAACATATTCTTTAAATTGAAACCTGATGATTTATTAAGTCAATCCTGCGCGAGTCCAAATGCGCCCAAAACATTACGCGTTTTTCTTTCCGATATCTATGACGCGTCGATATAATTATGGGGTTGCAGTTATGAGCTGTTGCGCGTTCACCGAGAAATAATTGCAACTAGTCACGTGGGCGCCGACCAATCGGAATGCTGGATTTAGTGATAATCACACTTAGTATGTAAATATATATGTTTACAAATTCAAAATAAAAACAGAATTGCCAAAAAAAGTGTTACATATCAACATTTTGATGGGTGGGTTCCTCGACTCAAATCTAATATTTTTTACCCCCAAAGCCGAAGAAATAGTAATTTAGGGGCGATAAATAGGATTATGTAACTTAAAAAACACTCAAATCTTCAGTGAGTATTGTTGATGCTGTTAATTCCTACATGTATAGTGCCTCAGTTTAGAGGAATTCGGACGTATATAATGTCATGCCATTTCGTGACCCCGGTTCTTAATATTGTTTGAAATATCTTCACTGCTCTCGTATACCAGATATTTCACTTAGATATATCAAATGAAGGTTTTCATCAAATGGGTACAGTATACCTTGCTTCGAAGATTAGGGAATATATCTGTAAGATGTACTCCACCATTTAAAATGACTTCCCCACACTCAGTAATAAAAGTATATATGTGACCCGCCATATCAAATCCAGTCGGAAGTCGGGATTTTTTTTACCCTGTGCCAATGCATTCTCTTATATTGGTCGCCTCGCATATATAAGAGAATGCATTGGCCTAACAATTTTTTACAATTTTAATAATTTGTTCTTGTATTCTTTAACAATTTAATAATTTCACCCATACAGAGCCCCAGACAAACATGAGCAGACGACACTCTTCTATATGCTTCTATATATGTGTGGGGCTCCCTGCAGGGTAATGGATGTTTTTTATTTTATGTCCTAAAAATTGTAAGAAACATTTATTTAAAAAAACATGTTAGGCCAATGCATTCTCTTATATATACGAGGCGACCTATGGTCGACTCGCATATATAAGAGAATGCATTGGCACAGGGTAAACAAATCCCGACTTCCGACTGGATTTGATATGGCGGGTCACATGTTTGTTGAACTTATTATCTGAACATTTCCTATGGGAACTACTCGTCAATGAATATTTACTGAAGAAAAAGTTAACGTCCCCATTTTTGTGTATGTATACAATTTCAGCCCAATTTATTCTGCAAACAGTCCAGAATTTACACATATAGACATCACGCTGGTCATCCTATATATAATCCCCGCTGCGGGCAGTAAACCCCGGTTCGGGCATCAGTAAACCGCACATCGGGATATAACAGTTAAAGTTTTCCACACCAGGGCTGGTCTAATAAGTTAAAAGTAGAAGTCAATTTAGAAGTGATACCAACCAATGGAAGACGTATATGATAGGAAATGCCTATCTATACTGTGGCAAGAGTTCAGAGAAAATTCAGATATCAGTTCTCGAGAAAAACACAATCTTAGTCGAGCGCATTCGGAATTTCGAGCTAAATTTAAGTTTAATTCAGCAAAACTTTCGATGCAGACACTTCTCAAGAATAAAAAAAAATGGATCAGTCTATATGGGACACTCTATCCGTGACGTGTTTTAATAATAAAAACCCAAAATCTCTATCCGGCAAAAATATTGTACGCGTCGGGGTTTACCCCGACACCATAGAGTGGCACATGGAATTGTCAATATTTTCCCACTTAACAGCAGCAAATTCCAATATGAAAGTAGATATAGTTTCCTAAACTATCTATACCAATGGAACGTTGACAACGTTGTCCAATTTTATCACCACGCACTTATCTTGAAGCTGAAAACACACACAATTGAAACATGGAAGCTTATTCTCACACTTCATCGCGCATTTCGTCACTTTATTGTGCTTTATTCCAAGAACTGTTAACATTTGGTTGAAGCTGGGTTCATCACCCCGAGGATCTGGAGTTGTGCCCGAAGAAAAACAATTAATAACAAAATATCCCTCAAAACAAACGTACCTGTAATCTTCACTCGTGCCCCCAACGGGGTTTATTCAATATTTGCCCGCAGCGGGGTATTATAGGATGATCAGCGTGGACATGGGATAACAAAGAGCGTTATACATAAGTGATAATCTTGTTTAATGTTTAGATCAGTAAGCGTAGAGGGGGCTGCACCGCCTGTGAGTCAGTTCGTTATGCATTCGGAACAGTTCCTTGTTGCCCACAGAATAGCCACATATTTCACAAACGAACAGTTTATCTCTGCGTTCTTTGAACGCGAATCGTTTATTGTAGCCATGAATCTTCACGCAATGTGATTCCAAAGTACATCGCTGTGTGAAACTTCTCCCACATCGATCACACGAGTACGGCTTGATACCTGCAAAGAAACAACTTATTATGTAACATTATCGCAACAATACCCAGATTTTACCACATCCGTTCGCACTCGGGTAGTTATAAGTATCAGGGGACCTCACTTGACATGACCATAACTGCACGTATACCATGATAATAGGCAACATGAAATTATTTGCCGCAAAATATGTGTTTTTTTTAAAGCAAAAATATATTTGCTGAATGGGCAGGAATGGGTAATAATTTTATAAGAAGAATAGCAAATTTGATAACTATTTGATAATTTAGTCCGAGCACATGTTTACAGTGAATCCTGAGAAATTTTGTAGTGAAATGTTCAAGGTATATTTCTTGTTTTTGTTATACAATTTCCATCAGATTCTATAATCATTTTTCTGTATCTTTTACATATGGGTCAACTTGTGTGCACTAAATTTTAGATTGACACAAACTTTCAGTTTTGATACCAGTTGAGGTACACTGCATGACCATTAAGATTCAAGTCCATACAACTATAGCCAGTCTGGAGTAAACTACATACCGAGTGTATGTTTACAAAGACTGAACTTTTGTCTACTTACTTCAGAGGCCACGAATACGAGTTCACAATCTGCCCATCGCATCGATTAGACCATTAGCAAATGCCATGCAAATTATTGCTAAGCATACCACAAAAGAACTGATGTCACGATCACATGTTAACAATCTGACACGCAAGACGGAAGTTATTTAATCCCAATAAACCAATACACAGGTATGTGAGATTTACATATATTCAAATACAAAGACATAGCAGACAAAAGCACATTTACAACTGACGAGCTGGTGGGGAACGTGAGGGGGAGAGACAATGAGAGAGAGAGAGAGAGCGAGAGAGAGAGAGAGAGAGAGAGAGAGAGAGAGAGGGAGGGATGGAGGGAGAGAGATTGGGTAGGTAAAGAGGGGAAACGACGCAGAAAGACAAGACACCGAGAAATACGCCCTTACATGTGTGTGTTCGTGTGTGCCTCATAACCGGTGTGTGTTCGTGTATGCCTCCTTACCTGTGTATGTTCATGTGTACCTCCTTAACTGTGTGTGTTCGTGTATGCCGCCTTACATGTGTATGTTCATGTGTACATCCTTACCTGTGTGTGTTCGTGTGTACCTCCTTACCTGTGTGTGTTCGTGTGTACCTCCTTACCTGTGTGTGTTCGTGTATGCCTCCTTACCTGTGTGTGTTCGTGTATGCCGCCTTACCTGTGTGTGTGCCTCCTATATAACCTTTGTGTGTTCGCGTGTGCCTCTTACCTGTGTGTGTTCGGGTGTGCCTCTTGAGATCAAATGTATCGTTGAAACCCTTCCCGCAAATAGAACATATATATTTCTTGACCATTGGATGCTCGTGAAGGTGTCGCTGCAAATTTCTTTTCGACGAGTAACCGACTCCACACAGCTTGCAAATGAACTGCGTCTGATTGGCTGTGAACATAAGATCAATATATACATTTAAAGTGATGTGAAACACTTCGGTAGGGTACTCAAATAGAAATGGACTATAATCTTGCTCAGAATAATTATTTTTACAAATGTTATATCCAAATTGACAACACACACCGTCACTCTTATATATCAATTAAATGCAATGGCTCTGGGTGACAATTTTTTTTTTCGTTTGGTTATCGCCGATAGTTGCTTCCCGAATCGAGAAGTAAATATTTACAATTGGGCGTATTTCAGACGATGTTTTCTCTGGAGTGGTACGGTCAATTTGCTTGAGATTTTCGGCAATGTTTATAGAATGGCACATTCCTCCAGTTGACATAGTTCCTGAATAATAACGTATTAGTTTCATGCACCCGAACAAGTGCATAATATGTATTTAAATGGGATTGTCATTTAAAATAATTCAACTGCTCTTAACCCTTTGAGTGCCAGGGGCCGATCTCATCGGCCCTAAACCTACAAAATAAGTCTGTTAAAGAATATAAGAATAAATTATTAAAATTGTAAAAAATAAAAAAAAAAAATAAAAATTTGTTAGGCCAATGCATTCTCTTATATATGCGAGGCGACCTATGGATTGGCACAGGGTATATGGGTTGATAAAAAAATCGACCTGGCACTCAAAGGGTTAAAACGAATCAGCATACTCCCCTTCCCGTATCACAAACCCGCGTGCTTATCGCGATTATAACCACTTTCTCCGTCGCTGGACGAAGCATGCTGATCTAATGCACCTGACCAACTTACCAACCGGGGGGGGGGGGGGGGGGGGGGGGGGGTCGGTGTTACATCGTTTCAATTCATTCACAGAAACACAGCGGACAGCAACTTAAGTCAGAATGCACTTCGCTGAGATATACATGTAGTCAAGAAGAAATATGTTTATTTTCACCTGTTAATGTACATGTTTAATGTAGGTTCGCCTGCGTATGCCATGAACATGTTTAGTTTCGCCTTCGTATGTCATGAACATGTTTAGTTTCGCCCGCGTATGTCATGAATATGTTTTGTTTCGACTGCGTATATTTGTCATGAACAAGTATAGTTTCGCCTGCGTATGTCATGAACATGTTTAGTATATTTCATGAACATGTTTAGTTTTGCCCGCGTATGTCATGAATATGTTTTGTTTCGACTGCGTATATTTGTCATGCACATATCTAGTTTCGCCTGCGTATGTCATGAACATGTTCAGTATATGTCATGAACATTTTTAGTTTCGCCTGCGTATGTCATGAACATGTTCAGTATATGTCATGAACATGTTTAGTTTCGCCTGCGTATGTCATGAATATGTTTGGAAAGAACTCAGCGCATGTAAATTTACTCACTTTTGTTATCTTTTGTGTGGAAGGGTTTGTAGAGCGGATTCCTGATTCCGTAACCATGGTTTATCGTCTCCATGGGTAATTGTTGCATCTAAAATCAATGACATATTTTCAATATCAATAGAAAATACGCTATATATCTATATGTGTATGTCATGCAATAGTTGCATTTCGGTGAATTATTTCAACCATGGTCCCAAGCCGCTTTAGTGATGATTGATCCAGGTTAGATGTTAACATACTTCGTGGATCTTATCACATAGTATATATAGAACATGTCATGAATCTCTACTCAATCTACGCCCGTATAGGGATCGTATACTCCACCATGCAATTCAAAACGTCGGAACTTTTTTTTTGATGTTGTGACAGAGAGGGTTATAACATTAAAAAAAAAGTGCAGGTATTATATTTCTTAGTTAATACCTGATACTTAATAATGTATTTCACTGTAAGTGAATGTCCCAACTTGAAAGTGCATACTTTCAGTCACTTCTTGGGAGATTTTGGATCATGGCATTTCTCCGGGCAATTAATTCAATGTTTTTTTGCGACACCAGCTCATCACAGCTCGAGCTGGGACCTTGCCTTGTTTGTTCAATGTTAAATAAAGTTCCCTGTCAGAAGTGGTCAGAACTTGAAAAAAGTTCCCAGGTTTGAACTGGTGGGATATATAGCTGGTGGGATATATAGCTGGAGTAGAGATTCGTGGCATGATTTAACAAACGCTCTTCACATAGAAGATGGTAAAAATGTGACAATTGACTGGTGATGTCTACAACGGCTTTACTAAAACTGATTTCTACTGTATCGTTGCTGAATATGGTAACACTAGGTTATCAACTAAACTAAACAAACAGCGTCCTTAGAAGCGGGCCCAGCAAAGTAACAGGGAATGAGTTTTTTAAATAGCTAATGAGTATTTACCATATTCCTGTATCCATATATATATATTGATGTGTTAGACAATGCATTTTGGTCAGAAAACGTGAGATCGAACGTGCTTCCCAAAGGTCGTAAATATGTTTTTCCTTACGATCGCTAAGCACGGACACCCCAGAAAAAAACTACAGCCACAGAAAGCCACAATCGGGCACGACTTGCTATGGTATTGCTGTTTTCCAAAATCAGTTATATAACTAACATCCAATGCATTGCAAAGGAACGTGATATAGCCTACATAGAACTGGATATAGCTTATATATAGGGACAAGATAAAGCCTATAGAGAACGGGATATAGCCTATATATAGGCCTATATAGCCTATATGGAAGGGGATATAGACTATACGGAAGGGGATATAGCCTAAATGGAATGAGATATAACCTATATATAGAGAGAACGTGATATAGCCTATAGCCACCGGGGCACGGATTTCTCCGATAGGGAACGTGATATTGCATATAGGGAACGAACTGGTAGATAGCCGATATATAGGGAACATGATATAGCATATATATAGGGAACGGGATATATCCAATATGGAACGTAATATAGCCTATATGAAACGGGATATAGCCTATAGGGAAGGTATTTGTTATGGACAAAACACATATTAAAGATATATCAATAAAACCTCGGCGTTTAACATTAACATGTGAGATGAAACGGTCTCACTGCTATGCTGTAGCGATCAAAACGTCAAAAAGTTGTAGACTGTTAATAAATAAATAAATAAACAAACAAATGAATAAATTCGGTGTGTTGCAATATATGATGCATGGTTATTATATTATCTTAGGCCATTTTTTATTTTGTGATGGAATACTTTCACTAGTCATTTTTGGCGGACAACCATCTTATAATATAAGAATTAGCTGGTCTTGGAAAAAGAAAAGTGTACATGTACATACCCATTGACATGATGACTCTGAACATTTCTCCTGGCCACACATGGATGAATCGTCTGATTCTGACATCCTCGGAGCGGGTTCGAATCCCTCTTTATATCGAGGTACCGGAATGATTGGATAGTGTTGCTGGTCCTTATTTCTTGGAACCGTGTCGTAACACGTGAGTTGTCCTGAGCTTCCTTCCCCTCCTTGTAATCTCTCCTGAGCATAATCACTGTGTTCTGTCGATACTTCTGATGATTCTGCTACCCTCTCCTCTTCGTGTGTGATATTGTGTGTCTGAGCTGAGAATATAATATACAAGCGTCTTCATGATACATGTATATATTGTTGGTACGAAGTTTGAATGGTAAAATATTCTCACAAACGGACTCGGTGTCGTCCATATGCGAAAAGGTTTTTGGACCGTCTGAAAAAAATTACGACTACAATTTGCTATTCGTAATAATTATCTGTTATAGTTAATTGCGCGAAAGGTGTCTATTGACGGCAGACAGAACCACATCACCTTACTGCGAGTTTGAACGGCACGAATAACTCACGGACTCGTATACTCTCTGCGAAAAAGGTTTCTAGGCCGTCCGAAAAAGTTACGAATACTATTGTACCTATTCCTCATTCTTAAAGACATATTAAGTGCTTATTTCATTGCTTCAAATTTATATTTTATGACTCAGCCACTGCACCCATCTGATGAAGCATCACTAAACTATTATTGTCAAAATATTCGACAACGTCGGCTGTGCCCTTTCGGAGAACACGTTGTCTGAATTACGCAAAAAATACACCGATAAAAACAAACGAGAATCATTCCATCATCTATAATCACTTTATTTGATTTATATGGAAGAATGGCGTTGGGTTCTGGCAATTTTGTTACACAAGTAACCCTTTACCCAACAGAACGGCCATGTGCCAATGCATTCTCTTATATATGCGAGTCGACCATAGGTCGCCTCGCATATATAAGAGAATGCATTGGCTTAACACATAAAAAATTATAAAATTGCTAAAGAATGTAAGAAAAAATGGTAAAAAGTGTTAGGCCAATGCATTGTCTTATATATGCGAGGCGACCTATGGTCGACTCGCATATGTAAGAGAATGCATTGGCACAGGGCATAACTGTAACTACCACAATGTGGTCAAGGAGCCGGTTCCAATGATATCCACATTTGTATGGTTCTATTGAGACAGACCGAAGATATTTTAGGCTGTTGAAGCTTTATTTGGCCGGTTTTGGCCGGTTTGTTGGGTAAAGGGTTAATTGAAATACAAGCACTGAGCAAGTTTATTCGCCGTGAGGCCCAGCCGAGTGTTTCAAATCGCATTAACAATAGCAGTTGATTATAAGAAATGTGTCCATTAATGAACTTTTATTGCCAGTCTGTTCCCTATGTGGTAACAACAAAGGGCACGTCTCACTTCTGTGCGATCAGTAAAAAACAGTTGATAAGTTTATTTTATTTCTTCGTGAGTATTTTCAAATACGGGTATACGCTGGTAGCGGTTTTGACAACAAACGAGAGTTATTAAATCCAACCTGCTTCATGTCCGGGGTTACATGTATAAATTATCTTTTGTATTATAATCATGCTATATAACTATTGTATATTACTCTGTTTCTCAATATCCGTTACATGTAATTGTCATGTGTTTATTTGGATGAGAAAATAAAGCATACTACTACTGAATTAATCATAGTAAGAATTTAATAAACACATGTTCAGCAATTCCACGTATTTTGCAACAGTATGTACGACATGTACATTATACTGTAAATTGTTAAGTGATACTTTTCGGTGTTATGGATTATGCGCATTTGATTGTTTAGTTGTAGCGTTTGAGGAGGGCACGCCACTGGAATGTGTGTTCTTTCTGCATAAACTGTGTTTAAAGTAAAAATGGACCGTTTTCAATTCCATTATATTTAATTATAGCAGTACGAATTCTGTAATACTACACGCGATTGTATACAATTTCCATCTTTCCATATTCTGCCTTCAAAAATTAAAGTTGCATAATCAGATTAATCGCCCCTCAATTATTATTTATTGGATTCGGAGGGAGGGGGGGGGGGGGTAAAAACATGTTGATAAATAACACGTTTCGGGCAATTTTATACTATAGTTGACTGTGGTTAGCATTATTTTTGGGCAATTAATCGATTCTGATAGCTGAAGCGGCATTTAAAAACATTATGTTGTTGTTGGATTCTGATTATATGGGGACCATCGAACCGGATTGAGTACCTTTAATATCAGACTAGAAGTACTCGCGCAGTCACTCGTGGTATTCCCTATTACCATATTCGTATTTTCTTATCAGTAGCACGGCAGCTCATTATACGAAAGGTGTCTAATATAGGTAGTTAAAGGCCCACTTAATTTTCGAACCCCCAGATCACATTATATAAAATACTAGCCGATGAGCCCGACGTTGTCCGGGCTATTCAAAAACCAAATTTCAAGTCGATAGGTCCACCCGTTTCCGAGATCTGGTCTGCGCATGCGATAGCTCTACCCGTTTCCGAGATCTGGTCTGCGCATGCGCGAAGCTGGCGTCGCACGGGCTCGGCGACCCGATAAAATTCGTATTCGGGGCAAGATACATTCACATACCAAATTTCAAGTCGATAGCTCCACCTGTTTCCGAGATCTCGTCTGCGCATGCGCTGCACGGGCGTCGCATGGGCTCGCCAATACGACAACGACCACCGCCTGGTCAAACTACACACACGTACCAAGTTTCGTCCCGATCGGTCGAGAATCGTAGATTTGTATTAATGACAGACAGACAGACAGACAAACAGACAGACAGACAGAGGTCTTCAATATATATATGAGACTAGCCGATGAGCCCGACGTTGTCCGGGCTATTCAAAAACCAAATTTCAAGTCGATAGCTCTACCCAGCCCGACGTTGTCCGGGCTATTGAAAAACCAAATTTCAAGTCGATAGCTCTACCCGTTTCCGAGATCTGGTCTGCGCATGCGCGAAGCTGGCGTCGCACGGACTCGGCGACCCGATAAAATTCGTATCCGGGGCAAGATACATTCACATAGCAAATTTCAAGTCGATAGCTCCACCCGTTTCCGAGATCTGGTCTGCGCATGCGCGAAGCTGGCGTCGCACGGGCTCGGCGACCCGATAAAATTCGTATCCGGGGCAAGATACATTCACGTAGCAAATGTCAAGTCGATAGCTCCACCCGTTTCCGAGATCTCGTCTGCGCATGCGCGAAGCGAGCGCCGCACGGGCTCACCAATACGACAACGTCCACCGCCGGGTTAAACTACACACACGTACCAAGTTTCGTCCCGATCGGTCGAGAATCGTAGATTTGTATAAATGACAAACAAACAGACAAACAAACAGACAGACAGAGGTCATCAAAATATATATGAGATATACCATTTGAAAGAGGAAGCTCCAAAACATTTTATTATCAACGTATTCGATGTAATTTTCTCCACACCTGTATGTATAATGTGATGATAATAAAGAATTGATAAACTAAACATGTTGATAAACTAAACGTGTTGAGAAACCGACGTCTGGTCTATGCTGAAGTTTCTACACAAAGTCTTATTATGTTTAATGGAAGAGGAATAACTCTATATATTTTGTAGACATAGAGTTATTCCCCCTCCATTGCAAATAAACTATAGTTTGAATTATGTTGCATTGAAGCTGGCGTCGCACGGGCTCGGCGACCCGATAAAATTCGTATTCGGGGCAAGATACATTCACATACCAAATTTCAAGTCGATAGCTCCACCCGTTTCCGAGATCTCGTCTGCGCATGCGCTGCACGGGCGTCGCATGGGCTCGCCAATACGACAACGACCACCGCCTGGTCAAACTACACACACGTACCAAGTTTCGTCCCGATCGGTCGAGAATCGTAGATTTGTATTAATGACAGACAGACAGACAAACAGACAGACAGAGGTCTTCAATATATATATGAGTCGATAGCTCTACCCGTTTCCGAGATCTGGTCTGCGCATGCGCGAAGCTGGCGTCGCACGGGCTCGGCGACCCGATAAAATTCGTATCCGGGGCAAGATACATTCACATAGCAAATTTCAAGTCGATAGCTCCACCCGTTTCCGAGATCGCGTCTGCGCATGCGCGAAGCGGGCGCCGCACGGGCTCGCCAATACAACAACGTTCACCGCCCGGTCAAACTACACACACGTACCAAGTTTCGTCCCGATCGGTCGAGAATCGTAGATTTGTATAAATGACAGACAGACAAACAAACATACATACAGACAGAGGTCTTCAAAATATATATGAGATATGCCATATTATATACCATTTGAAAGAGGAAGCTCCAAAACATTTTATTATCAACGTATTCGATGTAATTTTCTCCACACCTGTATGTATAATGTGATGATAATAAAGAATTGATAAACTAAACATGATGTTGATAAACTAAACGTGTTGAGAAACCGACGTCTGGTCTATGCTGAAGTTTCCACACAAAGTCTTATTATGTTTAATGGAAGAGGAATAACTCTATATATTTTGTAGACATAGAGTTATTCCCCCTCCATTGCAAATAAACTATAGTTTGAATTATGTTGCATTCTGGGAGCCATTATTTTAGCTATTTTCTATTACTCTATGGGCACTTTCTGAGATGCAGACGTTCCAAATTGTGATGATTAGTGGTATGATAATCATATTATATGGCATAGATTTTTTATTAAAACCGTATATCAAGGCACTCTAAAAAATAATCGGCGACTCGAACATTAAGTGGGCATTCAATCAAACGAAATACCGATACAGATATTATTATATTTTACACATTTCAAAAAGAATCACTGAAGTATATCTGAAATACCACATAATTACATGTTTTGTTTGACTTAATTGGAAAGTATAGGTCCTTGAAAACGAGATTTTCCCCTTCAGCATCAGTTTATTATTCTTTTCCTGATATGGTGAACATTAATAAATTCATAAATCGCAAAATACTCCTCATATCGAAGCATTTTAATCATTCTGGTAAAAAATTCTGGTATGAAACACATATTATATGTTCCGTCACAGATATCATCCGGTAGTATAGGTTTTGATGAATGTTTTCAAGAATATAGTTTTAATGAGTTTTACTTGAGTTTTTGTCTGCCAGAAAGTATAAATTTATGTAAAGTAATATAGGAAAGTTCACACCGTCGTCGCTCATTAGCGACGGATGTAGTAAAGAGCGTTCTCAATTACATGATTTTATTCCTATTCTCATCGTATTAGTTTAAATACTCTAGTGGGTCTTCGTGAAGCCTGTGTGATGTGCGTGACGTTAACCCTTTCATGACAGGAGCTTCCTGAAATTTTGAGGAAAAAATAGGTCGCCTCGCATATATAAGAGAATGCATTGGCTTAACAAATTTTATATTAATTTTTATAATTGTTACAAAATGTAAGAAAAAATGAAAAAAATATATAATAAATTGGCAAAGAATGTCATAAATAATGATAAAAAAAAAATGTTAAAGAATGTAAGAACACAATATAAAACAAATTATAAAATTGTTAAAGAATGGAAGACAAAATGATAAAAGTTGTTATAGAATGTGAGATAAAATTATAAAAGATGATAAAAATTGTTAAAGAAAAAATTATAAAAATTATAAAGAAATTAAGAAAAAATTATAAAAATGATAAAAAAAAATTGTTAGGCCAGTGCATTGTCTTATACATGCGAGGCGACCTATGGTATACTCCCATATGCATGAGAATGCATTGGCACAGGGTCATTTGCGTTGCGCCAGCGCAGCTCCCATCACGAAAGGGTTAACGATGTCCTGTCCGATTTGACACAATAAAACAAGGAAATACTTGGATCGAACCCAATCGCACAAGCAGAGCGTATTAGAGCCACATGGCGGTTTGCGCTCCAAAACACACATAATATTATTCGCTTTTGATTTTTCCCCGGTATCGAAATAGGTCGATACATATCTGAACTATATTGTTACGATCATTCTGTAAACCAAAAAGACGCATTGAAGTAATGAAAATTACACACATGAACACGGTGTTTCGATCTAAAAAAATCCGCCATTTGCACGACATGGATTAGAAAAGAGCGTTCCTGGCTAGTCTATTACTGATATGGTAGAAATAAAGAGCGTTTGTCTGACTACTGGCGAAAAACTGACTGGAAAATGGCTGTGACTTTGGCAAGTGTTTTACATAGCATATGGAGCCGGTATATCAATGTTTTGTGTATTTATCGACATATCATATCCGTCCCTCAAAATTACGTAGACAAAATTAGGGGGTTCGAATGAGACATGTCCGTTTAAACCGACTCTGTCGCATTGTATAGAGAGCGTGCACATGACAATATATGCCGATGATAATGCTAATGGCGAGAATTGGTTTGCGTGTCTTGTATGTTATTCGCCTGATCGCTTAGTAATGTTAATTTCACATACAATTACTTATACCATCTCAAATACGTATGTATGTGTACGGTTTATTGAGAATAAACAGATTCAAATTCAGGTTTTGGTGACCAGATATCGATCTTCAAAAGAGGTATTGTTACAAGTTTTTAATTTTGGTCAGCCTTGCCAAATTTTAAATGACCAAAATATACAATACTTATAAAGAGAGTCCATGCTTCCACAGCCAAGAATTGTTACATAATAAAGAGCGTTCTTAAATGTGAGCTTTTGTGAACTTTTTTCGACCTGTTAAATATGAATGATTTTGGTGATTTGGGCCCAAGAGTCAAGACATTCTTAATTATTTGATGTCAAATCGGACAATGATCATATAATATTGGAATTATATTTCAGGTTTTATTTCCAAAGCGATCGGAAAATTGGTTTAAGAATTATTATTATTTTTTTTTTTTTACAATTTTTGCTGGCAAAAATAAAAAGGACCACCTACGACTCTCGAGAAATAAATAACCACGTTCTGATACAATATACCAAAATGCAGACTATATGCACCTAATCAGAATTTACCTTGTATTGGATTCACTCCATCAGGAAAGTTCTTCTTGGATTCCCGTAGCCGTTTTCTAACCATGAAGAGGCGAGGCATATTTGTGAATTCGGATGTAAACCACTATATATTTCACACTGAAATCACAGTTAGCCGCAACGCCTTATAAGATCACGTTCGGCTTAAAGCCTGTTACTTCAATTATCTTAAACGGTTCTGAAAGAGAGATTTTAGAGAGGATGGTTGATAATAACTAAATGCGTCCTCAAAATATAATCTTCGCTCGTGAGTATTAATGAAGAAAAGCCATCACCCGTGTCTTAAGTAAAAGTATGGCTTTGACATTCTTTGGAGTGTAACGGCGTTATGGGTATATTCTACACAAAGCCACCTCTTATAAGATGTAACGGTTTATGAGTAATTGCGCGTGTTGAGGGAGAAAGCTATTTGCATGTTTTATCAGGCAAATTTCTCCTCATTCAACCCTGAGCGCCAAGATAACATAAGATAAGTCTATATGTGTAATTAAATCGTGTTCATTGTACCGCGTTTAAGAGATGTCGCTATTGTGATGGAGATACCAACGGTCCGCCTAATTTCATTACCGTCATCTATAACCCTTCACGAAAAGGTCTTAGCAACAAATATGCCCACACATATCGGAATCATACTAAATCGAGATATTTACATAACCACTGTGTGTTATAATATATACTCTTCGGTGATTGGCCAAATGCCTATTGGGTCATGCATTTCATAACCCAATAAAACACAACATAACACGAACTGTCTTCACATATTCTTTACCTCCCAATCAGATGTAATTATATCAATGAAGACACACTAATTGAATTCAAAAAATAAATAAAGTTAAATTTCTGGAGAGAAGTAGAAAGAATTACATTTACGACGCACCAGGCATGGACATGATAACACAATATTAGCTGCCAAAAGAGGACAAGTCTGATGGCAGGAAGAATAGCTTTAAAGATGCATATTTCGATTAAACGGTTCTTAATTACTATTTATTTGGATTCGGGGGTAAACAATATTTGATTCGAGTCGAGGAACCCACATATCAAAGCTCAGAGTTATTAGATATCGATTTAAAAAATCTATTATTTTTCACCATCGAGACTTATTAGTGGCCAAGTAAAAAGTCGATGAGCAAATTGCGGATGAAGATGGATAACTATAAAATCAAGAGGCTTTGTGTTGATAATAAGGCAATTTTTTTTCGTCGAACAACAAGTTGATAAATAACACCATTCGGGCAATTTTATACTATAGTTGACCGTGGTTAGCATTATTTTTGGGCAATTAATCGATTCTGATAGCTGAAGCGGCATTTAAAAAAAATGTTGTTAGAATCTTATTATGTGGGGACCATCGAATCGGATTGAGTAAATAAATCGGATTAAGTAAATAAGTGACAACATATTAATTGGGAGAGGATTTGGGATTTCATCATAGTTAGACTGAAGGGGTCACTCTCACCAAAAAAGTGCTGACTGGTAACGACTGGTACACATGTTTTGAAAATGTGCTGAAGGGTACACAGGGTTTGGGTCGGCACTAATTCAGTTACTTTAAGTCTGGTGACCATCAGCAGTTTGTTTTCAGTTCATTTTGAGTTTCCTTGGAACATATACAATTATTCTCTAACAGAAATCACAGCAGACACGAAAACTAAAAGTCATCAGAACGAGATTTCAAAACCATGTGTACCATTCAGCACATTTTCAAATCCTGTGTATCCTTCAGCACTTTTTTGGTGAGAGTGACCCCTTCAGCCATAGTTAGGGTTAACATACACCACACAGAAACCAGGACGCTATAGAGCAAACTCAAGCCCAGGGTAAAAAAATAAAAACATGTTAAAGAATGTAAGAAAAAATTATAAAGATTAATAAAGAATGCAAGAAAAAATGATAAAAAAAATGATAAAATTGTTAAAGAATGTAAGAAAAAATGATAAAACTGTTAAAGAATATAAGACAAAATGATAAAAATTATTATAGAATGTTATAGAATGTAAGATAAAATTATAAAAAATTATAAAAATTGTAAGAAAAATTGACAAAATAAATGATAAAAAAATTGTTAGGCCAATGCATTCTCTAATATATGTGAGGCGACCTATGGTCGACTCGCATGTATAAGAGAATGCATTGGCACTGGGTTTACGCAAACTTTCAGGACGCTCCAGTAATAGATGGGTTAACAAAGGGATGTCACACTGCAATGTAATCCACCACTCATTACTCAAACATATATATATAGCTTCCACATACTGAGCTATTTCGCCCTCCCCAATACCTTAGTCGTGTTTGAATTCGCGCACGACTGTTTTTTTTTTGCACGAAAAATAGTATACGACCCGATTAGTTTAAAGACCCACTTAATTTTCGAATGTCAAGATCACATTATACACAACAAAATCCATATTATTTACCATTTGGAAGAGGAACCCAATACATACATATTCCACCAGAATGCGAACAGATATATGTTTTATATAATGTGATCTGCTGATTCGAAAATTAAGTGGGCCTTTAAATAGCGAATCTACCAGGGGGGGGGGGGGGGAGTCGAAAAAAATTTCAGGCACGTATGCTGGTTTTTTACTTTCGACCCTTGTTGTGACCCACCCACCCCCGCGTCCACTTTTTTTTCCGTTTTCGGCAGTTTCTTCCGACCATTTTTGGACACCCACCCCCTTTTAACACTAAAACAGAGATTTGCGGGGGGAAATTCACTGCAAACAGCTGTATATGAATTTCTGTCCATACTATTAGTCATTGATGTTAACATTGACATGTAAATAGGAACAAGTCATTTTGGGTTCATTCGGTAAAAAAAACATGGCTGCCAGCAGCCATTTTGGATTTCAAAATTCAATCCATTAGCATGGGCTACAGGCTATACTGTTTGTCTGATCATCATGAAATTTGTCATTTATGTTAATATTGACATATAGATGTGTTTAAGCCAAACTCATTGCAAAAACAGTCAAAAAGACTTGCAGGAAAAATAGTTTTGAGTTGCGGAAAAAATTGTTTGTTGGTCCTGTCGACCACCCACCCACCCCGGCATACATGCCCGGAAAAAAACTTGTTTCCACCCCCCCTGAAATTACGAGAAAATAAATGAGTTTATGGTTAATGTGTTGTATGTAATAAGTGAGTTTATGGTTAATGGGTTACATGTAATACTCACCTATGAACTACTTGGTGACTTCTGAAATCAGAACCTATTTTTCATTGTCGTCACTGCGTATACTTTTTCCGAGTTTCACAAATGTATTTCATTTCACACGAATGTCGTTACAATGTCATTACTTCACCCAGAGCAATTGTGTACAGTAATTTAAAATCTCACTCTGGTATATGCCGATATTTGTTATTTGAAAAATCGCGATGGCATAAAACAGAGAGTAAGATGTGCGATACATGTAAATCTGACACAATCGGAGACGAGTATCATTTTGTACTCGTCTGTGACAAATATAAATGTCCACGTGAGCGCTATATATATATATCCCAAAATATATATCCCAAAATATAGTGTGTTATGTATTTCTGATAGGAACTGATTGTCCCATTATGGACCCTGGTTTTTGTGATCAGATTATATTTCACTTCCGGTTTAATGTTGATTAGAGCACAATCCCATTGTTACAATCGTGCCCTGATTTTTGGTAAAGTACACCAATTCCCAAGGCTGGCGAAGGAATAGTTCAATGATTATCCCACTGTCAGGCACCGCATCTCATAACAAACAAATCGCACGGGCACTTCAAAGTTGGAACAGTCCGTGTTGTTTCGGACATATCTATTCACATTCAGTTCATGTTAATCACGTTTTTGGGCGTGGCTAACCGGCTATTGTGTCCAATCGCGGCCAGCGCACGGCACATTTCCAGTTTATTGCATTATGTGTGATCAATTGTGCTCTAAGTCGGTCAAAGCACGCGAATTGTTCTTTACCAGAATAAATCTCGTCTCCGACTCGATTGATTCTGGTAAAGAACAATTCGCGTGCTCTAACCATTACTTAGTGATCCACGTGAGTTTGACACTATTCTAACCTACCGGGCGGGGAACTACAACCCCAACCCTGAGAGGGACGGGACGGAAATAGACGGGCGGTGTCGGGTGTGACGAGATAATGGATGCAAGGGGGAGACGTGAGTTGATCAAACCTTAACCGGGCGGGAGAGGACGCGACGGGATCCTAACCGGGAAAGAATTGTATAGAATTAAGACGAATTTGATATCCATTGTTATCACATAATCACATTTTAACAAGGAAAAACGATCTCGAAACGGCTGGGGGTTAAAACAAAATAATATGATTTCCTTATCACAACCAAAGAGGGAGTAAAGACACCTTAAAGAAAAAATATAGTTCCATTTTAAACTTGTCTTTTCATGTTGGCAAAATTGTTCAACCACCATTATCACCCATATTTATCTCACAGTCAACACTAGATAACCCAACAAAAATCGAATATAATAATTATATTCTAATTAATATAATAATAACGTTCAGGAATTATTGCGCTGAGCTCGCATGTCACTGAGCGTGCCAATAATACACGTGTGTCTTACTCAAAATGTGAGGCCGAGTTTAGGGGCTAATGGATGGGGAAGTGGTATCGATGGGGCGGGACGGGATGGGGTTGGACGGGGCGGGACGTGATTGTACCCTAACAGGGTGGATAAGTCCAGACGGAACACTAACATTCTAACCCAATGATCATATATAACACTTAAACTAACTGTAACGTGGCGGATTGGGGCGGGATCCTAACCATAACCTTGACATGGCGGGAAGTTACTAGATATGTCAGATTTGGTGCAAAATATATACAATTTGTGGCAAAAAACAAGTCAGAATTTTGAAACGACTTCCAAATGTAACTTTTTTTTAACAAGGATAGGTGAACTATTTTCATTTTTCTAGTTGGAGCTATTCTCTGACAAGCATTTGTCGAAATTTATTATTGGACAATCAGCATCACAAACATATAATATAAGTGACCGTTGTTATGTGATTCTACATTCTACACAATATGTGTTACATTTAATCTTAAACAAAATAAATTGTGTAGTAATGACATATGACATATATGTGTTTCCTCAATGTTGGATATGAGTGAATATATGAGTGTATCACAGTTATTAGATAAGAAGATGTGATCTATTGGAGACACAACACACGTAAAGGCTACCACAGAATAGAAAATTGGCAGCAGCTTTAAAATTTGTTATACACTGTGTTTGTTTCAAAACTGAACAACACATTATTGTGTATCACGCAGTTCTAAATCTCTGCCAGAATTAAATATGGTGGCTTTTACGAGGTTTGTGTCTCAAGTAGAACATATCTCATCTACTAACTATAATATACTCACATATTCACTCATAATGGCTGCGGACTCACGTACCACAGTAGCGATGGCATAGTAGGTGTGACAATTTATTATGGTGGAGTTTGGTGACAATTGGTCGCCACAGTTAATATGCCATAGCTAGCCGTGTCGCCCGCTGCATATTCGCACAATGAGTCTACCAAGCTCTACCAGCGACGGTCGATCTCTCAAGGATGTATCTACCTGAATGTCTTGTCCATGTTGATCTTTACTCAACACGCAGTGTTATATTTTGCATGCTAACACACAAGTCCACTTGATAACTTAATGAATAACCCATCTCAACAGCCATGATTGTTCTTACTAATGAATTTAATATAAGTAGATAAACATGCATGCATTGAGATCATATTAAAACATGACCACAATAATGATATGTGAGTCAATGAGGAATTGCCACCAGGCCACGGTCAAACACAATTCTGGACGATCTATCGTGCAATTATATATATCGTCGTGAGTACAATTTAGCAAAACGTAGAGATCAACCTTGGTGAAAAGCAATGGTTAATTGGTCCAGTCGACTCATTGTGCGGAAAATCAGCGGGCGACATGGACAGCTATGGCACAGAATTATGATGGACCAATTGTCACCAAACTCAACCATAATAAATTGTCACACCTACTATGCCATCGCTGCTGTGGTACGTGTGTCCGCAGCCATTCATTGTTGTGAAAATTCCACCGACACATATGTGTCATGTGTCATTTCTACACAAATGTGTTTAAGATTAAATGTAACACATATTGTGTAGAATGTATACATATTTGTTCTAAGATTGTACATTTACATCGTGGAGGTTTTTATAACTCAAGAAAGATTAAGAGACAAAACTGCCATTGGCTTTTGCCGATAAATGGTGTGTTTCAGTTCGCGCGCCATGCATGGCTGACAACTGCGAGTAAGGTAACTATACGGGGACTATGAAATGTGACCCGCCATATCAAATCCAGTCGGAAGTCGGGATTTTTTTTACCCTGTGCCAATGCATTCTCTTATATATGCGAGTCGACCATAGGTCGCCTCGCATATATAAGAGAATGCATTGGCCTAACAATTTTTTACAATTTTAATAATTTGTTCTTGTATTCTTTAACATTTTTATAATTTCACCCATACAGAGCCCCAGACAAACGAGCAGACGACACTCTTCTATGTGCTTCTATATATGTGTGGGGCTCCCTACAGGGTAATGGATGTTTTTTATTTTATGTCCTAAAAATTGTAAGAAACATTTATTTAAAAAACATGATAAAAAATTGTTAGGCCAATGCATTCTCTTATATATGCGAGGCGACCTATGGTCGACTCGCATATATAAGAGAATGCATTGGCACAGGGTAAAAAAATCCCGACTTCCGACTGGATTTGATATGGCGGGTCACAAATGTGCAAAACAATGATGGGCTACATCACGTTATACCAGGGCGACGGGTTAACCAACATATATGTACGAGGGCATGAGAATGTCGGGCGATGCTACATAAGTAGCTGGGCAATGCATGGGCAACAAAACAACCACACAAAGTGTTGGTATTTGTGGTAACCCTATCTATCATCTATTAGTGAAACCTTTTACGAAATTTATCTCTGCGTATTTAATATATTTTAGTCTCAGTTTGGTGCGAAGTACAACTATATCTCAAGTTCATCGGGTAGAGTTTGAGTTGATTTATCTTCTGTTACAATTCTCCAATATAACGGCATATTATCCTCTCGTGAAATCTCGGTTTTCCTCGTTAAACCCGTTATCTGGTTATCTATAGTGTCAGGTTACAGTTTCACTTGTTGTCATGTAGGTAGCTGATACACGAATAACAATGGTGTACTTCACATCTCAAACAGTTATTTAGGACATTGAATCTATACGACATTCAAGTTATGCACGTGGTCTACTGAAATTTGTTCATGCAAAGAACATAAACATATAACGTTGGTAGTGTGTATTTGGGAATTCTATAGTCGAGCACGCGATTGACAAACAAACAACTTGAACAATCTAACACATAACGCTCCCAGTAAATGCGATCTAATTGTTTGGAAATTACCTCAAAATGGCAACAAGCAGAATGTTGCAGCGATTCGTAAAATAAAACTTTTATAGCGCAAGTAATTCATCGCTTTTGTCACATGTCGGTGATCAAAATTTCTCGATAAATACACGAGATACATACTTCGCTACACGTGAACTCGATATGTAAAAAACAAACAAACAAACTTATTAAAGGTACTCATTACTATTTATTTGGCTTCGGGAGTAAACATATTTGATTCGAGTCGAGGAACCAACCCATTAAAGCTCAGGGTGATTATATATCCGATTTTTGAAGTTTGCTATTTCTATTGTTTGTGGACCAGAAGCACGTGGTCAAACGGACGAAGATGCGGATGAAGGTGGGTAGCTCTAAAATCAAGTGGTAATAATAACCACTTGTTTTAGAGTTATCCACCTTCATCCACATCTTCGTCCGTTTGACCACGTGCTTCTGGTCCACAAACAATATAAATAGCAAACTTCAAAAATCGATATCTAATCACCCGGGGCTTTGATAGGTGGGTTAATTCCTGGACTCGAATCAAATATTTGTTTTACCCCCGAAGCCAAAGAAATAGTAATTTACGAGCGTCTGATCGGATTGAGTACTTTAACATCATAAAAGTTATCAGCTCAGAAATAAGCAAAGGTCACTCTTCTTCGGCGTCGAATATTAAAGAGCGTCAGAAGTGAAAAATTACCATATCTTGTTTCACGCTTGAAGATTCACTTTAAAGGTACTCAATCCGATCAGACGGTCCCCATATCATCAAGATACATCAACAACAACAACAACAACAACAACAACAACAACATTTCTTCAAAATATGCTTTAGTTATCAGAATCGACTTATTGCAACACAATAATGCTATCCACTGTCAACTATGGTATCAAATTTCCCAAAATATGTTATTTATCAACATTTTGTTCTACAAAATATGGCCGATCACTTAAGTATCACGAAATTTGGCCGTATTAGCACTTGATTTTAGAGACATCCATCCTCATCCGCAATTTTGTCCGAGACCGTCCGTTTGACCACATGTTACTGGGCCACAAATTATTGCACATCTCGAGAAATAACAAACTTAAAAAATTGATATCTGATCAATCTGAGCTTTGGTGGGTGGGTTCCTCGACTGGAATAAAATATTTTTTACCCCCGAAGCCAAAGAAATAGTAATTTAGGAGCGTTAATTCGGATAATGCATCTTTAAGTGGAATCATCCACAAAACTTAGTTGACGCAAGTGTTTTACTAAATCATTATGTATGTTTGTATTTAACAAACTAATCTTTAAGTATAAAATTAATCCAATCCGTCGTGGTTATTTTCCAGTCGGCTGCCACATAATGATTTAGACATACGTGGTTATTTTCCAGTCGGCTGCCACATAATTATTTAGACATGCGTGGCTATTTGCCAGTCGGCTGCCACAAGTCATAATGATTTAGACATACGTGGTTATTTTCCAGTCGGCTGCCACATAATGATTTAGACATACGTGGTTATTTTCCAGTCGGCTGCCACATAATTATTTAGACATTCGTGGCTATTTGCCAGTCGGCTGCCACATAATGATTAGACATACGTGGTTATCTTCCAGTTGGCTGCCACATAATTATTTAGACATGCATGCGTGGCTATTTTCTAGTCGGCTGCCACATAACGATATAGACATACGTGGCTATTTTCCAGTCGACTGCCACATGATTTAGACATACGTGGCTAATTTCCATTCGGCTGTAAAATAAGTGCGGCTGTCACTTAAAATCGAGAGGACGAATCGGATCAATAAGTAGAGACATATATGATCTAGCTGAGCCCAAATTTATTGACTATAAGATCTATATTGTGCTGAAGTATTAAGGGTAAGGCTAACTGGTTTGTTCCCTTGGAATTAAAGCCGTCCCCTACGAGTTGACACTATATAGCTTACTGTTTATTACGCGCGCCGCGTGTATACTAATGTACAAATTTTCGCCTGGGCGCTGGAGTTTACTCTGGGGGTTTTATTTATAGAAAAATGGGAATTTTTGGGACGGATTTAAAGGTACGGTTGGCCTTGGCGGTGGGTATCCTGTGAAAATGTTTCCACCCGTCAAAAACCGCCACAAACAGAAAGAACAACAAAATGTAGACAGACTTTGTCCGTATACAAATAAGAAATATCTCGTAAACAGTATGTTATTGTCATATTTTTGACCATTGTTATGTAAACAAAAGCATAAAAAGTTACTTTTCTGGTGTTTGTTTATATTATGATTGTAAACATAAAGAGCGTTCTTTGTGGGTGAATTCCTGATATGGAACGAATAAAGAGCGTTTATGCCATTTGTGTGTGATTAGCCAGCAGCATTGTGTTGTCTTCTGTAACACAATCAGACTCTTGCTTAGGTAAAATATAGTAAATCTTTATGATAACTTGCTGTTTACGCGATGGTCATGGTATATATGAACGAAACATTATGCGTTTTAATTTTTTTCTGTTTACGGTGATTGGAACAAATATGAATATTTTCGACAACTAAGGCCTCACGTGCCTTTAAAAGTCGAACAGCGCGACCAGGGGCCGAGTCCGTTAAAAGGTGTGGTTGGGAATTTCAATTTCGTTTATTGTCCTTTACATTATTATGTCAATAATGTTGATTTTTGGTTTGTGACAAGCTATGTCAATTAAAAATAAAAGAAATGAAAACGATAATTTGTAAGTCTTATATTTCAACTTTTATAGACATTTTTCGTTCTGCAGCCACTGAGGGTTGTGGTCGGAGACGGCCGAGTCGGCCGCCGGTTCGTTAATTAGGTGCTGGGTGTTATTGTTACTTTAACGGAATTCTGAGTTGGTCATTCGTAAAACCAATATATTTTATATTCTATAATTACAAACATGGGTATATGATATATGATCTTGAGCGCGTTACCATTTCTGACATTGGTTTTCTAGTACGTTTATGCATTCGGAAATATTGACATATGATATAAAAACTCAAATATCGCGAGCTTCTCATATTGATTGTTGACCCTTTCATGGCGGAAGCTGCCTGATTTTTTTGCTATAACCCTGTACCAATACATTTTCTTATATACCTGACCAGCTGTCTCTAATACTGTGGCCTATTTTCAGTTGATTGCTTACTGCTTGAGTAAATGACCTGCACACCAACATTTGTATTAATCGGGCTGGTTCTTGAATGTAACAGTTCTTGCAAAATGGATGCTCACCATTTTCCAGCACAAACTAACATGCTTTTAACAGTCTTGAAGCTCTCTATTAAATTGTCATTCGAGCCTTTTACTTGTTAATATCATGTACATGCAGACTTCGCCATTCCCTTCGCGAATGAAGTGGAAACATTAGATGATGCATGTGAGCCTAGCTGTTTTGTTTTGTAAGATCATATTTCATTTCAGGTGTTGTGCCTCCGTTTCATGTTCGTTTGCGTTGATGGTGCAATTGTTGGAGTTGATACAATACACCTGACTTTATATTAGATAGCGATTGTGAGTTTTGAGGTTATCATATCGATATCTAAGAAGAATGCGTATTTTCTGCACATACGTCAGTTTTATGTTCGTGGTGACAGTCGTTATGATAAGTTGTGCACCAAAGAGTATTGAAGCGTTCACAAATGAGACCATAAAATGACTGGAACGTTATTACCGTAAGATTTACGAGTCAAAGTTATTGCAAGAAATTGTACCGAAAAATCGAGGTCATATCACAGGGTAAGTAATTTTTTAAATTGACGTAAGCCAACATCGAGTGGGAATAACGTGGATTGTTCCCATACAATGAATTCTATGAGTATTGTGCGCAAGTTTCTCGTACGGTTAGACGTAGAGAATATACAGTCAAAGCTATTGTTCGAACGTGTCACTGGCACTGACGTGCATTGTGACAGCCATTGATTGTGAACTATAAATTGCAAGTCTCAAATTAAACCTAGCAAAACACGTGTATATTATCAACAAATGTAGGTCGATAGCAAAACATGTACAGCAGTGTCAAATCCCTGGTTAGAATCAATGGCGACGCATCAGATACTTACAGAACGTACTCTGGAGTGCTCCAGGGTGCAAATTTATCATCTTTTTTATTTTCGATCTACCTTAATGATTTAGAGAGTTTCTTTGAAACTAATAATGTCCCAGGCCTACACCGATTGCAAACGATAATTACTGATGAACTTAAAACGTATGTAAAACTTTATTTAATGCTTTATGCTGATGATACTGTAATATTTGCAGAAAGTACAAATGATATGAAAAAATATTTGAGCATTTTTGACGACTACTGTTCATTTTGGAAATTAAATGTCAATACGTCGAAAACAAAGATTATGGTATTCGGAAAAGGGCGTACCCCAAGACGTAAGTTATACATTAATGGAACACATATTGAATATGTCACTCATTACAAATATCTTGGAATTATTTTTACTAAATTAAACACGTTTTCCAAAGCAAAAAATGATCTGATTACAAGAGCTACCCGATCTATGTATGGTCTTATCCATAAAATACGCCAATTGTCCTTGCCATTCGAATGTCAGTTAGACATGTTCAATAAAACTGTCAAACCTATTCTACTATATGGGACAGAAACATGGGGTTATGGATGTCTAGAATCCCTAGAAAAATTACAATTAAATTTTTTTAAATTTATCCTAAATGTAAAAACAAGTACAACATCGCTAATGGTATATGGCGAGACAGGAATGTTCCCATTAGAGCTGGATGTAAAATGTCGAATGGTATCATACTGGGCAAAATTAGTTAATTGTAATGATAGCAGAATGAGTAGGATGATGTACTCCCTTCTGTTAAAATGGTATAGAAATGGTGAATATAAGCATCCATGGCTATCATATATCCATAAAATTCTAATTGAATCAGGGCTACCGTCTCTATGGTGGGACCAGGATAATATTACCATTGATGTTGTAAATATGAATAATATTGTCCAACAAACACTGAAGGACCAATACGTACTGCAATGGAAAATTAACATGGAACAATCAAGTAAATGTACCACATACACAAAATTGAAAACAATATTTGGCCTTGAAGACTATCTGAAAATTTTGAATCGCAAGGATGCAATTATCCTTACTAGATTTCGAATGTCCAATCACAGACTTCCCATTGAAACTGGATCATGGAATGATACCAATCGGAAAGATAGAGTATGTACGAGATGTAATACAGGGTTACTTGGAGATGAATATCATTGTATTTTACAATGCTCTTCGCTTGATTATCTGAGAAAAAAATATATTCCCAAATTCTTTCGAAATTATCCGAATTTAGTTAATTTTACTAAATTGTTTAGCTCCAAAAATAAGAATATATTGATTAAACTCTTCACATTTATACAAAACGCAAGAGTTAATTACGAATAATGCATGATATCTGCACCCAGTCACGATATCTCCAACAGTTTCGAGGAGATAGCGCGATTTAGTGATGCATGTCATCAAACAATATTGTGGTGCCCTATAATATAATATAAATATTTAATAGCTCCCCCCCCCCTCACACTGAAAACCCCTTTCCACTGTTGCACACCATGTATTGTATAAGTATGTATTATCTGCTCATAATATCATGTAACATGATTTAATTGAGAAATAAACATTTGAACTTTGAACTTTGATAGCTATATATTATACTCGTATTAATTTCATGACACGTGTGAACACCCCACACACTGGCACTGAAGTTCAATGTGACCGGCACTGAAAGTGAAATATAAATGGCAAGTCTCAAATTAAACCTAGCAATAACCCGTCTGTATTATCGACAAAATGTAGGTCGATAGCTATATATAATACTCGTACTAAATTATGGCATGTGTGAACACCCCACTGGTAGTGATAGAAATTGTTCTTTAGAACTGGAGATTCTACATAGGTGTTGATCAACCGACGACATGATTGTATCACCACATAAATTTCATTATTCGATACAGCCATCAAACGCAATGTTCGCAAATACGGAGCGCAGACTACCAAAATGACGAATATGTCGCATGCAAATGAACGCTTCTCAATCGATGAATATTCACCTCTTCGGAGCATACTGCGTCTCCCCAAAGACACATTCATTAAGCAACTCTTACAAAAGATGCCAGAACATAATCTGAATTCTCTGAGACACAGCGTATTCGAAGAGGCCCGGAAACGTTGTGATGATCTACAGCCCTACATGTTGAAGTTGAGATTCCAAAAGAGACTCAGAAAAACCAATGTGTGAGAAACACGCGAAAGACACATATACACATATACTTGTGGTGCAGTCGTGACGTCATCACTAAAAGTCTCCGAACGCTCATGTGATAGGTCACGGACAGTCAATGCGCAAACAGAAAACATAACCCATCAGTCTTGCAATTGCAACTCAACATGTGTTAAAAAAACTAGCAGAAGTGTTGATCGATTTAACTCTACTTAAGAAATGCAGTCATGTGTTAAAATAATTTTCGAAACACAAGACCAAATCTTGGGTCAACTCACTGTATTACAGAAGACCATCACAGCTGTCAAATCTCATTGCGATTCAAATTCTAAATTTACGATAGGGAATGTCACAGAATTAAGTCTCGGTTTCGGCAGAATTAGAGACGAAAAGTGTATGGGTATTGACAATTTGAAACAGAGTTAAACTCCTCCAGCTAAATGCTCTCTCGTCACAGGATGACTACCACAACTTTCTGACAATTAACTCCGAAGTACATGACATGTCTAAAACTTTTGTCAAAAATGATTCTCTCGATCGACTTATGTCCACTTTCAGTGGGAAATGCATTGCCAATGGCGACGCTGCGAAGAAACATATGGACAACGCAGATAAAAGCCTCTCTACGATGTTTGACATATTAGAGATCTGTTCATCAAGAATAATTCACAGGTGTCCTACATTGAGGCATGTCCGCATCAGTCGAACACCAAGCCCAAGACTGACCAAAAGACAAAAGAACAGTATTCCGAATATTTCCGAGACGGTCGATCATTCGTTTCCGATTAACTGGTCCAGAAATGCAAGTTACATGTATATCATCTAGGCAATTCTGTCGAAAGATCTAACTAACTCGGTGCATCCTGCCATATATGTTGCCCGCGATAAGACGGAAATCCCCCCCACAGACGTACATGCCACAGATGTCCAGGAAGTTCATTCCAAACCAAATAATTGCAACCACAAAGGGTGCTTATACCTAAGGTAGGTGAATGACGTCATATATTTTTCTATATTCATCAGTGATTTTTCAAGATCGTGGGTATACATTTTGGAGAAATTGTCACGTGACTTCCGGTTACCAACCGTGTGGACATTGCCAAAAAAACGCGGAATCGGGAATGGAGCATCGCGATGAAAATGAAATTACAACTTACGAAGAATTCCCATGTGATTTAGGCCTATTAATTTCATTTAGACTAATTTCGTTGGTTGGCTTAACGAAAACGAAAAACTAAGACGTCATGACACGATTTCTGAATTCATTTTGGATTTGTAGGCCAGAATACAGACAAAATTGAACAATCCACGAAACGTCTTATCAAGTTGTCATGTCGTCTCCGTCGTGACCACTGCATGGTGTTACATAAATTATTCTTAGCATTATGTCGCCGATAAAAGGCAAATTTGAGGGACAGCCTGCTGTGTGTTTGCTCCTCTACGTGTCACGTACGATTCATAATAGCCCTATCAGACATAACCCCGATACTAGTGAAAACCCAAGAAAGGACAATAGCGATGGTTACGAGAAATATCGTAGTATCCATGCAGAATATTGATGACTTCAATAGTGTTTCAGTCATTACACTTTCTGATGAATTCAAGAAGAAAGGCAGTATGTCGCACGCAAGTGGCCAACATCTTAATCCCGACGGTCTACACATGCATAACGAAGATGAAGTCATAAACGAACATTCACGATGCAGAGAAGGGGAACGAATTTCATTTTTTTTAAAGGAGGACCGTTACGAAGACTTTAGTGGATTCAAGGGAGTCCATGAACATACATATCAACATAATCGATATGTGGGATTTCTTCAAGAAGCGGAACATCACCCCAACGTTTATTCGCATCACGAGCAGCAGGATGTATGGAAGTCAGTCCGCTCGTGTACATATCTTATCCAGCGATGTGAAGGAATTATATACCGGAAACATTTCTGGCCTGATAATATCATTGTCCGACCATGGACTTCAGACCCGCCAAGAGGCAGAGATACTGGAGACACAAATGACCAATCTTGACTTTCTTGCGTGGAACGCTACCGGAGTAAGCACAGTACGAAAATACATCGCATCTCTTCTTAACTGGCGGAATACTACTTTCCTTCGAAATTTCCGAAGTGTGGAAAACTTAGTTTTACTCAATAGCCTGAGTAGTTCACATTATGTGGTTGCCAAACCAGGCAGAACCATCACAACAATATCTGGAAATTCATTCACACGGGATGGCGTTGCCCTGTTTGTCCCAAATGATTTTCATGGGAGATGTTCTGTTATAGACTTACCAGGTGACCGTTCTGGCGGGGTCCGCTTTAGTTTCACCAGACTACACGTTACATATAATTCAAGTGTATATGCCGTGTAGCAACCACACCATCAACTATCTTAAAGACTGCTTGAGCACTCTTGAGGGTCAGATAGATATGCTAGCGCAACAAGGACACATAATAGTTATGAGTGACTTCAATGTCCACCTCGCTGGTGACTGGAATACACAACAGACACAAATATCTCGATCAAAACTATTGAACAAATTCATTACAAGCACACGCATATGGGCGTCAACGACAACGCAGATGTGCACTGGCCCATGCTACTCACTCACTCAGCCAATTTATTTCTGCTGCAAATCCAATTCTGATTGATCACATACTGTTATCGGAATATATGGCACATAACGTGCAACGGTGTTCGATCCTCGATGATGACTCTATGAACGTCTCTAACCATTTGCATGTGACATGCTCGATACGCTTGGAAACCCAATGTTCAGTCGACGTGCCAGAATTTACCCGCATGAAATATAACTGACGGAATTTAAGCATACATCTGTATCAGTATGTGCTTGAGAGTCATGTAGACGAAATTCCACAGCTGCAGAAGAAAGTAAGCAAGATGTTCAAACCCTATACAACAAGATAGTTGAATGGTTGCATGCGTCAGCCTCGTGTGGTGCATTTTAAAAAACATATTAGAATCCTCTACTGAGTATATAAGTTACACACCGACGTGAAACAAAATTGTCGTCCCTGGATCTCCGACGGGAAGCAAAATTCTGTTAATTCGCTCTCACTCATGGGTGTCATACAAAAACGCCAAACGTCGCTTCAAAAGAGAAATCCGAAACGCAATACGTTGCCTTGAACATATATTTATGGAAAATGTCGAAAGTGCGGCTCATTCTGATGGCGGATGACCAAACCAGCCTCACAGAAACGAAGCGTAACAACAGGGATAGATTTTGGTGATGGAGAACACACGGACACCCAGAGTTTATTTTATCATGCTGGCCTATTAAATTGACCAATGAGAATGGAGATCTATACTGACAGGATGATGGCATATTAGGTTCACCTTGATTGACACAGGGGGTATATGGATTCATATGGGGTCGATAGACGCCATATTGTTTGTCCTGAAACTTTGCCGCCTCGGGGATATTTTCGGTGTATTTGGCGCCAAAAAAAGGGATATCTGTCGAAAATAATTTTCTGTGAATTTAAAGACATAGTACCATGTACCGAAACCTGCATGTGATATATTTGAGGAATTCTAAAGACTCATACATTAACTAACAAACTCAATTTGTTGTCCCACTTTTGGTGGTTACATATGTTAATGGCCCTTGAGACACATTTAACTTACTTGTATCTATTAACTTCGTACAAGTAATTGAAATTCTCACATGTATAGCATGATAAAATCGTTACAGGACTCGTAGTTGCCGGCTACGGTGACATATGAGGCTCATCGAGTTAATATCGGGCTCGGTTGGCGCCTCGCCCGATATTAATATCACATCGCCTCATATGACACCGTATCCGGCAACAACTCGCCCCGTAACTTATAATCTGGTTGGCGAGATTACTTCGGTCAACTATGTAGTCCGAGTCCACAAGGTGTGATGATATTGTCAATGAACACTTAATTGGTGCACCAGACTCAGTTTCTCTGGTCTTGTGCAAATTTTTCAACGCCATTATCAAACATGAGTGGATTCATGTAGACATGAAAGCTGGAATAATTATTCCACAATACAAAGGCGAGCCAAAACCAAAATATATCCCTGACAGCTAACTTTGCTCTCAGTTTTGTATAAACTCGTTGAGGATGTTATGATGTCGCGATTCTCAAGCAAGAACGCATCGATGTTCATTCCTCATTAGCTCCAATTCGGGTTCCAAGACCACATTGGTTGCAATATGACATCATCTAGAATATATCTGCCACATTGGGGATAATGGATCAAAAGCGTTTGTTTGTATCCTCGATTCCCAAAAAAACTTATACTTTATGTGTGGCATGGTGTCTCCTATGTAAATTAAGCGCACTTGGATTCGGTGTTAAAGTTCTTCGAATTATTGCCAACATGCATGATAATTGTTACAGCAGTGTGCTCTATAATGGATGCCTATCTGATAACTTCCACATTCTCCAAGAAACAAGACAAGGCTCAGTGACCTCTCCATTTTTCTACTTAATATTCATTGATGAACTGTTGCACATAATTCAAAAGTCTAGCCGCGGCCTACATATTGGCAATATGAACTGTACTTCACCGACCACGGCAGATAATATTTGCTTGATCGCTATGAACAAATCAGGCCTCGATGAATTACTGGAGATATGCAACTTATAGAGTTCCAAATCGATATTTTGTTTCTCGAAAACCAAAAGTGCTGTCGTCGTTTTCAACGAGACTCGGTCTCAACATATCTAGAATAATAGATCTTGGTTTATCGACCTGAGTGATATATCCGAGACAACTGAATGTCGCCACCTTGGAATAACTTCAACCATAACCATGCGCTTGCGGCTGAAATGGCAGATACCACACAGAAAGCATAATTTACACTTGCCGGGATAAAAGCTCTGAAATTGTGCACGCCTCTGTCGATGTCAAAACTGTTCCTCACTGTTGTGAACTAACTGATCGTCTCGGCATAGAGACTTTCGTATATCTTGACTCCCTTCATCGCGATCAACTGCAGGAGTTCTTATTAGGTGGAACTGACTTGGCATTTCCTCCTCAGTCTGTGCAATATAATTGGGGCCGCATAATCATATTCACGGCAACATTTCTACGTACAGCCTGCCGGATGGTACGATTGCCAGAGGTGAGAGGAAATACACACAAGACCATATCCGTGTGACACGGTCAACATAATATACTGATATATCTATGTATTCTATAGACACTCTAAAGTTGTATAAATATTATGTATATACACACACTATATATATATATATATATGGTCACTATATAACCTATGTGCACATACGTGAATGCTTTGTGTTACACAACAAACTAATTGTATATGCTCTTCATATGGAGGTCAATAAATTCTATATATGTAAGAAATATATTACCTGCACCGTTTTTTCAATGTTATGAACATTCTTGTCACTATGCAATCCATCAAAAAGTTCCCAGGTTTTTTTTTTATGGTGGAGTATGATCTCTACGGGCGTAGCTATATAGTACAGCGATTCGTGGCATGAGCTATCTCAACCTATATTTTGTGTGAATGTTCCAAGTAATGCTGTGTCAGGCATAAAATTCCCAACTGTTGAATTGAGGTTAAAGGTACTCAATCCGATTCGATGGTCCCCATATCATCAGATTCCAACAACAACAAAGTTTTTTAAATGCCGCTTCAATTATCAGAATCGATTAATTGCCCAAAAAATAATGCTAACCACAGTCAACTATAGTTTAAAATTGCACAAAACCTGTTATTTATCAACATTTTTATCAACGAAAGTTTGCCCGTTTGTCAGATATTCCAGATGGTGAAAAATAATAGATTTAAACAATCGATATCTGATCACTCTGAGCTTTGATGAGTGGGTTCCTCGACTCGAATCAAATATTTTACCCCCCCCCCGCAAGATAAATATATTAGTAATTGAAGGGCGCTTAATCGGATTGACTACCTTTAAGACACACTCCCATCGCCAAGCCTCTACACACAAATAAATCACCCGTGGACATAATGGGTAGGGGATAAAACAGGAGACATTTGAACCACCAATATATTGTATTTGAACTAACGTTTTTTTTCAAACAATCCTGAAGCGTAGTCAATGCGGGAAATAACTCTAAAGCAGCGAACGGCAAGCTCGCACAGGAGAGTAGATTCACATGAAAGGGACGGATTCAATGAACATATACATGGTTATACAAACCTGTCTAATGCGATATCACGTGACAACTCTAACATATACCTGATAGTGTTCAATGATTAATAACCCTTTACCCAACAGAAGGGCCCTGTGCCAATGCATTCTCTTATATATGCGAGTCGACCATAGGTCGCCTCGCATATATAAGAGAATGCATTGGCTTAACACATTAAAAATTATAAAATTGTTAAAGAATGTAAGAAAAAATGGTAAAAAGTGTTTTTTTAGGCCAATGCATTCTCTTATATATGCGAGGCGACCTATGGTCGACTCGCATATATAAGAGAATGCATTGGCACAGGGCATAACTGTAACTATCACAATGTGGTCAAGGAGCCGGTTCCAATGATACCCATATTTGTATGGTTCTATTGAGACAGACCGAAGATATATTAGGCTGTTGAAGCTTTATTTGGCAGGTTTTGGCCGGTTTGTTGGGTAAAGGGTTAAATGTGCTCTGTGCGATTTAACAATCCAAACGTTGCAAAATTGCTTTCTTTCAAAACGACGAAAATAATTGGGAAATCGTGGAATAATTACACTGTAAAATTTATTAACATTTCGAAAGAGGTTGTGTTATGCTATATATGACATCACCAAAGGATAAATTCTGAACGGGTCCTATGATTGTATGTTTTCAGTTTTGGTTGCATGGTTACCCGAATATTGGTATATGAACACGTGTAAAACTTATCCACTACTTTTGTGATGTTTGAAACGCTGAAAAGTTCAAGCAGACATTCACACGCTTTGATTATGTTCAATATTTTTCATGTTACATACCACGTGATATCACAAAATCGACAGTATAAAGGTCATGGTTACTATATAAATCCTCTTCAAAATAAGAGGTACAGTAATGCCCTAAATAATCGACTCCTTAACCACAGCAGAATTATGGGTATTTTTCAGGATTTAGTCGGAAATATGGCTTGTTGCCATTCAACGGAAAGCTCTCGATGAGAGCTTTCCGATAAATTGCAACCAGCCATATTTCCGACTAAATCCTGAAAAATTACCCATAATTCTGCTGTGGTTAAGGAGTCGACTATTTAGGGCATTACTGTATATTGTAAGCATTTTAACAGGAACACGGTAAACGGAGAACACGAATGGTAATCATTTGAATATAAATGGGATGCGCTCTAACATAATGAACACACATTGTTACACAATGTTAGGACACAAGGTGATTATTTGTATGGTAAAATTTAAAACGATGAAACATGACAAATGGAAATATTATAAACTAAGGCAAACTTGTTTCGTATTTGGAAGATGCGTGAGCATTTATAGTGGCTATTTCTACAATACTCTGCTCAAATAGCAGAATTTCAACAAAACGCGATTGAAGCTCCATTATTTGAGCCCAAAATGTAACCGCCCTCTCATTAAAAGGGTGGGATGTTTTATCTAAGTGGGTGCAGTAACGGTGATGATCATGATTTGCTAGTAAACTTTCTTTTAAAAATTCTAACAAAAACATCTGGACAAAACCCTTTCTTTACTAAATGGGTTCATTTCCTATAAGGGAACTATTCGTCAATGAGTTTTTAGTAAAGAAAGGGGTTTACTGAGATATAACAAACGTCTGAATATTCATGTATCAACTCGAATTAAAATTTTATATTAAAGTATACACGCAGCAACTAGGTGTTAAATCAATCGAATTTGTAATAAATAAACTAATTGAAAATAATTACATGAGCAAATATATAGATGAAATATAAATAAATAGAAATAGATAAATTATAATGAACAGATAGATGAACAACTGGGTGTGGAGCATGAGTATATTGTATATTAACCCCTTATTAACCCCCTTGTTATGCCAAATGGATTCTCCCATGTTATAAAAGTATACACTGGAATGGTATATTATTCATCTGTAGGGATGTTCAGATAATAAGAGCAGACGAAAAGCTAATACAAGTATACAGAAGGAATCATATTCTTTGGTGGGAAATGTTCAAATAATAATTTAACAAAACGGCCTATAGTAGTTTGTTGATCTTATTAGCTGAACATTTTCATAGGTAACTACTCTTCAACGAGTAATTAGTACAAAGAAAGGATTAAACTTTTATATCCAAAATTCTTTATTCCTTCTGGATTATCATCTTCTCAGGAAAATCTACACTGTACCTCGAAATATCTTAAGGCTACAATTAAGAGATTGCGTCTTCATAAGCAGAGTACTTGTACGCAGATATTTATAGTTACGTTATTTCCTGTTCGGGCATAACTCAATAGCATGAAGGAAAGGACAAATTTGTGATCGTGTCTTTTAGTAAGTCATGTGCATGCATAAGATGAAGACGAAACAATGAAACCCATTAAAGTCGTCTGATCCTGTTTGCGAGGAAAGGTGGGTTAAGCATACAATAGTTCGAAAAAAACAATGCGTGTATCATTTAAAACCGAAAAAAAAATCGCTCATGTAACAAATAACACTTCTTCGCAACATATTCTGATCACTGGCGAACATAGTGCTTGGAGATTGAGAGAACAAATTTTAGACTGTCTAAAAATACAAATTCCCATCATGATCGCGTATAACAATCACGTGACTGCAGACGATAGAAAACCAAATTTCTGGGTTGCATTTGATTATCAAACAAGCGCTAATTTTAAAAACGTTAAAAATGTTGAGAATTATTTAAAACCACATGGCGGTTTGCGCTCCAAAAATACACATAATATTATTCCTTCTCGAATTTTTCTCAGTATCGAAATAGGTCAATAAATATTTGAATTACCTTTCTACGAACATTATGTAACCAAAAAAAGACGCACAGAAGTAATGAAAAATACAACTGTGAATACGGTGTTTGGGTCCCAAACACAAAACAGCCATTTGCGCGACATGGAACAGAAAAGAGCGTTCCGTGGTAGTCTATTCCTGATATGGTAGCCATAAAGAGCGTTTATCAAATTTCGGCGAAAAGTTGAAAACGGTTGAAAAATGGCTGTGATTTTAGCAAGTGTTTTTCAGAGCACATGAAGCCGGTATATCAATAGTTCGTTTATTTATTTATCGACCTATCGTATCCGTCGCTCCAAATTACGTAGAAACAAATTTGGAGGTTCGAATGAGCCATGTCCGTTTAAAGAGTAAGTGACCTGTTTATTTCTGTTCGCGATTTATGTCGAAAATTGGAACCTCCAAGCACCAACAAAACACAGTCATAGCTTTCACATCATGAGGACCAGAGGACGTAGCCTAACAGAAAGATATACGCACAACGTGAGCAGTCCCAATTTACACTAACATACACGTTGTTTCCAGCATCATGCAGATACATGTAGATTATGCTAACTTCAAATGCATGACAAATTAACATAATCGCTTGGTTGATAATTAGGTGAGTGATGATGTTTGTACACGTTATACGTATATGTGTCCGCCTCCAGCTCCTCTATTAAAACTCAATGAGAATAACTTATGTGGAGAGAAAGAAGGGACTTCCATTGATGTCGTCATCACCCCATTTCACGTGCAGCACGTGGTCGCCGATTTCTTGAACCTTGTATTTAACCGTGTACATCGTGGCCGATGTCTTTAAGACGTTGAGTTCTGGCTCGGGAAGCCCGGATGGAGAAATCATACCCACAGTTAGAAGGGCGTGTCCTGCAATAGCAAAAATACAATCAAAGTTAAAGTGATGTGAAACACTCCGGTAGGGTGATCAAATAGAAACGGAGAATAATCTTGTTCAAATTAGTTATTTTTGTAAATATTATATCGAAAGTGACAACACACACCGTCATTCTTATATATTAATTAAATGCAGGGACTGTCGATGGCGAAATCGCTTTCGTTAGTTTATAGCCGATAGAAGCGTCCCGGTTCGAGTAGTAAATATTTACAAATTAGCGTAGTTCAGACAATGTTTCTATGGAGTGATACGGTCGATTTGCTTGAGATTTTCGGTTATGTTAGTAGAATATTACATTCCTCCAGTTGGCATAGCACCTGAATACTTACTTATCAGGTTAACGCACCCGAACAAGTACATAATATGTCTTTAAATGATGTAAAAATGTTGAGATCTAATGTAAGAAGGGGAGCAACTCTATACTCGACCAACTTCACCAGCGGCAAGCTAGTTTCTCCGATTAACTGGTATGTGGGGAATGGTGCATGTCAATGGTTACCACTGCCTATATAGCATACGATAGAAACATCACCTGCATGTTAAAGTGTCTCAATTCACAACAGTGTTCTTGCAGTGAACATCGTGGTATGGATGACGCCAATGCCCTGTACTATAACATCCTAAAACGTGTGTTTTGAGTTGCGGTCCTCGGTAATTTCCTAACTTGTGACGCGAGACTTGTGTTCTGCAGTACTGAGTACTCGAGCAAGCCTTGAAATAGGGTGTCTGTCATTTGCAGAATGAGGTCCCCAGAGGGTGAATTTAGTGATGCTACCCCGCACAGCGGGCTAGCATCACCAAATTCACCCTCTGGGACCTCATTCTGCTTACACCTCAGCAGAATGAGGTTCACAGAGGGTGAATTTGGTGATGCTAGCCCGCTATGCGGGGTAGCATCACTAAATTCACCCTCTGGGGACCTCATTCTGCAAATGACAGACACCCTATTTCACAGCTAGTACTCGAGCAAATGTATTCTTGTAAATTTCTTGCATAGCTTATTGGAATTTAACACTAATCGATTCTCATCGTTCACAACATACGTCGACGTGAAATGCCTTATATGATCTTCTCGGCGAGCCACCTCTAACTGGCATTCATTCCAGCATGTAAATGTATATACAGATACGATATAAATAAAGAGTCCATTTCGTGTTTCTATTTACATAACAAATTGTGTATATTATTACTAATCATTTAAAGATTGTCCCCACATGTGGCATGGTTGATCGAGAGTGAACCTGGAATATGCATTTCAGCTGGAAAATGTAGGTTGTTGTTTGATAACACATTCTATATAATAATACACAATTAATGCTCGAGTTGAACAAGGTTTGCGCACCGAAAATTACTTTCGTCGAGCTTTTTTTTTTCTCCATACAAGAGTGAATATGTCAGAAAAGAATTTCAAATTGGTTGACATTTGTTTCGAGATATTGTTGTGGAAGATGAATTGGTTGACATTAAGTTCAAGTTATCACTCTAACGGTCTTAACATTGCTAAAATAATAGACAAACTAAGTTCCATAACAGTTACTGTAACCTAGTTTTTGAACTCGATCGAGACATTGCGGTAAAAGTCCATACAGTAAATATGAATGAAATCGGGTGATGTTTGTTCAAGTTATCGCGTTAACGGTATTGACATTACTTTACATTTATAGCATAATGGCCATAACTATGATCAAAAGGTTTGGTCTGGTTTTATGTGTGATCCTGTCACACAATGTTATAAACACAAACAAACAAATGTCAGAATCCATCAACAAACGGCTAAGTTATAGAGGATGTGGTACGCCCGGAAACAGATGGAAAATGGATCCACTCGAGGGGTTAACCCTTCGAGTGCCAGGTCCGATTTTTGTATCAACCCATATACCCTATGCCAATGCATTCTCTTATATATGCGAGTCGACCATAGGTCGCCTCGCAAAAATAAGAGAATGCATTGGCCTAACCCAAAAAAAAACAAAAAAACAAAAAAATAAAAAATAATTTGTTTATTTTGTTTAGGGCACTCTTCAGACCATAACTTAGGGCCGATGAGATCGGCCCCTGGCACTAAAAGGGTTAGTCCAGAAATTATCGATCCATAGATGACCTTTATTACGCATGCGTACCTGCATCTTTGCAGTTAAGTGTAAACGCTAGTAGTCTATTGGTAAATGCTCTCTTCAATCCTTGTCCTTGTGCTATCACTTTGCTGGCATCACCAACGAACTTCTTTGCTGCAGCACCTGGCTTCTTATCTACGGTCTCTACGACCATAGACGACTGCTCGGGGATCGGCGCTGGTTTTCTGCCAGTACCTATAGAAGAGACAACAAACGACATCATTATATGACTATGACTATGATTATTTATTCATAACTCATTCATATAATTATCTACACAGTGTAATATGATAACATGCAATGAGCTATCGGGGGCAGCATAACCAAGAGAGTTTTCTACATGTCGTCCCCGTTGAAAAGTAATATAACTATACATGTAATAATAATTTGATTTTATCTAGGTTTTGTCTTGTTAACTTTAAACATGTCTGTTTCTATATAATAATAGTAGAATTAGTTCGTCGTTCACCGTTCATCGCTCAGTTTGTGATGTGATATATAAAGTACAAACATGTCGAATGTGAATATGTGGATGAGGCCAGCGGAGAACCATGATAATTCTTTATCCAATGGATCGAATAAGGCAGTAATAAGGCATTCGAATACGGAAATCGAATAAGGCACCACGATACAAACTGCCAATAAAGGGACAACGACAAATAAGAATGGACATTGATGTAGTCTGGCTAAACTATCAAAGTCTATACAATGGGATCGACACTCGCATACATAAGAAAATGCACTGGCACGATTATGTGTATCCAACCTGTTGGAGGGTGTTACCCCTACCCCATTAATCCTGAATACCAGTTAAAGATGCGGATTAAAAATATATAATACAAGACATGGTTATTTCACACTAATATGATAATTTCCACACATTTGCTGAAGTCCATAACTTCAACACATCACCAAGGTTTATCATACTGAATTACATTAAAATAGGGCATTTTGGCTCAGAAATAATCGAAATTTGAACAATTTGATTTTATAAAAGTTACGCACCAGACTTGTTGTTGAATCCGGTTAAAATTGGCGAGTGCCAGTTGACAAAAATAAAAATAAAAGTTGTGAATAGCCAATCAATAACGTTGAATTTCTGACGACATTTGATCAATCGATAATTATATGTTTGAGTGACACGCTGACAGCGTGTCTCTTTCAACTTCATGTATCTTTTTCGTCGAAAATAATCTCTAATGCCCCGGTTCCATATTCCCGATTTTCTGTCCCGAATTAGTATATTCGGCACCAATTCGGGACCAGACCAAATCGGCAGCATTCGAGAGAATTCTGGACGAGTTTTATTCCAAAAGCCGCCGAACTGATGACAAAATTTAATCGTCCCGAACATTGCCGAGTATTCCAGAATGCTTCCGAATTTCTTCCCGAATGATAAAGAATTATCCCGAACTGATACCGAAATTTCGTGCGAGTAGCTGCCGAATTACCCAGATTACTAACGACTTGTTGCCGAATACCCCGAATCAATGCCGAACTGGTACCGAATTGATGCCGAATAAATACCGAATTGGTATTTAATTGCTGCCGAACGTCCCGAATCGATGCCAAATTTTGCTGATACACCGGATCTCAGTATTAAAGCAGCCACACATGGCGAATTCGGGAATAAGCTACCGAATACTGCCGACTACTCCAGAATATCCACCCGAATATTGCCGAATACTGCCGACTACTCCCGAATAGGTGCCGAATTGCTCCCGAATTTCTCCCGATGATTTACAAATCGGGAGCGATTCGGCTTGGTTCCCGATAGTTTTGAACATTTCAAAACTGTCGGGAGCGGGCCCAGAATCGTCCCGAATCGACCCCGATAGCACCGACATCCCCGATCATGTTCGGGGGTAAAAATTCACTGTGCCGACTAGTCCCGAACTTACTCCACGATTTTTGCTAAATTATGATTCGGGAGTCATTCGGGAACATTCGGGTGGAAAATCGGGGATATGGAACCGGGGCTTAAGTTGTACGCTCGTTTTACTTTACCTTCTACTTTTGGTTCTCCAGTGCAATGACGGATTAAATTATAAGAAATAACCATTGTTTTGATTTAGATTATTAGTTTTAACCGAACAGTTTGAAGATAACTTTACTATAACGAGCTACTACGGTCTTTAAACTTTTCGGTTATAACTGCATAACCTTAATCGGAACAAGAGTTATTTCTTTAATAAACAAATATTCAATTCACAATTCAATTCAATAACGTTAGTCGAACCTGAGACAATGGCGGCATGTGGACTGCCGGCGATAGGTATGGCACCATATTTACCTGAGACAATGGCGGCATGTGGACTGCCGGCGATAGGTATGGCACCATATTTACCTGAGACAATGGCGGCATGTGGACTGCCGGCGATAGGTATGGCACCATATTTACCTGAGACAATGGCGGCATGTGGACTGCCGGCGATAGGTATGGCACCATATTTACCTGAGACAATGGCGGCATGTGGACTGTCGGCGATAGGTATGACATCATATTAACCTGAGACAATGGCGGCATGTGGACTGCCGGCGATAGGTATGACACCATATTTACCTGAGACAATGGCGCATGTGGACTGCCGGCGATAGGTATGGCACCATATTTACCTGAGACAATGGCGGCATGTGGACTGCCGGCGATAGGTATGGCACCATATTTACCTGAGACAATGGCGGCATGTGGACTGCCGGCGATAGGTATGGCACCATATTTACCTGAGACAATGGCGGCATGTGGACTGCCGGCGATAGGTATGGCACCATATTTACCTGAGACAATGGCGGCATGTGGACTGCCGGCGATAGGTATGGCACCATATTTACCTGAGACAATGGCGGCATGTGGACTGCCGGCGATAGGTATGACAACATATTTACCTGAGACAATGGCGGCATGTGGACTGCCGGCGATAGGTATGGCACCATATTTACCTGAGACAATGGCGGCATGTGGACTGCCGGCGATAGGTATGGCACCATATTTACCTGAGACAATGGCGGCATGTGGACTGTCGGCGATAGGTATGACACCATATTTACCTGAGACAATGGCGGCATGTGGACTGTCGGCGATAGGTATGACACCATATTTACCTGAGACAATGGCGGCATGTGGACTGCCGGCGATAGGTATGGCACCATATTTACCTGAGACAATGGCGGCATGTGGACTGCCGGCGATAGGTATGGCACCATATTTACCTGAGACAATGGCGGCATGTGGACTGCCGGCGATAGGTATGGCACCATATTTACCTGAGACAATGGCGGCATGTGGACTGCCGGCGATAGGCATGGCACCATATTTACCTGAGACAATGGCGGCATGTGGACTGTCGGCGATAGGTATGACACCATATTTACCTGAGACAATGGCGGCATGTGGACTGCCGGCGATAGGTATGACACCATATTTACCTGAGACAATGGCGGCATGTGGACTGCCGGCGATAGGTATGGCACCATATTTGATAGTAATTAGGTATTTTCCAGGTGAATGTGGCTGGTAGCTGAACTCATAGCCATCGTCCATTTCCTTGCAGCTCATCGAGACCTTGGATGGACCTTCAATGATGACAGCCAATATACCAGATCCAGCACCAGCGGTCTTCACCAAGAACTTGCTCTTCTGTCCTATAAATGTAAGAAATATATGCTTCAACAGAACAGTATCGCGTAAACTCTTATTCCGAACAAGTGACATGGGGGAACTTTATCTCATACAATGTTTCACATCTGCGACTCTTTATCAAGCATATAAAAGTAAGTGGAAAGTTTCATCTCCGATGTTTTGAAAATAGTTTCAATTAAAATTTGCATGATATTTTAAAGCCACATGAAGGTTTGCGCTCCGAAATACACTTAATAATATTAGATTTAGAATTTTACCGGTGTCAACATAGGTCGATAAATACTTAAATATCCTTTCTACGAACATTATATGTCACAGAAAGACGCATTTAAGTAATAAAAAAAATACAACTATGAACAAGATGTTTGGGTACCAAACAAAAAAAACCAGCCATTTTCACAACATGGAACAAGAACGCGCGTTCCGTATTAGTCTATGCTTGATATTGTAGAAATAAAGAGCGTTCGTTTCACTTATCTGCGAACAATTGAAAACAGCTGGAAAATGGCTGTGACCATGGCAAGTATTTCTCAGAGCATTACGTATGAAGCCGAATATTAATATTTCGTGTATTTGTCAACCTATCATATACCTCCTTCCAAATTACGTGTGGACAAAATTTGGTCCGTAAAAATAATGGTTACCACTGTGTTATAGTTTATTGAAGCCCTGGTCTGAAAGCTATGCGCCATAATTGCGCATGCGCTTTTCTTGATTCGCATCAACCTTTTTTATTCTAAATACTCATTGATGAGTAGTTATCCCTGAGGGAATGTTCAGATACTAAGTTCAACAGGTTGTTTGTTGAACTTATTATCAGAGCATTTCCCTCCAATAAATAGGACTCATTCTGCAGTTTTATTATCTGTCGTCTGTTTATTTTTCCCGAGCACCCCACCAAATAAATAATAATAGCCTATCCCAATGTAGACAAGGTACACATTTATAACTGCATTGGAGAATCTATTAGGAATATACAGGGTTAAAGGAACAACGTTATTACATTGTTCTGACAGCATGTGTGGTCATCGGTTATTAATGTAATCACTATAAATTATTATGTAGAGGTTGGTCAACCATTTTATTACTAAACACTCATTGACGAGTGTTTCTCAAGTGTCACGTGAGGTTATAAGCCACCAATAGGACCCTTTCTATACTAAATACTCATTGACCAGTATTTTCCTTAGGCAATGTTCAGAAAATAAGATCAACAAAACGGCAATTTGTTGAAATTTATTATCTGAACATTTCTCACCAATTAATAAGAATTCTTCTGCACTTATATTATCTATCGTCTGCTAATATTTTATGAACATACCTCCATATGAATAATATACCATTCCAATGTATACTGTTATAACTGCATGTGAGAATCGATTTAATAAAGCAGGGTTAACCCTTTACCCAACAAACCGGCCAAAACCGGCCAAATAAAGCTTCAACAGCCTAAACTATCTTCGGTCTGTCTCAATAGAACCATACAAATATGGATATCATTGGAACCGGCTCCTTGACCACATTGTGATAGTTACAGTTATACCCTGTGCCAATGCATTCTCTTATATATGCGAGTCGACCATAGGTCGCCTCGCATATATAAGAGAATGCATTGGCCTAAAAAAAATCTTTTTTTAACACTTTTTACCATTTTTTCTTACATTCTTTAACAATTTGATAATTTTTAATGTGTTAAGCCAATGCATTCTCTTATATATGCGAGGCGACCTATGGTCGACTCGCATATATAAGAGAATGCATTGGCACAGGGTCCTTCTGTTGGCTAAAGGGTTAACGGAACAACGTTATTACATTGTTCTGACAGCATGTGTGGTCATCGGTCATTAATGTAATCACTATAAATTATTATGTAGAGGTTGGTCAACCATTTTATTACTAAACACTCATTGACGAGTGTTTCTCAAGTGTCACGTGAGGTTATAAGCCACCAATAGGACCCTTTCTATACTAAATACTCATTGACCAGTATTTTCCTTAGGCAATGTTCAGAAAATAAGATCAACAAAACGGCAATTTGTTGAAATTTATTATCTGAACATTTCTCACCAATTAATAAGAATTCTTCTGCACTTATATTATCTATCGTCTGCTAATATTTTATGAACATACCTCCATATGAATAATATACCATTCCAATGTATACTGTTATAACTGCATGTGAGAATCGATTTAATAAAGCAGGGTTAACCCTTTACCCAACAGAAGGCCCCTGTGCCAATGCATTCTCTTATATATGCGAGTCGACCATAGGTCGCCTCGCATATATAAGAGAATGCATTGGCTTAACACATTAAAAATTATAAAATTGTTAAAAAATGTAAGAAAAAATGGTAAAAAGTGTTTAAAACAGATTTTTTTTAGGCCAATGCATTCTCTTATATATGCGAGGCGACCTATGGTCGACTCGCATATATAAGAGAATGCATTGGCACAGGGTATAACTGTAACTATCACAATGTGGTCAAGGAGGCGGTTCCAATGATATCCATATTTGTATGGTTTTATTGAGACAGACCGAAGATAGTTTAGGCTGTTGAAGCTTTATTTGGCCGGTTTTGGCCGGTTTGTAGGGTAAAGGGTTAAATGATTGTAAAATATCTGTGTACACCTACCACATCGACCCTTCTCAACGCCATCACCAGTAGCCATTACCATGGCTGGATCGGCAGCTGTAGAGCCCACCAAAATGGCGATGGGGCTGTCGGGGATATGGGCGTCGTTGAATTTCACGTCCAAATAATGAACACCATTCTCCTTGGGAATATATCTCACAAGGTAGAGCCCGGTATCGATGTCTTGAAAGAAGCAATCTTCGTGTCCACCGCTTGGGGTTTTGGCGCTGCAGCTTATGTCCCCGGTCACTCCGTTGAAATTAACGGTGAATGTTAAGGGTTTCTCAATCTGAATAGAGATGGAGATAAACGTATTAGTCGCTTTGATTCTCAGTCACGCGTACCACGCGGTCTCTATTTTGAAGTATTCATACACATTTACAGCAATCAATTGGCAAGATTAATTTGATTTTACTACATACTGCTATGGCGGGTTTCACTTACAGGGGCATACCTTGTTCACGTCTTTAATTGTGGACAATTTAGGTATATTTGCAGTGTATATTTCCCGATGTGTCATTGTTGTGTACTCGTTACTCAACCGCTGAATACAAACCACACAACCGTTGAATACAAACCGCTCAACAAAGTATCGATCAACGTATTATCAACGTATTATCCAACTAGATTTGAGGTGTACCACAATGGCATCTTCACCTCGTGACCATTAAATATGGTATCATGGCAGGTCAGGTTGGGATAATGGAGTTTTGCCACACGTCATTCACTAGTGGGAGGAGCTTACTGTTGCTAGGAGACAAGGTGTCTGCAGAAATAGTTTAATTAGTTTAATAGCGCTTGTCCTTATGCTATAACACACCGGAGAACATATATTATTTTCACCTTTAATTGTGATAATTATAACAAGTGTCGCGCAAAATTAAAACCAGTGTTATAATCATGGATGAATTACCAACATCATGGCGCAAATAGAAGTTTTAGTACATTATGATTTAACAACAAAACAGTTGTTTGAATATAGGCAATTTAACACTGAACATATGTGAGGATATCCAATTTAGGATGAATAAATAAATTTCCCCAGTTGCTGATTGGTAGAACGTATCTGCTATTAATTATTTGATTGACAGCTGTGGAAATGTCAATTTGAGATAACTCATCCAGATTCTCCCTAGTCACTATGCTAAGACAAAAAGACATAAACGCGAGATAAAAACACAAAACACAAAGCACTCACAACTAAGCCTCTGTCCTTGATACCATGGACCGTAACACTCTTGGCGTGGCCGCTGTCGGGTGCTATGTTAGACACAAACAGAGAGCCTGGTATATACTCACAACTAAGGCCGATGGGGTCATTGTCACAAGGCTCCGGTCACATTCGTAGCCAGCTTTTTAAATCGATCACAAACCTAGCCAGCTTTTCGCTGGCGATCACATTCGTAGCCAGCTTTTCTAATTCCATGCTTTATATGGCGCGAAATATGACGTCATCGCGTTCGTTACTAAAATATCGATGTCATGCTCCAAAACTGACTTCGTTTATCAACTTATATTGGAATATAATTCGAGCATCTAACGACATTGATCGGAAACCTCAGGTTATTAGGTGAACTAATATCAAATTAAAATTTATGTTGTTTTTCATTCATCAACTCAGAAAAATGAGACTAACATAATCTTGTTCATTGAAGCTCGCATGAATATGAAAAGCTGGCTACAAATATGTGATCGCCGTAGAAAAGCTGGCTACATTTGTGATCGATTTAAAAAGCTGGCTACGAATGTGACCGGAGCCTTGTGACAATGACCCCATCAGCACAACTAAGCCCCTGTCCTTGATACCATGGACCGTAACACTCTTGGCGTGGCCGCTGTCGGGTGCTATGTTAGACACAAACGGAGAGCCTGGTATATACTCACAACTAAGCCCCTGTCCTTGATACCGTGGACCGTAACACTCTTGGCGTGGCCGCTGTCGGGTGCTATGTTAGACACAAGCGGAGAGCCTGGTATATACTCACAACTAAGCCCCTGTCCTTGATACCATGGACCGTAACACTCTTGGCGTGGCCGCTGTCGGGTGCTATGTTAGACACAAACGGAGAGCCTGGTATATACTCACAACTAAGCCTCTGTCCTTGATACCATGGACCGTAACACTCTTGGCGTGGTCGCTGTCGGGTGCTATGTTAGACACAAACGGAGAGCCTGGTATATACTCACAACTAAGCCCCTGTCCTTGATACCATGGACCGTAACACTCTTTGCGTGGCCGCTGTCGGGTGCTATGTTAGACACAAACGGAGAGCCTGGTATATACTCACAACTAAGCCTCTGTCCTTGATACCATGGACCGTAACACTCTTGGCGTGGCCGCTGTCGGGTGCTATGTTAGACACAAACGGAGAGCCTGGTATATACTCACAACTAAGCCTCTGTCCTTGATACCATGGACCGTAACACTCTTGGCGTGGCCGCTGTCGGGTGCTATGTTAGACACAAACGGAGAGCCTGGTATATACTCACAACTAAGCCTCTGTCCTTGATACCATGGGCCGTAACACTCTTGGCGTGGCCGCTGTCGGGTGCTATGTTAGACACAAACGGAGAGCCTGGTATATACTCACAACTAAGCCTCTGTCCTTGATACCGTGGACCGTAACACTCTTGGCGTGGCCTGTGTCGGGTGCTATGTTAGACACAAACGGAGAGCCTGGTGTATGCTCGTCGTCGAATTTCAAGTGAATACCGTAGTTACCTGTGGAAAGAACATTCTAGATAAGTTTACACCAAGAATCAATGTGCAAGTCTAGTCTCAGCCTATTCTCAGAGCAGACATTATACAGAGAGCGGATTAACCGATCGTACACATTCGTTTTAATTTTACATGGCGGTGAATGAGTTATCCATCCTGAGACCACACGAGGCCGACATGACGGGTGGTTTGCTTCAATCTCTTTAACTGCATGTCGACTGAGAATAACTGCATAGTAACCTTAAACACGATCTGTTTTTGCAATCACTTGAATACCAGTCCTTTTCTGCGATTGCAACTCATCATTCGAAACAATTCTTGTTGTAATTTACACGACAATAAGACTGGCTTATTGCCAGATCCGAATTTCTCTTTATTTATTACATGATCCTACACTTATTCCATTCAATAAACCATGCTATATATTATTATATTGAGATATGCAACGTTCGTTGCATAACAGGAAATAGTGTCAGGTGGTCTTTGACTTCCGGTTTGTCGCGTGTTTACATTCCCTACGCTACGTCTCAAAATACCATGGCTTCCAATACTTTTCCAACAAACTCTAATGAATGAAGAGTTTGAAAAGTTATTTTATTAAATATACGCCATTAAATAGGTCAAAGAGTATATTTAAATGGGACTATTCCATAGCTGGAATAATAACGCATAGTTACGCGAAATAGTCATCGCAGGCTTTATATAAGCCGATGTTAGTTTCACGTGCCATTTGTTGATTTAATTATGTTTTATCGAGGTTTTGGATCATGTAATAAATGAAATCTACAAATCTTCACCAGTTTATAGCGGAATTTTAAAAACTCGTTCAGTAAATTAGGTCGGGACCTCGCCAAAGGCTCGACCCAGACCTAGTTTACTGGACTCGTTTTGTAAATTCCGCTATAAACTGGGAACTCGTTGTAGATCCGCTATTTATTATACTGTGTATTTTGTATTTGACTCTATGTGCCTATAATTGAAAATAAATATTTTTTGTATTAATCTCTACACACACCGTATCACAATAACTTCACCAACCAGAGCACAAGGACTACTGTGACATGGATTATTATCAATAGAGAATATTTCGCGCTTAAAGCAGGTAGCCATTTATCTTAAGATAGCTTTCAAGGACATGAATAAATATAAATATTTCGCGCTTAAAGCAGGTAGCCATTTATCTTAAGATAGCTTTCAAGGACATGAATACATATAAATAAACAGTAACTAATTTGCTCAGCATTATAGAGACAAATAAGTATACATACTATGTAACGCGGAGGGCAGCTGAGATGACTTATTCACATGTACTATTTTCGTTTGTTTAGAAAGGGACTCATTTTAAATTATGGCATGTATTGCGTTGTATGTCAGTACAGCATATATATATATATTTACACACTAAGTGTTGTCATCACTAAATCCACCATTCTGATTGGTCGGCGCCCACGTGGCTAGTTGCAGTTATTTCTCGGTGAATGCGTAATGCCTCATAACACCAAGCTAATAACACCATCGATACGTCATTAGGTTTGGAAAGACGAACGCGTAATGTGTTGGGCGCATTTGGACTCGCGCATGATTGACTTAATACATCATCGGGTTTCAATATGAAGAGAAATTGTTCCTATTAACTTTTGCCAAGGGTGCTATTGGGTATTTTGGGCTGATTTTGTCACGATACACTTTTCGATTTAAATATATTTACAAAAGTAGCTTTTTCGCTAAATGTATATAAATATAAGGATTAACTATCATGTGGACTATTTTTATGGAGATGTAACGGTGAGGTAAGTGGTCATAACTTGTATGTAAAACCCTTCGGGTTTTACACAAGTTATGTCCACTTACCTCACCGTTACATCTCCATAAAAACAGTCCACATGACAGTTAATCCTTATATATATGTACGTTACACATTGTGTAAACTGTAGACCGGCCATCCACACTCATTGTAAATATTATGTATATTATGTTCTGCATTGTTCTACCTTAAAGGTACGGTTGGCCTTGGCGGTCGGTATCCTGTGGAAATATTTCCACCCGTCAAAAACCGCCACAAACAGAAAGAATATCAAAATGTAGACAGACTGTATCCGTATATAAATAAGAAATATCGCATAAACAGTATGTTATTCTCATATGTTTAACCATTGTTATGTAAACAAAAGCATAAAAAGTAACTTTTCTGGTGTTTGTTTATATTATGATGGTGAACATAAAGAGCGTTCTTTGTTGGTGAATTCCTTATATGGAACTAATAAAGAGCGTTTATGCCATTTGTGTGTGATTAGCCGGTAGCATTGTGCTGCCTTCTGTAACACAATCAGGCTCTTGCTTCGGTAAAATATAGTAGGTCTTTATGATAACATGCTGTTTACGTGATGGTCATGGTATATATGAACGAAACTGTATGCGTTTTAATGTTTTTCTGTTTACGGTGATTAGAACAAATATGAATATTTTCGACAACTAAGGCCTCACGTGCCTTTAAATGGTAGCTTACGCAATAAAGCATTCACATTCACACAGCATACATCGATATACTCACCTGGTTTTTCACACACGTAAGTACAGCCAACGAAACCATTTGGTCTCTGTTCCAATTTTATGACAGCTTTACTAGGCCCCTCCACTGAGATAGTCATGTTCCCTGGGCCGGCTTCTCGGGTGTGTATGTTGAATGAATCTGTAAGTATATCAAAAGCACTTGTTTTTACTTTGGATATGATTATGTAAATCATAGGGGTCTCCGTGGCTCAGTCGGTTAGCCGTCACGCCCTCAAGACCTGGCGATGAGGGTTCAAATCCAGATGTTTCTATCATGGACTTTGTAACTCGAAATTGTTACCAGGTGGAGTTGCCAATTACTCGCCGGTGGTTTGCCGCACATGGCCGTCGAGTTATCAGCCATTGAAATCACTGTTAGATTAGCCGTAAGTGTGCGGTTTTCCTCCACCACTAAAACTGGCAATGTCGTGATATGACCGTAGTAACTGTTGCTAAACCCCAATCAATCATGTAAATTATATACAGTGATCATTACACACGTTATTTCATCTTATTTAACCCATTGCTGAAGTTGCCCACTTAATGTTCGAATCCCCATGTTATATACAACATATACTATACTATAAATCATTTGAAAGATGAAGCCACAAACATCGTAATATATTATCAACTTATCTATTGTTTTGATCACCATTGTTGTAGCTAAAGAAATTCCATTTTCGGGTAAAAACATGTCAAGACAAATATGAACATGTTGTCTTTGTCTCGTTCCATACGACATACGACGTGTGTTCTGTGTGCATGATTATGTGCTTAACTTTTATCTGGACTGCACTGCCATTCTCGATTCTGGAGGAATAACTCTATCCTAGGTTTTTATGTTAATGCATTTTGGGTAAATAAGGGGGTATGTGGGTGAATATTAACATCTCTATCAATTGGTGGACACTCCTATGCCATACAGCTGTTCTGTATCCTGGTGAAAGATGTAAATATTTGTCCTATTTCATGCCAAAATATTCAACAAGAAAACCATAGTCAGAAATGGTAACGCCCTCAAGATCATATTATTAGGCATATATACAATATAACATACACTTGTATCATGAATGCACCACCTCAGATTCATTTTGAAAAACCAGGAAAAGTTTGGCAAACGTGCATCTGACCCTTAATATCTTCCAGCGCAAAGCTACAATGTGGGATAGCGTCACTAAATTCACCCTCTGGTGACATCATTCTGAAATGACCGGCGCACTAAACTCAGACTTGATTGTGTTTATTATAACAGTTTGTCACGACAAATCTCGAATAAATGCATTTAAACCATGTTTCCGATACTGCACATTGACCTACTGTTCTCGTTAAAATTACTCGCAAGGATACCAGAAAAAAACAAAACTAAGATAAACTGATCACGTTATTAATTCATGATATTTACTTTGTCACTCGCCCAAGGATATACTACCCCCATATAAGGAAATGACGTAATATCATTCATTGATTTCATGGTGAACGTAACTCGAAACGTGCCCTCGAGCTTGTTGTATAATCCGTCATCGCTGGGAGTAGGAAAACCCCATGGGAGTAGGATAGTATTTTGGGGTTTCCGGGAGTGAGGATACGTATTTTGCAGAAAAGGTTTTGGAAAAGGTAAAACAAAAGTTTAATATCGTTCTCAAAATATGGTCCAAATTAAGAATCGTTATTTACCCAACAGGTCCACACATAACAACAATATACACCGTTACTGGTCACCCAACATATCCATAAATAACAACAATATACACCGTTACTAATCACCCAGCAGCCACATATAACAACAACATACACCATTATTTAGTCACCAAACAGATCCACATATAACAACAATATACACAGTTACATGTCAACAAACATATCCATATACAACAACTAGACACACCGTTACTACTCACCCAACAGTTCCATATATAACAACAATATACACCGTTACTAATCAACCAACAGTTCCATATATAACAACAATATACACCATTACTAGTCAACCAACAACTCCACGTGTAACAACATTATACACCATTACTAGCCACACAGCAGATCCTTACATAACAACAAGATACACCAATTACTGGTCATCCAACAGATCCATACCTAACAACAATATACATCGTTACTAGTTACACGACAGATCCACAAATAACAACAAAATACAACGTTACTAGTCACACAAGAGATCCATACATAACAATAAGATACACCGTTACTAGTCACACGACAGAACCACATATAACAACAACATACATCGTTACTAGTCACCCAACAGATCCATACATAACACTACATTGTTACTAGTCACCCAACAGATTCATACATAACACTACATCGTTGCTAGTCAGCCAACAGATCCATACATAACACTACATCGTTGCTAGTCAGCCATACATAACAACAAGATTAACCGTTACTCACTTTTTTCACCAACTTCTCCCTTTTCCAATCCTGGGCCTCCGACTTGAACTTTGTGGCTTCCTCCCATAGACAGTTGGCCAACAGTGTATGTGAACGGACTTCCTGGAATTAAAAAAGAATGTATATTGTAGTGTATCGTCGTTTCATCAATACGTTGTCTGCTCTAGACTAAGTAGAAATACAACACATTCGTAGCAGATAGCCGCTGGCTTTATTGGTGACAATGTGAAAACAGACATTCCAACAACGGCCATCAGAAACATTTCGAGGCAGACACATTTTCATGTTCGTGCCTATAGTATGGCTATTAACCTCATACCGTCTCATATGCTAATGCATTATACTCATGCAGTTGGTAAATATCTTCTCAAACCAAGATTTTCAAACAACTTGATTGAACTGACAGCCGTTCACAGAAGGCATTCAGGCATTAAAACAGAGATAAAACCACTGTGTGGAGAAAACAACTCTGAAAGCTTTGAATGCTCTTGCCTGCATACATGTAGAACACCAAACATATACAATTGATACATTATATGCATATATAAACATGATCAATAAGCATCCTACGCTTCGTTCCAATTCGTAATAATTTGATTCCAGCAATGCACTGAATTCCAAAATTAAGAAAAATCTACATAATAAAATATATACATATCGGTCGTTTATCAGTCGAACATATTGTAACTGTTACTCATAATATGTGATGACTACTCATGATAAAAACGTCTCAAACGTTCTGCTTTGTATACACGACCTTGGTACCGGCAAAGACATATACGTGAGTTCCATTTATTTGAAACACCCGCATGTTCTTTCAATTTAAATTAAAATTTGATACGTGCACCTTGCGACCAAAACATTAGGTCACCCAGTAAGCATGTTCTTTCAATTAAAATTAAAATTTGATACGTGCACCTTGTGACCAGAACATTAGGTCACCCAGTAAGCCCGACCACGGCTTACACTCATTAACACTAATCACCTGCCTTTAGCACGTGATCGACAATGAACAACGACTCGGTTGTACTCATACGTTACGCTTCAGACAAAAGTTTTGTCCTTTCCTGCGAAACGTCCAAAACAAATAGTCTGTTGGCCGTACACAGGGGGTTACTTTCACCAGGAAAAGTATCCACCAATTTACTAAGGAATGTCAAATTAAATCAAAACGTAACTGTAAACAAAAGCGGCAACATTTGGTTGAATTCACGTTGCGGCTTTGTTTTTCGGGTTTTCTTGCATTCAAAATAAAACTTAAATACTACGGGATTCGGTTAATAGAACTAGAGTTCAAGACATTATTGCGATAATTACGTTTCTCTTAAACTGTTTTATTGTCAAGGAGATAATCATATTTGTTGTCAGTAAAACGAGTTGCACTTTATTTCCATTAATATAGTATGCATGGTACAAGGTCGAATTGTTCGGTGAAATATATTGAATAGAGTAAGCCTTTGAAGTAGTGCTAAATTTAGCACAATATATAAAGGTATTTAGTAGTGAACTATACCCGCCCACTTGTTAATAATACCCGCGTTACTAATAGTCAACTCAAAGCCAAGCAATATTTACCTACATTTACTCTTCCATGCACTGGAACCAAAAACGCACAAATCGTCGCGGTCGGCCACTTCTAGTAATTTCCACCGTAATGGAATTCTACTGTCTTAGAATTTAGACTAATTTCACCGGGATGGGGGGGGGATTTTCCGGGCACGTATGCCGGGGTTGGAACACAAATGTTTTTCCGCAACTCAAATTTTTTTTCCTGCAAGTTTTTAAAAACTTTTTTTCAATGAGTTTGGCTTAAAACACCTTAGAATAAGAGAAGTAATGTAATTCTAACTGCTAAACTGACTGCAGGCAGTTATCGTGTTGTATTTTGTGGCAAATTTTGAAATCCAAGATGGCTTCTGGCAGCCATGTTTTTTTTGGCCGAATGACCCCAAAATGACTCGTTCCTATTTAACATCCATGACAAATAGTATGCACAGAAATTCATATACAGCTGTTTACAGTGAATTTCCTCTGCAAATCTCTGTTTTAGTGTTAAAATGGGGTGGGTGTCCAAAATAGGTCGGAAAACACTGCCGAAAACGGAAAGTAAAAAATCAGCATACGTCCATACGACCCCCCCCCCCCTGATTTCACGGGTGATTTCCCCGTGATATTTAGAATAAGAGAAGCAATGTAATTCTAACTGCTAAACTGACTGCAGGCAGTTATCGTGTTGTATTTTGTGGCAAATTTTGAAATCCAAGATGGCTTCTGGCAGCCATGTTTTTTTTGGCCGAATGACCCCAAAATGACTCGTTCCTATTTAACATCCATGACAAATAGTATGCACAGAAATTCATATACAGCTGTTTACAGTGAATTTCCTCTGCAAATCTCTGTTTTAGTGTTAAAAGGGGGTGGGTGTCCAAAATAGGTCGGAAAACACTGCCGAAAACGGAAAGTAAAAAATCAGCATACGTGCATACGACCCCCCCCCCCTGATTTCACGGGTGATTTCCCCGTAATATTTACGTGATTTTCTGACAGTGTCGTGGTCGGCCACGTCTAGTACGGAAGCCTGCAAATAGCGGGGCTAGCAGCAAATAGCGTAGCACAGCGGGCTAGCTTCACTAAATTCACCCTCTGGGAACCTCATTCTGCTTAGGCCCTCAACTGCTATGGTAGACCTGGGATCAGATTGAAGTTCCCCAGTTGAAGTTGGTGATGTTCACCCATTTGGCACCTCGATTACGCATTTTATCTGCTGCAAATTAGGGGATATAGAAACTTCCCAGAAGGGAAAACTAAAAAACAATGTTAATTTGATACTGTAGATACTTCCCAGAAGATGAGGCCTAAGCAGAATGAGGTCCCCATAGGGTTAATTTGGTGATGCTTGCCCGCTGTGCGGGATAGCATCACTAAATTCACCCTATGGGGACCTCATTCTGCAAATGACAGGCACGCTATTTGCAGGCTTGCAAGTACGGAATACCTAAATAACACTAATGGCATCTGGACCATATACCTATGAATGGTCCATTCCAATGTACACGTTTATCAGGTCAGGCACATCCTGAATTTCACTATTATAGCGATATTCCACTATTATAGTGGTATTTGACCATTACCGTTTTGTTAATTTGATAAAAGAGGGATAATCCAAAATCATATTTCCCACAAATATTATTCAAAATCAGATCGCACTAACTCGATACCATGCGTATAGTTTGTCCAGGAGAATTATTAATTATGACGGCACACGATAAGCAACTCAATTAGCATGTAATTAGTTGAAATATTGTTATGAAGGAGTGATTGAGTCATCCTGCTATTGTCATTTCGAACGGGATATATTAGTAATAGTATAATATTATTGAATATCAAAGCTGGCGCAAAAGATTGCACAACGAATTTTGTCGGATGACTGTTCATTCGCTGCGATATTGGTATGAGTGACATTTGGCTGTGCACTGGTATGCGCCGTCTTCTATTCCCGACGCAAATAAAGAAAACATGAATATGTTATATAAGGATTAACTGTCATGTGGACTGTTTTTATGGAGATGTAACGGTGAGGTAAGTGGACATAACTTGTGTAAAACCCGAAGGGATTTACATACAAGTTATGTCCACTTACCTCACCGTTACATCTCCATAAAAATAGTCCACATGACAGTTAATCCTTATATTTATATACATTTAGCGAAAAAGCCACTTTTGTAAATATATTTAAATCGAAAAGTGTATCGTGACAAGATCAGCCCAAAATACCCAATAGCACCCTTGGCAAAAGTTAATAGGAACAATTTCTCTTCATGTTGAAACCCGATGATGTATTAAGTCAATCCTGCGCGAGTCAAAATGCGCCCAAAGCATTACGCGTTCGTCTTTCCAAACCTAATGACGTATCGATGGTGTTATTAGCTTGGTGTTATTAGGCGTTACGCTTTCACCGAGAAATAACTGCAACTAGCCACGTGGGCGCCGACCAATCAGAATGGTGGATTTAGTGATGACAACACTTAGTGTGTAAATATAGTCCAATATGACTATAATAGTGGAATTCAGGATGTGCTTGACCTGTTTAGGGCGAGACTCTAACCTGATACGTGCAGCCCCTTATGCTTAACACTGATGATATGCCGTCCAGTTTACCTGATACGTGCAGCCCCTTATGCTTAACACTGATGATATGCAGTCCAGTTTCGGTGGGAGTGAACTTGATGTTATAATGGAAGTCTTCATTATCTTGTACTTCGCATAATTCTGTGGTTCCATTTGGATCCGTGATGGATGCTTCCATGTCGAATGGGTTGGTGCCTGGAATATATAAATCAAGATAATTGGTATCTTTGGCAATATAACCCTTTCTTTACTAAATGGATTCTTCCAGTCAGTTCAAAAGTGTAAATCGGAATCGTCTACTCTATTATTGATTTGGAGGGATATTACAGTGATGTGAAACACTCTGGTAGGGTGATCAAATATAAATTGAGAACAATCTTGCTCAAAGTAGTTATGTTTTATGAATATTGACAACACACACTGTCATTATTATATGTGACCCGCCATATCAAATCCAGTCGTAAGTCGGGAATGTTTTACCCTGTGCCAATGCATTCTCTTATATATGCGAGTCGACCATATGTCGCCTCGCATATATAAGAGAATGCATTGGCATAACAATTTTTTATCATTTTTTTAAAATAAATGTTTCTTACAATTTTTAGGACATAAAATAAAAAACATCCATTACCCTGCAGGGAGCCCCACACATATATAGAAGCATACAGAAGAGTGTCGTCTGCTCATGTTTGTCTGGGGCTCTGTATGGGTGAACTTATAAAATTGTTAAAGAATACAAGAAAAAATTATTAAAATTGTAAAAAATTGTTAGGCCAATGCATTCTCTTATATATGCGAGGCGACCTATGGTCGACTCGCATATATAAGAGAATGCATTGGCACAGGTAAAAAAATCCCGACTTACGACTGGATTTGATATGGCGGGTCACATATATTAATTAATGCAATGACTCAATGGCGAAATCCATTTTGTATTAGTTTATCGCAGAAGTTGGGTCCCGAATCGATATGTAAATATTTACATTTGAGCGTAGTTCAGACGATGTTTTCTATGGAGTGGTATTATCGATTTCTTTGAAAATTTCGGTGATATTAGTAGAATATTACATTCCCCAGGTTGGAATAGCGCATGAGTACTAACCTATCAATTCCACGCACCCGAACAATCCATTATATCTATTTAAAAACCGTAGCTGCGTGCCGTTTTACGGAAATGTTTTGTCAGTTTGAATTCACGCATCATGGTGCTAATTTAAAGGCCCACTTAATTTTCGAGTCACCTAATTGTTTTTTTAAAATAGTGCCTTGATATACGGTTTTAATAACAATCTATGCCATAAAATATGACTAAATACTATAATTCATCACCATTTGGAACGTCTGTGTCTTAGAAGGTGCCCATAGAATAATAGAAATAGCTGAAATCATAAAATCATTTTTCCCGTTATGGCTCCTAGAATGCAACATAATTCAAACTGTAGTTTATTTTCAATGGAAGGGGAATAACTCTATATCTAAATATATAGAGTTATTCCTCTTCCATTGAAAATAATCGACTTTGTGTAGAAAATTTAGCACAGAACAGACGTCGATATCTCAACAAAAACAATATGTTGACAGTTTATTACATGGAGTAAGTTGAAAATCTTGTAGCTTTCTCTTTCGAATGGTATATAATATGGCATACATTTCATATAATGTGTTCTGGGGGTTCGAAAATTAAATGTGGGCCTTTAAAACTGAGCGAAAAATAATACTGCGCGAATTTAAATACGAGTAAGGTATACTAATATATGTATGTGTACGTTCGTGTGCTGATATGTAAACTATTCACATAAAGACATAGATGTCCTCCGTATGTTCCACGATGATTGTATGCAATGTGGCCACTTGTATAGAATGATGCTATGTCTAATATGATTGAATAGATGTTATTAGGGACTATATCTGGTGAGATCTTTGCTTTCTGTCTCTCCTCCCAACTTATGCACCATATATTATCATACCAGAAATGTGGAAATTTAGTCAGTTCAATAACCCACTACCTCGTGTATATTCCAAACATACACACGGTGGGGAATCACGTGGTTTTGAGTTGATGAGTACCACGCATTCAAAATGGCCGAGGCGATTGCAAACGCGACCAGACACGAGGAAAAAGGTAATAAACTAGGATATTTATATATTACATTGTATTCTGGCAGCAATGAGCATATGATACGTAATTTGTGTTCAAACTCACAGTCGTTTGCGCTAACATTTTGATCCAAGTTGTCAGTCGAAGGATTCTCCTAGAAGTATGTCTTGGTGTATTCCACGAAACTCCGACTGGAAACTTTGGTCAGAATGTTGAAGAAAACTATTGAGTATTTCCGAACAAATAAGTTATCAATTTGTTTTAAAAATAAACTAGCATTTGCTCGTAACAGTCAAAATGCTATGTATTGTGTCAATTCCTCATATTATGTTGTTGTGCGTTTGCACATTTTGAGTGCGTGGTACTCACCAACCTCCAAATCACGTGATTCCCCACCGTGGTACAGCTAAAATCAAGGAATTTCAATAGTATGAATGCAAACATATTACATACCTGAAACATGAAGAATAAGCTCGCATTTGGTTCCGGGGACAACTGGCTCTGCGGCGACGAGTTCTTTAGAAATAGTCTCTCTCACTCGTCCAGATGGGTTGCCGGAGGCACTCATCAGGAACGGACTTCCTGAAATGAGAACATATTCGAATGTGTGGTATGACACATGCGGCACATACAATATAATATAATACTGTTCGATAGCCACCAACTTCTAAAACATTTCAAACTGGATGATGTTAAATTATTAACCCGTTGATGACTGGAAGATCCTGATATTTTGCGAAAACTCTGTGCCAATGCATTCTCTTATATATGCAAGTCTACCATAGGGCGCCTCGCATATATAATAGAATGCATTAGCCTAACACTATTTACCTTGACCTTGGAATCCATGCATTCTCTTATATATGCGAGGCTCCCTATGTGAGACTCGCGTATATAAGAGAATGCACTGGCACAAGCTTCTTTAATGCTGTACCAGCGCAGCTCCAGTAATGAAAGGGTTAAACCAGATCAAAATCTTCACAAACACCAACAGAGCATTATATAAACGAAAGTTGAAACCGATGTATACCCACACGTTTTTGGATTTAGAGTTACATGATTTTACTACAAATAAAAAATATGGAACGAACACCGTATACGTAGAAATACTTTGAATATTCTCAACAGGCGTTTTTCTGAACTAATTAGCTGAAAATTCCTACAAACGAATCACTGGAGTTGAAAATATAGTTCGAGTATTGTTTAGTTTATCGCAAAAGGCGCAACCAGAGGATTGTTTATAAGCAGAGTCACGATATTGCGTCATTTCCTTAATTAGATTCGCGCGCATTATACGTCGGTTGTAAAACCACTAATTTGTTGCGTCTACAACTTACAACTCACAATACTAATCATAGTAAATTCCTTATTTGGTATGTATCACCATATATAGGTTAGGAGAAATACTACAGCGCAACGAAACTATTATATAATATTCTTTCTGTTTATGGCGGTTTTATGGGATTTGACTATTTTAACCGCCAAGGCAGCCAGTAACTTTAACCTTTTTCCAATGGACAATGTTTTCTAATGTCAAGTTTTATTAAACAATAATTTAACAGAAATATTTACATAACGCTAGTTTAATAATGCGAAATATCGTTATTGGAGTGTTACTAATAATGAATATAAGAAGGAAATCATTCTACTTTTACATGTACTTACTGATGATATAGTTGTTTTACATACTGTTATAACACTTATGTTATTTTGAATGCTGAACGCGCACTTCGAATGCCGGGAGTCCCTTTAAAATATATGTTTTTAAAACCGAATAGGAGGACCACGCCGTGATCAGATGGTTAACACACCAGTGATATGCTCGTCAGAATATTGGACGTTGATGATGTATGTGATCAGATGGTTAACATACCAGTGATATGCTCGTCAGCGTATCGGACGTTGAGGATGTATGTGATCAGTAACATACCAGTGATATGCTCGTAAGCATATCGGACGTTGATGATGTATGTGATCAGATGGTTAACATACCAGTGATATGCTCGTCAGAATATCGGACGTTGAGGATGTATGTGATCAGATGGTTAACATACCAGTGATATGCTCGTCAGAATATCGGACGTTGAGGATGTATGTGATCAGATGGTTAACATACCAGTGATATGCTCGTCAGAATATCGGACGTTGAGGATGTATGTGATCAGATGGTTAACATACCAGTGATATGCTCGTCAGAATATTGGACGTTGATGATGTATGTGATCAGATGGTTAACATACCAGTGATATGCTCGTCAGCGTATCGGACGTTGAGGATGTATGTGATCAGTAACATACCAGTGATATGCTCGTAAGCATATCGGACGTTGAGGATGTATGTGATCAGATGGTTAACATACCAGTGATATGCTCGTCAGAATATCGGACGTTGAGGATGTATGTGATCAGATGGTTAACATACCAGTGATATGCTCGTCAGCGTATCGGACGTTGAGGATGTATGTGATCAGTAACATACCAGTGATATGCTCGTAAGCATATCGGACGTTGAGGATGTATGTGATCAGTAACATACCAGTGATATGCTCGTCAGAATATCGGACGTTGAGGATGTATGTGATCAGATGGTTAACATACCAGTGATATGCTCGTAAGCATATCGGACGTTGAGGATGTATGTGATCAGATGGTTAACATACCAGTGATATGTTCGTCAGAATATCGGACGTTGAGGATGTATGTGATCAGATGGTTAACATACCAGTGATATGCTCGTCAGAATATTGGACGTTGATGATGTATGTGATCAGATGGTTAACATACCAGTGATATGCTCGTCAGCGTATCGGACGTTGAGGATGTATGTGATCAGATGGTTAACATACCAGTGATATGCTCGTCAGAATATCGGACGTTGAGGATGTATGTGATCAGATAGCTAACGTATACCAGTGATATGCTCGTCAGCATATCGGACGTTGAGGATGTATGTGATCATATGGTTAACATACCAGTGATATGCTCGTCAGCGTATCGGACGTTCAGAATGTATATTCCTGGCTCGTGAGGACTGTAGTGAATGTCGTATTCCGTGTTTTCTTTGATCCCATGACAAAAGATATCCGACCTATGTGGTCCCTCAAGTGCAACGCTGAGACCACCATATCCTGTAAAAGAACATATAGATACATTTAAAGTTATTCATTTAAACAATTAATAATAAGAAACACGACACGGTTTACATCGAATAATCGAATAATAACAGGCGTTGGCGTTAAAAATGTTCATGTTCATTACTCATGTTTGAAATTGGGAAAACACACCTTTTGCTCTCCAGTTACAATCAAATTAATCATGTTAATACTAAAACACTTTGTATGTACTGCTATTGTAACATCAATTATTTTCGCCTATTAGAATATTTCTTCTTATCCAACACCCATTGACGTTAGGCACATGCATTGAACAGAATCCCAGCCATTTTGTTTTAATTCAAGTCGAATATATACCACTGAAACAGGCATTCTGATTGGCCGAGAGCTGCTAACTTTAGTTTTCGATTCACCAGCATCAGTCGCTGAATCGTGCACAAATTTTGAATGGAGCATGGTATCATTGACAACGCGCGTAAAATACGTCACCGCACTGCCAGGAGTCGCGTAATCGAGCAAGCCTTGAAATAGTGTGTCTGTCATTTGCAGAATGAGGTCCCAATAGGATGAATTTGGTGATGCTAGCCCGCTATGCGGGGTAACATCACTAAATTCACTCTCTGGGGGACCTCATTCTGCAAATGACAGACACACTATTTCAAGGCTTGTAATTGAGTCAATAGGAATGTTTAGAAATTACGAGTTTGTAAATATTTAGTGCTTTCGATACTAAAGAGTCATTGCAGAGAAGTTATCCTATAGGATATGTTCAGATAATAAGCCAAACAAACGACCATAGAGAACTTATTATGTGAACATCTACCTCAATAAATAGGGCTCCTTCAGCCTCCATTGTCGTCTGCTTTTATCACCTTAACATCTCTCCAAACAAATCATGGGAGAATCCATGTAGTACAGAAAGGATTAACCCTTTACCCAACAGAACGGCCCTGTGCCAATGCATTCTCTTATATATGCGAGTCGACCATAGGTCGCCTCGCATATATAAGAGAATGCATTGGCTTAACACATTAAAAATTATAAAATTGTTAAAGAATGTAAGAAAAAATGGTAAAAAGTGTTAAAAAAAAGATTTGTTTTAGGCCAATGCATTCTCTTATATATGCGAGGCGACCTATGGTCGACTCGCATATATAAGAGAATGCATTGGCACAGGGCATAACTGTAACTATCACAATGTGGTCAAGGAGCCGGTTCCAATGATATCCATATTTGTTTGGTTCTATTGAGACAGACCGAAGATATTTTAGGCTGTTGAAGCTTTATTTGGCCGGTTTTGGCCGGTTTGTTGGGTAAAGGGTTAAGGATTGACATTACACAAAATCAAATTTCGTTTTGCTGGAGCTTCCATGTGTAGTTTGCAACCTTACCGGCACATGACGTGTCAATAGTGATCTTGTTCACTTCGTTAGCTATAGCTTCGGTTATCGCTCCAGATATTTTAACTTTGGAGCCGTGTCCGATTTCCTTATCGCCTACGTTGATTTTGAAGGGGCTGTTCTTGATGTGTTTCTCGTTACACGTTACATTGACTGTGTACGTTCCTTTTTCCTTTGGTTGGAAGGGAGCGATACCTGAAAGAGTAATTGTCAACTGAAATGGCTACAAAGAATTAGGTTCTACTCCTGACGGAGACTGCAAGAAGATCGGCTCATACTTGTCAGTAAATGACAGCGAGGTTTCAAATGAAGAAGAAGAAGAAGAAGGAGAAGAAGAAAGTGTGTTCGTGTATTAGAGAGATAGTAAATGTAATCAGTGCACTGATTGATACATTCAGTCACATTTGAGAAAAGGTGTCAAAATAATGTCTGGTCACACCTCATTCACGTAAGGTGCAACAATGCACAACATGACAATGTTTTTTTATTTTATCTAACGATCAAACCATATGTTCACCAACAAAAAACTGCTAAATTTTGAGCTGAAGTTTCTTGTTTTTGTTTTGTTTATTTAACTCAACTCCACAATTAAGTGGTGAATACAGAGTAATAAATAACATACATATATTTATAAAAGGGGGCACTGTTGTCTGGCTTGCCATTGTCATATGGCAGAAGTGTATAGTTGTACTATCATCATCGTCATCGTCATCAATCATCAATCATCATCATCATCATCATAATCATCGTCTTGATCATAATCGTCGTCATCGTCATCATGATCATTATTGCCATCATGTTCATGATCATCGCCATAATCATCATCATCATCATCACCACCACCATCATCATCATCATCGTCGTCGTCTCGAACATCATCATCATCTTCATCATCATCGTCGTCGTCATCATCATGAACATCATCATTATCCATCATCATCATCATCATTCATCATCATCATCATCATTGCCGTCGCCATCATCATGATCATCGTTATCATCATCGTCGTCGTCGCCATGATGATGGTGATGATGATCATCATCATCGTCGTCGCCATCGTCGTCGTCATCATCATGATCCATCATCATCATCATCATCGTCGTCGCCATCATCACGATCATCATCATGACCATGATCATCATCATGATCATCATCATCATTATCACCACCATCATCATCATGATCATCATCGTCGTCGTCGTCATCATCAGCATCATCATCATCGCCATCCGAAACGTTATTTTCGAATGTACGGCCATCCTCCACCGTACCAACTCACCCTGCCATGTTTATTTCCATTATTGTTGAAGACATATATCTCTGTGTGTTGTGGATCTGTTCATATTGCAGTTATTTCGAATATATAACGAAATAACTGGAATAGTTGTAGTTATATTTGTTTGAAAAACTTAAAACATTGGGCGGCGACGCGGGGACCTGAATTATAGGTTACTCACCCAGTTGACCACTAGGCATCTTTTTCAGGAGACAATGTTCAATTGTCTTGGATGGGGTGGTGATCTGTCCGGCCAGATTAGCAGTGTCAGCTTCCAATATATTCAGGGAATATTCTGAGCTGTTGCCAAGGGAGATGTGGGATCTCTTGCGTCCTTCGCCTGCGAAAAAGTCTCGGTTATAATTATTTATATTCAGCATCTTAATTAAACCCCACTGATATACATGTGAGAGGATTGATTTTGCGTCCCAGATAGAGATGATGGTAAGTTTATTGCAATAGCAATGTTTACAAATGTGACCCGCCATATCAAATCCAGTCGGAAGTCGGGATTTTGTTTACCCTGTGCCAATGCATTATCTTATATATGCGAGTCGACCATAGGTCGCCTCGCATATATAAGAGAATGCATTGGCCTAACAGTTTTTTATCATGTTTTTTTAAATAAATGTTTCTTACAATTTTTAGGACATAAAATAAAAAACATCCATTACCCTGCAGGGAGCCCCACGCATATATAGAAGCATATAGAAGAGTGTCGTCTGCTCATATATGTCTGGGGCTCTGTATGGGTGAAATTATAAAATTGTTAAAGAATACAAGAACAAATTATTAAAATTGTAAAAAATTGTTAGGCCAATGCATTCTCTTATATATGCGAGGCGACCTATGGTCGACTCGCATATATAAGAGAATGCATTGGCACAGGGCCGTTCTGTTGGGTAAAGGGTTAAACCCCACTGACATAAATGTGGGACTCGTGCGAGGACTATACGTTGTATTCGCTGAACTGTATACAGAAAACAAGACTAGTGTTGCTCATAAATAGGGATTTAAATGGTCAGTCGTCGGAACGAGCTGAGCTCGCATTGATGAGTAAACTGTTGGACATACAGTAATGCCCTAAATAATCGACTCCTTAACCACAGCAGAATTATGGGTAATTTTTCAGGATTTAGTCGGAAATATGGCTTGTTGCCATTCATCGGAAAGCTCTCACCGATGAATGGCAACAAGCCATATTTCCGACTAAATCCTGAAAAATTACCCATAATTCTGCTGTGGTTGAGGAGTCGATTATTTAGGGCATTACTGTATGGCTCCTCTAAAATATATTGCGTTAATATATGAGCTGAATAATTCTGTATGCAATACGGTCGGAGAAATGTTTTGCAGTGCGACGATTTGTCAAATCAAATTTCATTCACAATCCACGAAAATGAACACGACAAACATCGATTCACGTCGTTAAAGGTACGGTTGGCCTTGGCGGTGGGTATCCTGTGAAAATATTTCCAACCGTCAAAAACCGCCACAAACGGAAAGAACATCAAAATGTAGACAGACTTTGCCCGTATACAAATAAGAAATATCGCATAAACAGTATGTTATTGTCATATGGTTGACCATTGTTATGTAAACAAAAGCATAACAAGTTACTTTTCTGATGTTTGTTTATATTATGATGGTAAACATAAAGAGCGTTCTTTGTGGGTGAATTCCTGATATGGAACTAATAAAGAGCGTATATGCCATTTGTGTGTGATTAGTCAGTAGCATTGTGCTGTCTTCTGTAACACAATCAGGCTCTTGCTTAGGTAAAATATAGTAGGTCTTTATGATAACATGTTGTTTACGCGATGGTCATGGTATATATGAACGAAACTGTATGCGTTTTACTGTTTTTTCTGTTTACGGTGATTGGAACAAATATGAATATTTTCGACAACTAAGGCCTCACGTGCCTTTAAGAAAACAGTACATGTACTTAATAAATGTCCGAACTAGACCCTGACGCCCTGCTATATGCGCCGTTATCACTGATTATAAATGACGGGTAGCCTCAGCCTCACCAGTGTCTAGTAAATTGAAATATATTGACTGCGGAAACCCATTTTTGTATGAATATTCATATAGGTTTTTTATACAGAGAAACGGCAGATTCTTAAAACCACGACTGGGGTATGGAAAACAATGTTTGCCACAAACCTGAAACTTTAGCAGTGAATGGTGATCCCTTGATTGGTTTCCCCTTGTATTTGATGTTGATGCTGTAAGCTCCTGGAGACATGGGCATGTATGAGAACTTCGCCGAGCCATCTGGTTGATCCTTACGTGTGAGATCTGCTTTGGAGGGTCCTTCGATACTCACGCCCAGATCGCCTGAAAACCCGCCCAACAGTAAACAATATAAGATATATATTCATTTGCACCCGATCTATATTATTCTTATTCGTGTCATTCGAAATTTTCCTGACTAAAATATTCTGCCATAGACGTTAACAAAGTATAATTTCAAATCATATATAACATGTAGCATTAAGCCATTAAGCATTAAGCCATTAAGCCTAAAGTATGTTCTGTCTCCCACTTCGCTTTTGGCTATTAAATCATAAAATTTTCCGTAATTTCGTTTAAGTATCACTCTCGCTCGTTGCAAGATTTTATGACGCAAGTTTGTTATAACAAAATAAATAACGCCATTGATCCTTTCTATACTAAATATTCATTGACGAGTAGTTCCCTTATAGGATGCTGAAATTATAAATTCAACAAAGGTTTGTTGAACTAGCTTATCATCTGAACATATCCCACCAATTAAAGACATATTATGGACTTGTTCGGGTGCGTGAAACTGATAAGTTAGTACTCAGGCGTTATGACAACCTGGGGAATGTAGCATTGTACTAACATAGCGGAAAATTTCAAAGAAATTGACCATACGACTCCATAGAAAACATCGTCTGAACTACGCTCAATTGTAAGTATTTACATCCCGATTCGGGACGCAACTATCGACGATAAGCACACAAATTATTTCGCCATCGAGAGTCATTGCATTTAATTAATATATCATAATGACGGTGTGTGTTGTCAATTTGTATTAATATTCGTAAAAATAACTACTTTGAGCAAGATTATTCTCCATTTCTATTTGATCACCCAACGGGAGTGTTTCACATCACTTTAATAGGAATCCTTCTGAACTTGTATTATCATTTTTTGTTAAGTCTGTCGCCTACTCATTTTGCCTGAACACTCCTCCAAATGAATAATAAACCGTTCCAATATATACTTTATAACTGTGTGGGATATTCCATTTAGTATGGAAATAGTATAGAAAGGGTTAGTATGCTACTGTAAAGATAACAAAATTTATCGCTTAATGCGACACAAATTCGTACCTTGGGATTTTAAAGTTCGTTTTAAGAAATGGATGTTGATTTGCATGCGTTACATAGAGTATGGATGCAAGTTGTTCTGACATTAATTTTATTGCACTCAACAGCGTCAACTGGGAGATTAAAAGAGCATATAGCGTCCACATGCAACATTAAGCTCATAGCTTGTTGATAAAGTGCGTCTACGATATATATATATATATATATCTTCGACCAACCAACGTCCTGCATTAATCAAATTAATTGACGGATAGTGGATTGGGTAACGCATGGCACACATCGTGTAAAAATTTATGTTGATAAGGGGCGTGAACTCAAGCCACTCACTCACTGACTATTCAATAAAAATAGTGAGTATCTGGGACTAGTACGCATGTAACAGAACATTTATTTGAAACATTTGGCTGAAAACCATACAACAATATCTCGATGACGAGTTTTCTATGTTTGAATTCCGGCTTATCTGACATATGTAACATCACTTCGTACTCATAAAGAAACCAATAACATTTGCGTGAAGTCCCCCTTTAAGAACTAGTTGGGAGTGTTTAAACTGGATATGAAATCTCTTATCCGTGTATGTTAATTCGTTCTTTTGCACGCCAACTGTGATGTCTGTGAAACAGTTGCTTGGGATATATGCGCATTATAACCGTTGATGCACCTAACTGCTCTGAATAGACTCAGTTTCCATATAATACAGACTATGTATACAACTTGTAAGTAAAATGTTACTGTTAACTCATACATATCGCTCATACGAACAATTAGTATTGCACACCCATTCGTTTCAGTTTTGCGAACTACAGAAAAATACAGAAGATTTCAAAACGTTAAAAAAATAACTGTATTGTCCTTGAACAATACAAACCGATTACGTTGACAACGTCATTGACGACGTCAAGTTTGACAACAGATATCTTGACTAAATTATGAGATATATTCTACATAAAGCACACATTTGTTTATTCAATAAAACAACATTGACCTAAATTTTAGTGCATGTATAGTACATGCTACAATCTTAAGAGTGTGCAATAAACATAGAACAACACAGTTTTGTGAGCATGTTAACGTTATTGAACTCATGTGTTGCGCCTCCGGTTCTATTTTTACCATCGCGTCACAACAAGCTCGTGTTGTTCTATCTATATATTACATATATAGCTCCTTGCGTTCTGAACATACCTACCACATCATAGTTTCGGATACAGTTTTCATAGTCAGTTCCTTACGTGTAGATGCGCTGAAAATGAATTCCCTACCAAATAGGTTTTAGTATAGCATAGATTGCACAGGTTACGGTAATCTTGAGACTGGTACCGAGAACAAATTTGAGAACCATCATCACCCAATGTCATTGTCGCACTCATTGGATCTCTTTTTAAGTTATGCACATTGTATTTGGGATTACACGTTTAAAGACATTAAACAGGAACACATACACATGGAATAGGTGAGATATAACCATTAGAGTAGGTCTCGAACTAAGTCCGAGGAATTCGGTAATATATTAACATTTATAAACACACATAATGGTATTGAAACAATTTATAAAAGCTGCAGTACCAGTTAAAGCAAGTTTCATATTAACCCTTTACCCAACAAACCGGCCAAAATACGGCCAAAACCGGCCAAATAAAGCTTCAACAGCCTAAAATATCTTCGGTCTGTATCAATAGAACCATACAAATATGGATATCATTGGAACCGGCTCCTTGACCACATTGTGATAGTTACAGTTATGCCCTGTGCCAATGCATTCTCTTATATATGCGAGTCGACCATAGGTCGCCTCGCATATATAAGAGAATGCATTGGCCTAAAAAAAATCTTTTTTAAACACTTTTTACCATTTTTTCTTACATTCTTTAACAATTTTATTATTTTTAATGTGTTAAGCCAATGCATTCTCTTATATATGCGAGGCGACCTATGGTCGACTCGCATATATAAGAGAATGCATTGGCACAGGGACCTTCTGTTGGGTAAAGGGTTAAGCACCATATTTTCTCGCCCAATATCACAATAATATATTATCGAGCGCCCCGCTTATGAGCACGCCAATTGCGATATTATTCCGATATTTCAAAATTCAGGCACGTATGCTGATTTTTAACTTTCGACCCTTGTTTGGACCCACCCACCCCCGCGTCCAAATTTTTTTCCGTTTTCGGCAGTTTTTTCCGATCATTTTTGGACACCCAACCCCCTTTTAACACTAAAACAGAGATTTGCGGGGAGGAATTCACTGTAAACAGCTGTATATGAATTTCTGTGCATACTATTTGTCATGGATGTTAACATTGGCATGTAAATAGAAACGAGTCATTTTGAGGTAATTCGGCCAAAAATATATGGCTACCAGCGGCCATCTTGGATTTCAAAATTTGCAACAAAATACAACACGATAACTGCCTGCAGTCAGTTTAGCAGTTAGAATTACATTAGTTCTCTTATTCTAAGGTGTTTTAAGCCAAACTCATTGCAAAAACAGTCAAAAAACTTGCAGGAAATTTTTTTTTGAGTTGCAGAATTTTTTTATTGTTGGTCCCATCGACCACCCACCCACCCCGGCATACGTGCCCGGAAAAAATCCCCCTGCATTTAGCGCTAAGTGTTGCTTCTAAACTGATGCAGTCTACATATCATCGACGAACACGACCAAGACGGCTTTCGTTCTTGAGCATAGTCATATCTTGTCTCTTCGCGCTGGATCTAAAATAGAGCAGCTGTTTCTCACAACAACCCACACACATATCTACTCTAGTTCTATGGGTTAGGATTTAGGAGGACAAGGAGCACACGGAAGGAACACACAAGTATAGCACATATATATATTGATAATGCCACATGTATGGTTACACGCTGAAAGACATTCGCCGTACAGCAAAGCTCGTAGCCAGATAGGAACATAAACCTCAGGTCCAATGAATTGATAAGCAGCAATTAAATTGATAGACAATCTTTTTCAATCAGTCAATCATATAGTTATATTTACGGTTAACGTGTTTGCGATTAAATTACTGTACACTAAATCCGGCCATTTATGGGACTATTTCCTTTTATACTCAACATAATATATGCCACAAATGAATAAATTTGAGCCACGGATTAGTGCAAAATACATTCATGTGTTATATGGTTGATGCAAACAACATGGTAATTATAATGAAAATGAATAAATGGCTGGAGTCATTATAATCACCATGTTGTTTGCAACGATCATTGAGCACATGAGTGTATTTTTCACTAATCCATGGCTCAAATTCATTCATTTGTTGCATATATCTTGCTGAATATAAAAGAAGATGGTACCATAAATAGCCGGATTTTGTGTACAGTACCCCTTTAACACTCAGAAATAGTCTGGTCGATAAAATGTTTGACCTAGAATAAATTTGGACTAAGTTGGTTTTTATTCCATTTGTTGGTGCACCCACCACCGAAATTCATAATAACGCCATCTTGGATTACAACAAATGCCCAAAGCCGATTTTATATGTAATAGAGGATATATTCCTCTTCAAAATGGAGTAAACACCAACTTAGTCCAAATTTGTTCTATAGGCTGTGCCTAAAATTTGAGTTTATCGACCAGACTAAAATAACTGAATGTCATGTTTTCGGCAGTTTATAAACAACTCAACCGACCACAATAAGAATGCGGCAGACGAGAACCGCGTGCTCAGTTTAACGTGATATTCCGAAAATCCTGTTTGCTTTCGATTGAACAGAAACGACGAGTGAGATCGTTTAACATGCAACACTGCACATAGCTATGTGTTTTGTTCCGAATTCCCAGACGGCTATACAGTTATTGAAGATGGCGGTTAATTAACCCTTTCAGTGCCAAGTCCGATTTTTGTATCAACCCATATTTCATTGATAATTTTTCAAATTTATTGATTATAATAATGTGATACATTGATGGAAAGAGCTCTGAGAGCTCTTTCCATCAATGTATCACATTATTATAAATAAATTTGAAAAATGATCAAGGAAATATGGGTAGATACAAACATCGGACTTGGTACTGAAAGGGTTAACATTCACGCTGACATTAACAACATCAAAGCGAGATTAGGTGAATTCACGCGAGATTAGGTGAATTCACATGTTGCGTTTATTTAATAATATCGCTGCGACTGCATCCAAGTGAGACTGAAGGTGCCCCACAAGAATTGTTAATGTGGAATGATATTTCGCACAGGCACAATTACAAACATTGCTTTTCAATTACAACACTCGTGTTAACGCGTTATGTGTTAACGGTATTAACCTTATTAACGGAAATCTGTCGAACAGCTTTCCTTATAGTTATATTAGTTCTGAAAAGTCAGTTAAATAATAAAACACTCAAAAAAACACAATAAAGTTATCAGAAGTTCGTAGAATATCAAGACTTGAAGAATAGTTCTGAGAGAGGAATCACCGGACGCACCCTCGATGCTGCTTTAAACATGGTCCGTTGTCACACGTACCACAGGAGCGATTGTAATAATAGGTCTGTTGGCTCACTGTGGTACGGTTAGGTTACACTAATTGTCCCCATAGTTATTATGACATCATAGATAAGTATGTCGCTTTTCGATCTACTTGCTCAATGAGACTGCCTAGCCACACCACCAACTCGTTACATTTATTGACGGGTGATCTCTACTCAACACGCATTATTATTTTCTTCATGCTCACATATAAGTCAATGTTGTAGGTTGACAAGTTTGTTGGTGGTTGTTGACCACTTGAGATAAACATGCATTGAAGTGAAAAAAATCAGATTGACTGCGAGTGTATAGTAACTTAATATTTGAGATTGTAATGATCGAATAAAATTCCGAGCTACCATGAAAATAGTTCGTGAAAACAAATGCTAAAACGCCGCGTGCTGAGTAGAAGTCAACAGTCTCCTAGACGTAAAATGTTAAAGGTACTCAACCCGATAAAACTCCTCTCAATTACTATTTCAATGGCTTCGGGGGTCAAAAATATTTGATTCGAGTCGAGGAAGTCACCCATCAAAGCTCAGATTTGTTAGATATCGATTTTAGAAATCTATTATTTTTCATTATCGGGAATACTATCTGGCCCAGAACTCAGTCAAAATTACGTTAAAATTACCACTTGATTTTAGAGTTATTCATCCTTGTCTGTTTGAATAGATTTACAGTACACATCCAGAGCAGATTACGGCAGTTATTAGTACTGATCTCGAGAACATAACAAATTTGAAAAATCAATATCTAATAACTCTGAGCTTTGTTTGATGGGTTCCTCGACTCGAATCAAATATTTTTTACCCCCAAAGCCAAAGAAATAGTAATATAGGACCCTCTGATCGGATTGTTGTTGTTGGAATCTGTTGAGATGGGGATCCTCTTTACGGGTTGAGTACCTTTAACCATTTCGATACTAAATCATTACTGATGAGTAGTTATCCATAGAACATGTTCAGATAATGAGTTCAACAAATATAAGGTCGTTGCTGAACTTATTATCTAAAATTTCCCTTAACCCTTTACCCAACAGAACGGCCCTGTGGTAATACATTATCTTAGATATGCGAGTCGACCATAGGTCGCCTCGCATATATAAGAGAATCCATTGGCTTAACACATTAAAAATTATAAAATTGTTAAAGAATGTAAGAAAAAATGGTAAAAAGTGTTAAAAAAAGATTTTTTTTAGGCCAATGCATTCTCTTATATATGCGAGGCGACCTATGGTCGACTCGCATATATAAGAGAATGCATTGGCACAGGGCTAACTGTAACTATCACAATGTGGTCAAGGAGCCGGTTCCAATGATATCCATATTGGTATGGTTCTATTGAGACAGACCGAAGATATTTTAGGCTGTTGAAGCTTTATTTGGCCGGTTTGTTGGGTAAAGGGTTAATAAATAGGGCTCATTCAGGCGTCGTCTGCTTTTACCACATTAACATAACTTTAAATGAATAATAGACCATTCCGATGTACACTTTTTAACTGACTGGGAGACTCCATTTAGTATAAAAATGGATATAACGGGTTAATGTGTCTCGACAGACTCATTGGGCGAGTAAGGCAGTCCGCGACATAATTAACTATTCCATGATAACTATGCTGTGAAAATGTCACCAAATTGCACCACAATAAGGTAGCACACCTGCTATGCTATCGCTAGTGTGGTGTGTGTGACACAGGTCAGTGTTCACAATAGGGACCACGTGCGTGCGCGTTTGAAGCAAACATAGCTGCGAACGATATGCAGTACACCGATCAGCAATGGTCATGACTTTCGAGTTTACGATGTGGTGATGTGAAGATCATAGCATCCTACCATTATGTCATTGATTGACTGGACTGAGAAAAACTATTGATTTAAAAAAATTGTGAATGTAGCATCATTCGCCTACAAATATTTCCAATGAAATTGAGAACAAGATGGATGCATGTATGTTGTTATGTAATTAAAGGCCCACTTAATTTTCGAACCCCCAGATTACATTATATAAAATATATGCTATATCATATACCATTTGAAAGAGGAAGTTCCAAAAAATTGTATTATCAACTTATCCGGTGTAATAAAATGTGGCCATGTTGTTTTTGTTGAGTTGCCAACGCGTTTTGTCATCAAGATTGAAGTAAAAATCAGTATTATTTCCAATGCAGGGGGATATAACTCTATATATTAAAGATAGAGTTCTTCCCCTTCCATTGGAAAAGTTTGAATTCTGTTGCATTCTGGGTGCCAAAAAGAGGGGAAGTCATTCTATGATTTCAGCAGTTTTCTATTTCTCTGTGGGCATCTTCTGAGACACAGATGTTTCAAATAGTGATGAATTATATTATTTTAATCATATTTTATGGCATAATTAAGTGGGCCTTTAAATGTTACAATTAGAAAGGTTTGCGCGTGATAATTTATCACCTTGGAATTCTGATAGTTTTCTCCTACTAGTTTCCGTTTGAGATATTTTATACGCAGCAAGTTGGTCGCATTCAATAATAGAGAGTATAAATTACCCATTCAAATGATCAATTATTCGCGACGTGTCTACTTTCACCATTGTGTGGTAATGCGCGCCGAAAACTAAGTAGATAAGTAGCAAGAACATTATATTGTATAGAACACAGAACTCATTATCTAGAACGTTGGCGCACATTTCATTCCCCATTTTGTTTCCATAATGATGAAAATTAATCGCCAATCGCATCCTAAGGCCTTCTAAACAGTGAGTGATAAATAATTAAAATATAATTTCTATTAATATTTACCTATAAGTAGGTACAGATATGAATCAAACAGCCAATGTCAGCCATATTTTACTCCCAGCAACTGGTCATTTTACAGTGTAAAAATGCTGTGTCAATTTCAACACTTCACATGGTTGACAGGAATCCAAGGGCCAGACACAATCCAAGGGCCATTTATATCAACAAAGCATTTAAAATTGTTGACAATTGCCATGTCCAGTGATCACTTCCTGTGGTCAGTTAGCTATTTCCAGTGAAGAGTTGAAATGGACACAGCATTTTACACTGTAAACTGACCAGTTGCCAGTAGCAGGGAGTAGAATAAGGCTGACATTGGCTGTTTGATTCATATCTGTACCCACTTAGAGGTAAATATTAATACAAATTATATTTTAATTATTTAACACTCACTGTTTAAAAGGCCTGTGATCGCGTCCCTATTCTACCTTACCAACCGTTGGTGTTAATTGAATACGACGATATATTTATGCAAGATTTAACAAAAGATCCATTAAAAAAATGCAGAATTTCGTAGCAGATAATATGTTTCTTTTAACAGTTTGCCGTTGCCGCTTGAACGGGTTTGTCGAATCTCTCTAATATTGACGACGACAGCTGTTGGGAATCCAGCCAATCAATGACAATGTCTACCAGACTAACAGCAATAGGGCTAGATGTGATTGGTGGAGAAGGATTTCTGCCCAAATTTGACTGAATAATCTAAAGCAGGGATCAGCAAAAAATACCTTCCGCTTCGCCGCTTACCTGGGCTCGCTGTGGGGTTGAAAGAGAATAAGTGAACAACATTGATAAAACAGGTATCCTCATTGTCCGCAATCTGCCGGTATACACCAATAACTTTCGTGTCACAATTGAACTTTTAATTTGAGTTTATTCCATGACTAATGCAACAATAACAAGTACAACAATAAGTATGTTTCATCATGGACCGGATTCCACATTAACCCTTTACCCAACAGAATGGCCCTGTGCCAATGCATCCTCTTATATATGCGAGTCGACCATAGGTCGCCTCGCATATATAAGAGAATGCATTGGCTTAACACATTAAAAATTATAAAATTGTTAAAGAATGTAAGAAAAAATGGTAAAAAGTGTTAAAAAAAGATTTTTTTTAGGCCAATGCATTCTCTTATATATGCGAGGCGACCTATGGTCGACTCGCATATATAAGAGAATGCATTGGCACAGGGTATAACTGTAACCATCACAATGTGGTCAAGGAGCCGGTTCCAATGATATCCATATTTGTATGGTTCTATTGAGACAGACCGAAGATAGTTTAGGCTGTTGAAGCTTTATTTGGCCGGTTGTGGCCGGTTTGTTGGGTAAAGGGTTAAGCGTGTAAGCGAATGTGAGTCGTTTCCGGGAATCATTTTTATATCCATTCCACCTAATTTGAGTTGACTGCGGCAATATCTGCTCGATATTAATGGCTCAATATATTTGCCGCAGTTTCATAAGTATATATATATATATATATATATAAGAGCGATATAGAAAACAAACAAATATATACACAAGTGTGTGTGTGTGTGTAACGAAAACATTGGATCGGATATTTTTAATATTTGTTCTGATAGCTACGAATAAACTATACTTGAGATCCAGATGTCATATAGGTTAATTTTATCGTTTTACTGCTCATCCATAGCATGTGAAACAATGTCTATATATTCAGAATTCTAACATATTATTAGACGAAGCATGACATGACGTTACACTGGAAGATTGCGGGTAGATCGGACAATAGAAGGTATACAATAGAGTCGAACAAGAGGCTAGTACAAGGAAGAACAGATAAGAATTTGACACAAAGAAGCTTGGGTATTTATAGATGTTGTTGTGTGGCGTTACAGGTTACAAGCAACTAATTATATAGAGTTACGCTTCTTGAATTTGTGTAGGGAAACTCGAGTCAGCATAACAAAAAATCTGGCTGCTGATTGGTTGATTATCATTGAGGGGAATTTCCCTAAGAGGGAACAGAAAATAATATCCTACGTAAATATGGCGATCATGTATGTTTATATGGCCAGGAACAGTCTGGTGGGGTCCCGAAGTTATGGACGAGGTCTGGGTATTTTCATGCTGCTGATTTTTGTGCAGTAAATGGGGTAGTTGTGGAAATGCAAGATTATCGTTTGAAAAAATATCGAAAAGGGCGCGTTTTTTGTCACAGACTGGTGCAGCGGATGACGTTTTAAGGGAAAATTGACCACTTGCAGTTCAAATAGGCTTAAACCATGGCCGGCGGGACTTCTAGTTAACACTGTCGCCTATGGAAAATAATTAGTTGTTTGTAACCTACAAACGCGTGCTTCAGTCCGCAATTTATTGGCAAGGAGTGACAGAGTTACAGGCCACATCAGTATATATATAGGGGTCGACATGGCCTGAATGTTATCGGCGGGTGTCCAACTTTAATTTTACAACTGAAGCCCTCCCCTGGACCAGTCATCGATGTTCCATTTGTATTGGCTTGTGTTGGAATTGTCCAACTGGGACCTCAAGTTTCCCAACTGATGGAAATTTTCAACCTGACACCCCCATATCGTTCGAAATTTTCTAACTGACAGCTATTTCAGTCCACAACTTTGACAGGACGTAAGAACATATTCGCCCTTCCGTCTAAGACGACAAATTGCACAATAAATACTAGTTCGAAAGTCAAGGTATTTGAGCAATTTCAACCTATTTTGATCTGAAAGTTCCAACTAATGATGTGTCAGGCATGGAATTTCCATCTGTTGAAAAGTGTGACCAAAGATGAGGGGTGAGATACCCTATTGCCACGTCCCTATCGAAGTATCAAAGGACAAATTGAATGCAAGACGTAATATTTGCTTCTTCCATTGCAGAGCACCAAACGACGAAACGAACCGTTTGTGTTTGTTAGGCAGATATACTTACTTCCACTATGTTCACTATGCACGTTACGACTCAGTTTTAACCAGAAATTTCACCAACTGAAGAACCACTGGGATTTACACACACGATTGTAAGTAAAGTCTGCCAATATGTAGATTCAAACAAAGCGATTTTTCTCAAGATAATGCAGTTAAATATACATTTACACAGACAATATATGGGCCAGTCTGACGTCTTGACGTAATTTAAAGTAAACATATGCAAATAAACCGTGGTCACTGATAAAAAGTACAATCTCGTTATGGTTACATACACCCATACCGTGAAGCTGTTATTGTTATTATTGTTATTGTTGGTGTTGTTGTTTTTGTTATGGTTGTTTTCGTTGATGATAATGATGACTATGATGATGATGTATATGACGACATTGATAACGATGATGGTGACAATGGATATGAAGACGATGATGTCGACGATGACAATGGTGACGATGATGATGATGATGCTGATGATGATACTGACGATGATGATGGTGGTGGTGATGATGATATTGACATGGTGATTATGTTAAATGAATACGGATATGACGATGATGATGCTGATGATGATGATGACGATCATGGTGGTGGTGGTGATTATGATGATGATGTCGTTGATATGGTGACGATGATGGTGATGATGATCATGGTGATGAAATGATTATTATAATAGTGATGCTGGTGCTGGTAGCGATGCTGTTCAAGTAAATATGGTCAATATTGATGTTGATATTGATGATGGTGGTGATGGTGTTTGTGATGATGACGATGATGATGATGCTGCTGGTGATGAAGGTGATGATGATGGTGGTGGTGTGGTTATGATGATGATGTCATTAATATGGTGATGATCATGACGATGATGATCATGGTGATGAAATGATTATTATAATAGTGATGCTGGTGGTGGTAGCGATGCTGTTGAGTAAATATGGTCAATATTGATGTTGATATTGATGATGGTGGTGATGGTGAATGTGATGATAATGATGACGGTGATGATGATGACGAAGATGATGATGGTGGTGGGGTTGTGTGATTATGATTGTGAGTATATATGATGATGGTGACGATGGATATGAAGACGATGATTACGATGATGACAACGGCGATGATGTTGATAATGGTGAAGATGATGTTCATCATGATGGTGATGATGGTATTCACATGGTGATGATGTTAAATAAAGACGACTATGACGGTGATAATGATGATGATGATGATGATGATGAGGCTGATGATGATGACGATGATGGCGGTGGTGGTGATTATGATGAGAATGCTGTTTGATATGGTGATGATGATGACAATGGTTATGATAGTGATGATGGTGCTGGTAGCGATGCTGTTCAAGTAAATATGGTCACTATTGATGTTGATATTGATGATGAAGATGATGGTGGTGATTCTGACGGTGATGATGATGATGACGATGAAGATGATGATGATGGTGGTGATTCTGATGGTGATGATGATGATGACGATGACGATGATGATGATGGTGGTGGTGGTGGTGTGATGATGATGATGGTGGTGATTCTGATGGTGATGATGATGATGACGATGAAGATGATGATGATGGTAGTGATGGTGGTGTGATGATGATGGTGACTACACATGATGATGGTATTGTTGATGATGATTATCTTGATGCCGACGGTGATTGAGATAATTAGAGTGGTAGCAGTGCTTGTGTTGATGGTAGAGTTATAAATTGATATTGCTGCTGCTGCTGCATGAACACGAATTGTGTGTGTGCACAAGATCAATATAAGTATTTATACCAAGTCAGATTGGTCTAACAGGCTCCAAGTCAACCGGAGAGTCGATGCATATTATGTACATAAATGTATATTCCACTCTATTTATCTTTTGTATACTATCTCCATTTATATTTCTCAACATCCATTTATGTACATTGGATCAGAGAATAAAGCATATATATATATATAAAATCTGAATTGTCGTGTGAGTGGTGGTATATGAAAGGTCATAACCACAATCCACAATGGACTATGGGCTGGTAACGCTGCTAGGACGCTGAAGCGCATAAATCTTACAACAGCGATACACAAAAGACAATAGAGTTTTTGGACTTAATCCCCATGCTTCCATGTGCCTTATCTCGTCAGCGAATTACGGTGCTGTCGCCATCGTTTCATTTTGTCAACAGGACACACGTATATACTGGTTAATATTATATTCGACACAACAATGCATGGCTAAGCATAAGGCTTTCACAAATGCCGTGCCGCAAGTCAAAACCATGACTTTGCAAAACTACGCCTTTACGTTGTAGAACCGCATTGCAAGTAAACATAAAGAGTAATATTAAATTTTTCATTCTGCTATGTATTGTATTATAATCGACACAACAATGCATAGCTAAGCATAAGGCTTTGCCAAATGCCGTGCCGCAAGACAAAACCATGACTTAGCAATTATACGCCTTTACATTGTAGAACCGAATTGCAAGTAAACATAAGGAGTTATATTACATTTCTTCATTTTGCTATGCACAAACATAAAATAATGTAAAATAGATGTGTACATATCGAACATTTTTCCAACAATATGTATTTTTTCACTCAAAACTTAATATGAACTTGAAATAATTTTTCAGACAATTTATCTTAATTATACAGTTTTTCATAAGCATTCATTGGTGTAATATGCTTGAGAACAAAATGCTAACACAAAAAGCAGTTTTTATGAAGCTGAGCTGCACTAAAAGATCACTTTATTATAAAGTATGCCTATAAGTAAAGAGAGTTAATTGTGTTACCAATATAGAGCACTAATGCCCCAGAAGATTCGAAAGAGAAATCATAATACACGATGCTTATATACGATTGGCCTGCACCTGCGATACATGTACTACCATGCTTATCACATATATGTGGAATGGATTGGAATACCTACTTCCCTTCTTGGCGACCACAACGAACTCTTCTGTTTTTCCGCTGAGACCTCCAACGAGACCTGGACCATAGGACGTAACAAATCCCCCATCAACGCTGTCGACGACACACTGGAATGGGCTACCTGTGGAGAGAGATAATGTCCAACTTGAACCTTTATGACATACATTGTTATTGCTGTTCCATATTTACAAATCCGTATGGAACGTACGTTCCATACGCATCTCGTTGACGTAAAATGACGTACATGACGTTTGTCTCAACCATGAAACTGGATCTATTTAAATAAAAGAATCATCACACATAACAAACACGCCCTGTATGAGCATAAGTAAACCTTCTAATCCTATATTTGTAATGCACGGATTCTAGGACGCGAATCGTGTAATAAACACAGAACGACATGATGTGTAAATGGGTTTGTCGATACGACACTCGTACTGTCGCAGAAGGATAGAACTCGAGGCGCAAGCGCCTTTCGTTCTATCCTTCCGCGACAGCACTCGTGCCGTATCGACAAACCCATTTACACATCATGTCGTTCTGTGTATTTTCTATAATATTATTTATTGTTGTTTCCTTAAAGGTGGATTATCTCTTCTGAAACATGGTATCTATAGTTTCTGGGTATGAAATAATAGTTATGAAGCGAGACCCATTTATTTGGAGTTTTTTCGTATAAAATAACTCTGTGCCGTTCAATAATGGTCCCTGATATTCACAACCGTCTTTTATGTTTGAGTTTTTCAGATATTTTAATCATTGAAAGTAAGTATATTTTACACTATATGTATTATCTACTCGATTCGCACTTAATATTACAATAAATAAAATCAATTGGAGACAACTTGCGGCTCGCATTCGTTCGGAGCACCACGCTGGAGGCCTCTGTCTACAAGTTCTCTATATAGAACAAATAAGTGTCCCATTAATTGGTACTATATGTAGAACATTATAATACAATAATATCGAAATAAAATCAATATTAATTGATAGAATCGTTTCCGGAAAGGAATTTTCCAACCCATACGTAGTAATTCGTACCCAGGAATTTATCTCAAATTTGTTATTTAAAGAAATAAGTTCATATAATAAGTTCAATACTGACATACGGTCGTTTCTTGAACTCATTATATGAACATTCCCACCAAAGAAATTGATCCTTCTTCACTTGTGCTATTGTGCTCATTTCATCTGTTTGTCGTATGCTCTAATACCTGAACACCCCTCTGATCAATAATACACCATTCCAATATATCCTCTGTAACAGATGGAGAATCTATTTGTGACCCGCCATATCAAATCCAGTCGTAAGTCGGGATTTTTTTACCCTGTGCCAATGCATTCTCTTATATATGCGAGTCGACCATAGGTCGCCTCGCATATATAAGAGAATGCATTGGCCAAACAATTTTTTACAATTTTAATAATTATTTCTTGTATTCTTTAAATTTTTTATAATTTCACCCATACAGAGCCCCAGACAAACATGAGCAGACGACACTCTTCTATATGCTTCTATATATGTGTGGGGCTCCCTGCAGGGTAATGGATGTTTTTTATTTTATGTCCTAAAAATTGTAAGAAACATTTATTTAAAAAAAATGATAAAATTGTTAGGCCAATGCATTCTCTTATATATGCTCCCGACTTACGACTGGATTTGATATGGCGGGTCACATTTAGTAAAGAAATTGCGCTTACTTATAACAACAAGTAGTGGCAGATAGGTATAGCTATATCACCCTTCGGCACTTATTCTCCAATCCCATTTCCTGATGTTTACATCATATTAATGCGATTACACACGTTTAGATTGGTAGGCCCGATTGTGTGTGTCTTATCTATTTCTAAAAGAGAAGGATCTGTCTGTTGATTCGGATGTTCGCGATTTTTCTCCCAAACCCCGATTTCAACCAAATTTGGTGTGGTGACTCTCGATAGCGCGGCGGATGATATAACGGCGTTCGTTTTTCAAAATTTACTGAGAGCTTTCCGATGAATGGCAACAAGCCATATTTCCGACTAAATCCTGAAAATTTACCCATAATTAGGCTGTGGTTAAGGAGTCGATTATTTAGGGCATTACTGTATTACATTACAAAGCATTGCGTTTTCTCAAGTAATGAAAGGTATAACTTATACTGAATCCGCTACGCATTACATGCCATTCAGAATAATGAATTACTTCACAACAAACAAATAATTCATTTGCATTTTGTTAAGTTTGGAACTACATAAACATATACATCTCAGTAATCTCTGGAATTATTGTTCTCTTATAAATGGACGATTAAAAATATAATGATACTATTAGTTTATCTAGTAAATGAGGTCTTAATCAACGTTGAGAGCAGTAATTATGAAACCAAATTGAGTGTTTTCCTTACGTGATGTCATGGTTATATTTCTCCAAGTTTGATTGATTGATTAATTGCAAAGTCACATATAACAGTGAAACAAGCGAAAAGTAGAATACACTATACACAAACAATAGGATATGACGTTTGCCATTGGTAATACATGTGTACAAATATGTATGGGAATATACCGTAGTAATTAAGTTTTAGGTTACATAATAATATGCGATAAACTTACCAATTGGGACAATTAAAAGCGATCACCCACAACATAAATATAAATTTCTGATTTCGATCACATATATTATATACCATTCACCAGTATTGACCAACAGACTGCTTACAGTTTAAACGGAGTTTTTACCCTTCATGATAAATACACGAGTGTATGATATCATAATCTTTTAGGGTACATTCATACGCTGGCAAGTTTGCACGGTATGTTTTGCGGGCATTTCATCATAGAAAACCACATGGTGTCAGAATATGAAAGTAAGCGTGCATATAATATGCATCTTTACAAAAGCGAACGACGTGAGAAGTGGAATTTCTGTAGTTCCATTTGTAACGGCGCTACTGACATTTGCCTTCAAATACCTGTATGATTGATGAGAGATAATTGCATGCTATTTACATGCAAATTCCGGTAGCATCGTTACAGGTGATGGTTACAGACATGGTTACTTTGCGCGTAGTTAGCTGTGGTACAGATGCATTTTATATGCATGTGTCCGTTCACATTCTGGCATCATATCGTTTTCTATGACGAAATGCCTGCAAAACATACCGTGCAATCATGCCAGTGTGTGAACGTACCCTTAAGGACAGTTTTATAGGATTGGTCAACCAAAATAGTGCTAAGTCAGCAGGATCTATTCGTGCAACTGTTATATTGGCAGACCTTCAGGAGCGATCCGCATCAATGGTGCCTTCATGTATTTTGGCTCGTGTGGTGCGGAAGAATTCGTACATTGCAGGTGGACCAGCTGCTCATAACTTTAGCTTTATGTGGGATATACTGTCACTATTTTGAGAAAATAGAAGCAATGAATTTGTGTGGATTGTATTGTATGTCACTATTATATTCGGCTTATTTAACGTCTATATCAAGTAGCTACCTTTGTCTGCTGTGTGGGTGGTAATATGGAAATGTAATATTGGAGCCCCAACTCCGGCTACATTTATTATACCAGAATACAACCAAAGGAAGCCACAATTCAGTTATGAAATGTACTTTTGGAATAACCATACGAAAGAGAAATTAGATGGTCTCCTATACCTTCAATATGAAAGCCTCATGAAAAGGCTATGTGTATTGCAACATAAGGTGTGTCGTTAAGAAGGTGTTCTATTCTATATGAGCGAAATCAGAAAAATTATATTTAGTGTTGTGTGTGAACACACACAATTATCCTAATTGTTACGATTATTGTCTAGCATTGTGAAATATAATGACTGATGTATATACTAATGTATATAGTTGCATGTACGAAATGACCAATGCTGAATTTATAGTGTCCTATTGTTTGTACAATGTATAGTGTCCCCGTTTGTGGTATGAAAACAGTTCGAAAAATATGAGTCAATCCGTGCAATGTACATGACATACCATGCTTATTATGTAGAACTCAGTTTGTATTATACATTGCATATTGTAACTAGAATTAGCATATCCCATTCTCATGTTCCAAAAAATCGAACTATAATCTGGCTATAAATGTTCTATAATAACCTCCTTATAATCTGAACTTTGATGTAGCGTACTGTGAGTTAGCCACATTTTTCTCAACAACATAACTTGCAATAAATATTGTTTGAAATGGCGAACGTTAGAACATCGTTACTTCTTTCGCATCAGAAAGTTCCAAATTAATTAGTTCCAGGCATAAATGTGTTACGTTGATTATTGTGGCCGAAGTTGGTGAGGTACCTACACACACCTACACAATCAATCATCACCTGTCTTATTTGACAAGTTGGTATACACACAGGGCATATGCACTCGGCTGTAAGGTGCAGCACAGTACGACAGGGTACAAATGCATTGTCAGACTGCCGATGATAAACAGTTTTTCACGTCGAACTGACTGATATTAGCATCACCTTTCGATGGATTTGAAGTGGCATTGCAGATAGAACGCTTGTGCAGCAAATGATGTTGGCATTCTTACAGATGTGCAAGCGATTGCCATCATATATCTTACACGGAAGCAGGTTTCTGTTGCACAGCGTGTATGGCAGTCGACATATACCTGTACAAGACTGTTGAAAGTGAGATGCAAACTGAAGCGATGATTTGCAATGTGGCGGGCTGGGTTCCTTGTTTTCTCTGAAAACACTACAGAACATATTGACTGCCTGTCGGATTCCTCACGTATGATCGCAAATGTTGCACATGAGATATCGCCGATGAGTATCTCGTCATTCTACAAACATTGCACGTATCTGCGAGAACTGAATTGGTTACCATATTTGCATATTTACACTCATACATGTATTAACGCTGTGAAACTTGATTGCAGGACGCTGGTTGGTTGAAATACTGTCATGTGACGTGGCGTGGCGTGCCGGTATGCTCCCATATTATGTGGAAGCAAATTGGTACGCGCTGCCAGAATATCATTGAAAAAGGGCGCTATGTGCCAGTTGAGTATAAATATAAGAACTGAATGTTGATTTTTTTTCCGCTCCACGGAGTATGGATGCAATTTGTTCTGACATTTTAATGTGTGAAACATTAAGCGCTCCACACAAAATGCCAGACCAACCGCATCCATACAACATGGAACGCAAGATAATATAAAACAAATAGACATCAGTTACCTTTGCGATAAGGGAAGTCGCATGATAACAAGAACAAGACGAACGACAGATATGGCTCCATATAAATGCACATGATAGAAAATCATCATCTTCCCTCTTACACTTTTCTCATTAATTCAAAATGCCAAGTCCTGTTATATTTGAAGACGAATTAAAGTACGTTTACATAAAAAAAATCGTTGACTATAAAGAGTCACCCATGGTTCCAGGTCTGTTTTTTCAACATATGTTTTTATTTTTTATAAAATTTAACATCTTTACCGTTTTTTAAGCCATTTGGGACAATTGCCAGGATCACACACATCACACACAGTTGTTAAATATATAGACTAATAATGCATTTTGTATATGTGTTCAATAGTAGATGCCTTACGGGGGACATTTTGTTCCTTTAGAAAACTATGACGTCTCGATTTGAAAGCAGTATGCAATTACACTAACTGTATCTTTCCCCAAGAAATAAACATAATGCTGGAATTACATGTAGTGATGTCACTATCATTTCAATGAATACATTAGTTTTGAAAATGTAGCTCCATTCCTCGACATGCAATAATGCCCTAAGTAATCGACTCCTTAACCACAACATAATTTTGTGTAACTTTTCAGGATTTAGTCGGAAATATGGCTTGTTGCCATTCATTGGAAAGCTCTCAGTGTTTCCGACTAAATCCTGAAAAGTTACCCATAATTCTGCTGCGGTTAAGGAGTCGATTACTTAGGGCATTGCTGTATTAGTTTAAAACATGTCATCTATGGTATTATGTATGGTGCATACATAGTGATACGTGTATTAAGGGGCAGAATGGAGACAGCCCCGCTAGTCTTTCACCCCCCCCCAGCAATATACTGCATTGCCTTGCCATAATGTTACTACCATTGTATTATTCAAATGTGTATTTATTGTAAGTAAAATTACCCTATATGGCTACCTTAAAGATATTCCATCATAGATGTTACTCCATAAAAGTATTATTTGTACATGTATAGTGTTCTATAGGCGAACCGTGATAATCTAGGAGCCAATTTATGTAAGGTTTTGATGGCCAGATACCAACTTTCACAAGAGGCAGTTTTATACGGTTTTGACTTTAGGTGGGCGTAAAACAAAAACCTCGATCGCATATGATAAAGGGCGCTTATTATTTCGTAACCATTAACATTTCCATGACTGCAGCTTTAAGAAATTTTGAAAAACCTCGTGACAATGCATTCTCTTATATATGCGAGTCTCCCATAGGGAGCCTCTCATATATAAGATAATGCTTTGGCCTAAAATATTTGCCTTGACTTTGTAAGCCGGCGCATTCTCTTATATATGCGAGGCTCCCAATGGGAGACTCGCATATATAAGAAAATGCACTGGCATAGGAACTTTTATGCTGCACCAGCGCAGCTCCCGTCATGAAATGGTTAAAGACCCGTTTGGACTGAATTATCTTTGGATGATCCTGTGGGGGTAATTGCTATGAACGACTGCTTGCAATCAGTTTCAATCAGTATTCGCACGGTAAGCAGAAAGTGTGACTAATTTGGTTGCAAATAAATTTATAGCAATTTTCGAGTATATATGTAAACTGATCTGTGTCCAGATTCTCCAGAACGTTATACAAACCGTCAGATTTACTGATTACAGGTGGCGAATGCATTAATCTCATGCATGTTTGTGTTTTGGCAGAAGCATTGTCTGCATTGTACGGGGTATTGTTTGTGTCTCGGTAGTCGTTAGAAGGTGGGAGAGATTCCAAAAATAAGTCTTATCTGTTTCTCGTGCGCTATTCCATTTAACGATTACAGTTAACTGGGAATAATTATCATCTGGGAAAATGAAAGGAACACACAATTGTTTACACGGACCGTGGCATTGAGGCGTCAGTATCGGTAAATATCACAGAAGACTAACATACCAAAACAAGGAATCAAAAGGAAAGGGACGAAACTTATCACCAGGCTGGCATCTCCAGGGCCCATGGGCGTATATACGGGACCTATAGCTTTATTTTGTCTACTCCTGCCAGCTGTGGTTGATCGCGTATCAGTTAACAATTCATATTATACGTGGATGTTTCCAACATGAAAGGAACACCAGAGTGTCGAAGCACGGGCTTGTCGGAAGGCCGAGGGCTTTATAGTGCACATTGAAGAGTCAACCACCCTATATACACAAATTAAACGGCTCACACAGTTTTAAAGCATCAATATAAGCATAGTAATATATCGCTTCCCTTCAATTAACCTGCGAATCAGAATTGGTCGAAAGATACACCATTAAGTGATTGGTCCTCATAGCAATTCAGCAGCTATTTCAACTTTCCGCACAAAAGTGAGGCACTCTTTATTGGGGAGGTCTAGATTTTAAAAACGACAACTTCACACTTGGTCGCCGCTATCAGCCGACGGTTAGCTGACTCCCGTTATAACCAGACGAGACTATGAAACCGTTGAAACATGATTTCTCTGTCCGAAATCTGCGTAAAATAAACGGCAGAAACATTTTAACTATGATTTCCGCCTCGTCATTCAACTTATGGTTGGAAGGAAATAAATAAGTAGCATTACGCCCCTTTCGTTTTTACGGGTTATCTCGAATACGAGCTAAAACAAACTTCTGGCACTCGATTGGCGTATAAAATTTCAAAGATATTTACAAAATCAAGAAATGTAATACCCATGCATGGTATGTAAAAAATTGGGTTTTGACTAGTCTGAAATGTGTCCGTGTCCAAAGAATGGCGAGAGATCGTCGCTGGCCATTGACTTTCGTCAACATTTCAAATTTTGTGCAAAAAGTTGGGTGGTGTCGAAAACGTATGTTGAAAAGTTGAAAAATGCGTGGTCGGGAATGTACTCCTATAGTTGACAAAGGATGTCGGAAGGGTGGTCTTCATGACCGGATTTCGCGAATTTAGCGTGGGCGTGGCAAAACGTTAACACTGAGGCAAATTTATAACAATTAGTTCCTTCTAACCTTATCGGCGTACGTCGAGGTTTCGCGCGTATCACGCGGTGCTTTCGCGCCAAAAAAATAGTTCCCCAGCAACCCAAGTTAGAAGATTCTCCGTTTTACAGTCTAAACATCCCCGTTGTTACCATATCAAAGAAAGACAAACAAGGAACGCTCTGCTATTTTTATTTAGAAACTTTGTGTAGTGTTTGTGTGATAGCGATTTGTTTTTACGGAAACATTTACTTTTGAATGCACAGCGTACCACCGATATACTCATTCGAGAACATTCTAGCGAGAACTCAAACATTCCTAGTATTTTTGTGGATAATTATTGATGATAACGAAACGTTTTTTTTAGTGGAATTGTTAGACGAGAAAGAATGCTCATGAATGTTTCCCCGTATTTCATACCTGGCATTTGGAGTAGCTGGTGAGTGACGATATAGCCATTAGGAGAAAATAGCAGCAAATTGTGCTATTCTTACTCACTGGAACAATTATATGAACGCAAAGTTCGTGACATACGGGCATTGATAACTACAATTGAAATCTCGAACATCTGCTGTGGGATAACGAAGCGATTTGATACCGCACTTAACTGGAGCTTGTGCGCGGAGCGAACTACAGACTCGAAGACGGTGATAAGTATCATTTACACCATTGGTTTCACCAGGATTACTACCCGACGCAGTTGCTACTGCGTGTAAATGAGGATACCAATTCCAAAAACAAATAGAGACAAGAAAACCATAGTCAGAAATGGTAACACCACCAAGATCATATTATTAGCCGTAAATATAAATTATAATATAAAATATATTGGTTACATGAATGCACCGCCTCAGAATTCCGTTAAAACAACTAATCCTTCAAATTGTTACGGCTTATTACTGCTGAAGGGGTCACTCTCACCAAAAAAAGTGCTGAAGGGTACACAGGATTTTCAAAATGTGCTGAAGGGTACACATGGTTTGAAATGTCATTATAAAGGACATTCAGTCTTCGTATCTGCCATGATTTCTGTCAGAGAATAATTGTTTACGTTCGAATGCATATTAAAATGTACTGAAAACAAACTGCTAATGGGCGCCAAACTTTCATAAACACAATTTATGTAATGGTGTTGGTGCCGATCACAAACCCTGTGTCCCCTTCAGCACATTTTCAAACCCTGTGTACCCTTCAGCACTTTTTTGGTGAGAGTGACCCCTTCAGACTTAATTATTACTGCAGGTTTTTCATTCACCAAACTAGAAAGCTTTTAAATGCCGATCAAAAATTGTGTTCCCGCCATAAAATCTTCAAGTGTGCATGACACAGCCATTGTTCATACCTAAACATCGAACGCAATTAACGCGTCATAATACATGTAGTTACATACTGCAACTATAAGACATCCAGCGAATACACGCGTAGTAGACCCCACGAAAACCCGAAATGTGTTGTCCTGCGAGATAACCCATCGCTATAGCTCAATTTGACACGGCCAGATTAGCTTTTCTACAATATCCTAAAACAATAAAGCTTCTCAAATCATCGGCATAGTCAATAGAACTTTCACGAACTTGGACATTCCAACTACAGCTTTTACCGGACTCGGGGTCACAGTACAACTTTAACGCGTCCCAAAATAACCGGAAAACCCAATTATCTATTTATAAAACCTACATAGCACCATGGATTTCTATAATTTGGCCAACAGTATACACCGGTTGCGTTAATAATCAACCAAAAAATTATAATACAAACTGACATGATGGGTCGCGCGGGCAACTCACTATAGACCAGGGGAACATGGACGGGCATATTTTGGACCCCTTAGTGGAAGTTACGAGGTGTTCCAAGTAACAAACAACCGACGCCCATGTATATATGTTTTTAACATCTTCTGGTCGAATGCCAAAAAATCTAATTTCTACATATCTATGATAAAGAGCGTTTATGATTTCTTTGCCCATTTAACGGCAAATATTAAAAAGCGTCCCGATCAATGTTTAAATGCCTATTCTTATCGTATTATTTGAGATGTTCTGGTATTGTCTTCGTGATTAATTTTGTGATATAAATGATGTTGATTTCTTCTATTTTCATATTGTTGGCCTGGTAATACTGGTACAGGACACTTTGATTATGTTGGTGCTAAGCCTTTCATGACGAGAGCTGCGCTGGTGCAGCATTAAAATTATTGTGCCAGTGCATCATCTATATACGCGAGTCACCCACATATATAGAGCCTCGCATATTTTATAAGAGAATGCACTGGCTTATAAGGTCAATGTAAATATTGTCAGGCCAATGTATTCTCTCATACATGCGAGGCTATGGGAGACTCGCATATATGTGACCCGCCATTTTGTGACCCGGGATTTTTTTTACCCTGTGCCAATGCATTCTCTTATATATGCGAGTCGACCATATGTCGCCTCGCATATATAAGAGAATGCATTGGCCTAACAATTTTTTACAATTTTAATAATTTGTTCTTGTATTCTTTAACAATTTTATAATTTCACCCACCCAGAGCCCCAGACAAACATGAGCAGACGACACTCTTCTAGGTGCTTCTATATATGTGTGGGGCTCCCTGCAGGGTAATGGATTTTTTTTATTTTATGTCCTAAAATTGTAAGAAACATTTATTTAAAAAACATGATAAAAAATTGTTAGGCCAATGCATTCTCTTATATATGCGAGGCGACCTATGGTCGACTCGCATATATAAGAGAATGCATTGGCACTGGGTAAAAAAATCCCTACTTTGATATGGCGGGTCCATATATAGGACAATGCATTGGCACAATGCTTTCGCAAAATTTCAGAAAACTCCAGTCATGTAAGGGTAAAATGGGATGGAGTATCTCTATCAACCCAATTTATCGCATATATCGATTATCCAAATCAAATAGCAAACCGACTTTCCATCTCGCTATTCTCTGGCATCGAAATCGTCACATATTGACGTCATCATTGTCAAGACGGGCTAATGACTCGCCACTTTTTTCACAGGGACGTGGCGACAGAGGGGTTTGTGGTGTCTTTGCTCCCAACGTTGGCCAAAATGTCCCATAGTTGGAAATTCCATGCTCGACAAAACATCAGAAAGTTCAGACCATATATAGTACCAACCAGTTTTTGGTGTGAAATTTGTTGTTTTTTTTTAGAACAAAATATTTTCCTACTTATAGCCGTTTGAATAACTGTTTGAATAAAATGGCCATCAGTTAGACAATTTCCAGCTGTATGGGGTGTCAGGTCCTTAAATCCCAACATATGCTTGAGATACCAGCTGGGAAATTCCTAACCAAGGGTAGTGGAATTTCTGAGTTGGATAATATCCCCAAAACAGATCACCTCTACCCACGCCCCTGTGCGTTTATAGTGCAATCAATTAGACAACCGGCATTGAATATCGCTATACTTGGTATATGGAGCAACCAGTGATATTGTAATACAATATCACTGGGAGCAACGAAAACAAACGCCACTTATTGACGTCACCATGTCTGCCAAGGCGGACTAATGTCTCAGAGGATAACCACACATCGTTTACCGTCACGTGATGCTGTGTGAGCTGAAGGGTTAGCAGCGCTGTGATTTATTATCTACCTTCCCATTCTGACAGTAAAATAATCATCAACTGTTGCAAGGTATCACTCCTCCACCAAGAATGCAAATAAAGGCTACCAGAATGTCAGTCTGTCTGTTAAAATAAGTTGATGCGCACGTCTATGTTCGTGTGCGCATGCCGATCGGGCCGTTACAGGGGCAGATGGACTGATACCACCCAACATAAAGCGATTGTTTGGCAGAATAGTTAGATATATACATGTATAACGCTACGTGGTGCGGGTTATTTCAAGAAAACACACCAAAGCACATTTTAGCAGACAATGAAAACTTTTCTGTTTATATATACACCCCAACAGAGTGTTTCAATAACTCAAATTACTCGTAAACCCACGTGAGAGACAAAAATGTACACTTCATGCATATTTCCCGTGTATATGTTATCCGGATCTGAGTCATCTGATAATTCAATGTTGAGATATCTACTCGGACGGACAAAAAAATCGATATTTCCAGACGAACAAAGAGGAATAACTCTAGAACGGAAAATTCGATAAAATATATTGGACACTTCTACAAAAGCCCTACTGATGGCCAACATCCTTCCCATATTTACACGAGATCCGATAACTTGGTGACAGTCTCGGCAAACCATTTCCACATTACAATCGAACATTTTCATGATTTGTATGGTTATTTTAGAATATATCTCGGTATATATGTGTACCTGTATTACACAGAGCAGGATGAAATAACACATAAGTAAGTTTTTTCATGCGTCACGGTCACGGTCCACGTGTTCTCGCGGAAGGGGGTCCATTCCAAATTTAACTGTTAGATGGCCAAGATAAGATCTCAGAATAAAAAACAAGAACACAATACGACCACTGCAAAATCCAATGCAAACAATTCCAGACGATCCAGGAATGTTTATAGACAGAAAATATAGTGAAGATTAGAGTAAATAAACTTCACGATTAGTTAAATATACTATGGTCTGGATCCAAATAGTGGTGTGTGTGTGAGGAGGAGGGTACGATGTGTTTGTTTATCATTCAGATGCGAACTGTTCAGAACTTTAGAAGACTAGGAGCCCATTGATTGATAAGATGGTTCTAATGATTAGCTATTAACCCTTTACCCAACAGAAGGGCCCTGTGCCAATGCATTCTATTATATATGCGAGTCGACCATAGGTCGTCTCGCATATATAAGAGAATGCATCGGTTTAACACATTAAAAAATATATAATTGTTAAAGAATGTAAGAAAAAATGGTAAAAAGTGTTAAAAAAAATAGTTTTTTAGGCCAATGCATTCTCTTATATATGCGAGGCGACCTATGGTCGACTCGCATATATAAGAGAATGCATTGGCACAGGGCTAACCGTAACTATCACAATGTGGTCAAGGAGCCGGTTCCAATGATATCCATATTTGTATGGTTCTATTGAGACAGACCGAAGATATTTTAGGCTGTTGAAGCTTTATTTGGCCGGTTTTGGCCGGTTTGTTGGGTAAAGGGTTAATTATACGCCACACGATCTGGTAGATGCACCGGATCGTTCACAGACTGAGCGAACCCAGACTGTATTATGATTCACTGGTCATAAAAGCTGTGCTTGCTCTCTGACTATGTGATATACGGAAACGTGAGCCAACCGAAAAAGACATTCAATTGTGTTGGTCCCTGCATATGGTGCATGTAGGTTCCATGTATTAGGGTACGTTCATACGCTGGCAAGTTTGCACGGTATGTTTTTGGGGGCATTTCGTCATAGAAAACCACATGGTGCCAGCATATGAACAGAAACATGCATGTAACATGCATCTTTACCTAAGCTAACGACATGAGAAGTAAAATTTATGTAGTTCCACTTGTAACGGTGCTACTGTAATTTGCCTTCAAATACATGTACGATTTATTCTTGCGAGATAATTGAATGCTATTTACAGGCAAATTCCGGTAGCGTCACTACAGATGGAACAACAGAGATTTTACTTCACAAGTAGTTAGCTGTGGTACATTTGCATCTTACATGTTTGTTTCCGTTCATATTTTGGCACCATATCGTTTTCTACGACAAAATGCCTGCACACAATACCGTGCAAATTTGCCAGTGTATGAACGTACCCTTAGCTCGAGTAATCGGGCTTGGCTCACGTGAACACCCACATCATGTCTGCATTATCCCTTTACCCAACAAAACGGCCAAATAAAGCTTCAACAGCCTAAAATATCTTCGGTCTGTCTCAATAGAACCATACAAATATGGATATCATTGGAATCGACTCATTGACCACATTGTTACAGTTATGTCCTGTGCCAATGCATTCTCTTATATATGCGAGTCGACCATAGGTCGCCTCGCATATATAAGAGAATGCATTGGCCTAACAAAAATCTTTTTTAAAAACTTTTTACCATTTTTTCTTACATTCTTTAACAATTTTATAATTTATAATGTGTTAAGCCAATGCATTCTCTTATATATGCGAGGCGACCTATGGTCGACTCGGATATATAAGAGAATGCATTGGCACAGGGCCGTTCTGTTGGGTAAAGGGTTATTAGGAAGGGGTATATAATATAGTCGATAAATATACGAAGTTGTAGCTTATATGCATGCTTGTTATTCTCTGACAAAACTTGCTACAGACATTGCAAATTTCCAGTTAGTTTCAATATCGCATAGGCGTGAGGCAAACGCTCTTTATTTTTACCATATCAGGAATAAAATAAAAAGGAACTTTCTTCATTATTCCACACTGAAGAAAAGTTTTCTAAATTCTATGAATGTTGAGCCAAGCCCACATGAATTAATTATGAAAGTACATAACGTATTGTATATAACTGTTTTGATACCCGATACTAAAGTGAGCATAAGTTCAGACTTCAAGTCACCCCGAGGCTTTAAATTAGTTTCTATTAGGAGTTGAAGTTGGTTTCACTAAAGAAAACTAGAATAATTGCTTGTAAATTAGTATATTATGACTCCATTGTGGAGTATGTACTATGTAAGTACAGTATTTCATGGGACACTCATGATGGATTAACTCACGTGTATTTGGAATGTAAAAGAAGTTTGTTGTGTGGGTGTTGATGAGTAGGGTGCTGATGATATTTTGATAACACAGTGTATTACGTCTAATCATGAACAACACACGGCACTCTGAGTTACACTGTCAGATAAATGGCAGAAATACTGAAGAATTTATAGCTAACGACAATCAAACGACGTGGAAGTATGTGCGAAAATTTGGCAAATATTATCAAATTATGAACAGAAACCTGATCAACTGGTTCACATTAAACAAGAACAACTGTACTTTTCCGGGCTTCTGCCATATGATGGCAGTACTTGAAGTACTTTAATTACATTGTTACATGTGATATACCTCTGTGGCGAATTGCCTGAAGGTCTGCTGAGCGGATTTCCTCCAGTGTGTGAGCAAAGTCTTATTAATTTCCCATAATATATTCAGCCAAAACATACTCCAAAACTCTGAACTATATTTAGTCATCTATTATCTTATTTAGAACACCACAAGTTTGCAATCATGGTAATTCTTTCGGTATTGATATGAACAATATGAATTGAGTCAGACATAGACAATTTTAATCCTAAACCATAAGAATTAAGAGCATGTCAGAAATCCTTACCAAATGTCCTTGTGGGCAGTGGTATCTCTGCGGATGGATGGGAGATAACTCTGCCTGGAGTTTGGTCACAGTTGCGCCCGATTAGTAGAACGAGACCCGAACAGGGATAAAAAGGCCAACTCAAATATACCACAATGTGTCGTCATCACAGTCGCGTACCAATCCCGAATACAACTTATGACATTGGTTTATTCTCATAACAAATGACAGGTGAATATTAACCTTAAAGGGGTACTGTACACTAAATCCGGTCATTTATGTGATCATATCAGTTTATACTCCATCAGAATATATGCAACAAATGAATGAATTTGAGCCATGAATTAGTGAACAAAACACTCGTGCGAACAATGCAAACACTCAAACAACTGCAGTCAAATTCATTTATATTATAATGACCATGTTGTTTGCGTTATCCATAGAGCACATGAGTGTATTTTACAATAATTCATGGCTCAAATTCATGCATTTGTTGCATATATTCTGTTGAGTATAAACTGAGATTATCCTATAAATGGCCGAATTTAGTGTACAGTACCCCTTTTACACAACATATATACAAAAGTCAGTATCAAGTATATACAGTATATAAGACGGGTGTATGAATCCTAAATACCGGCTAACAGCGGAGCATCAATCCTAAATACCGACTAACAGCGGGGTGTTAATCCTAAATTACCGGCTAACAACGGGGGTGTTAATCCCTCATATCGCATGTAACTGTGCATCGAATCCGGTAAGCACTGTGCCGAAAAATAGAGCACTATGTACAAGGTAACTATCAGTCAGTACAGTAATGCTCTAAGTAATCGACCCCTTAACCACAGCAGAATTATGGGTAACTTTTCAGGATTTAGTTGGAAATATGGCTTGTTGCCATTCATCGGAAAGCTCTCCCGAGAGCTTTCCGGTGAATGGCAACAAGCCATATTTCCGACTAAATCCTGAAAAGTTACCCATAATTCTATTGTGGTTAAGGGGTCGATTACTTAGAGCATTACTGTATTTGTGCACTTAATGTGGGACAGTTTGGCAGATTAATATTGAGAAAAGTGATGACAATTAGATGGCATTGAAGGTGAACAGTCCTCCACCCGATATTTTCCTAACTGGTATTCAGTATGTACCCCTTCTGTAAACTGGGTGTTCAGGATTCAGGGGTGGATGGCACCCTCTAATAAGCCGACACACCTGCACTCCATTACATACTAATGTGGTGGGGGTATGGAGTTATGGAGGTTCACCACCATGATTAATAACTTTAAAAGAGGGGCAATGGCGTTGTTTTTGTTTTCCATTCTAGATTTATCCTTCTTTGTTTATCTGGATTTTTAATTTGGTTTCCGACATGCCTATGTTTCAATTTGGCATCATGGTGCATCTTCTGGTTTAGTTTTATTTCTTACAGGTAAGGATTGATATTTCACCTTAACGCGGGGGGGGGGGGGGGTCGGAAAAAATGTTCAGGCACGTATGCTGATTTTTTACTTTCGCCACTTGTTGGGACCCACCCACCCCCGCGTCCAAATTATTTTCTGTTTTCGGCAGTTTTTTTTCCGACCATTTTTGGACACCCACCCCCTTTGACACTAAAACAGATATTTGCGGGGGGAAATTCACTGTAAACAGATGTATATGAATTTCTGTGCATACTATTTGTCATGGATGTTAACATTGACATGTAAATAGGAACGAGTTATTTTGAGGTCATTTGGCCAAAAAAACATGGCTGCTAGTGGCCATCTTGGATTTCAAAATTTGCAACAAAATACAACACGATAACTGCATGCAGTCAGTTTAGCAGTTAGAATTACATAAGTTCTCTTATTCTAATGTGTTTGAAGCCAAACTCATTGCAAAAACAGTCAAAACATTGTTTGTTGGTCCCATCGACCACCCACCCACCCCGGCACACGTGCCCGAAACCCCCCCCCAGCTTAACGGGGAAGTAACAAGATTCGTGTACGTGGGAATGTGTTCGTCAGTAACTTGATGGGAGTCGGTGGTGTTTTTGTGCAGTGGGTGATGTTCCAACGAAGGTAATATTTTTTCAATTACCAATGAAATAAACAACTTTGTGATATGGTTGATATTGGCTGCAATGCCGCAAAATCTGAAGTAGTTGACAGAAAAATGTTGGGACTATTTGCCTCCAATTCCAATTCAATTATACGAATGACTCCACTGTATAATGGCTGAGAATAAAGCATTACTTACTAACTAGAAGACACGCATCCAGCTACATGGTAGCGGTATTGACTTTTTGGAATTGTTTTACTCTTGGTGTCATGCGCATTAGTTCAGTAATATTTTAGTTCAGTAGCACTGATGATGATTTTGACGATGATGATGATGATGATGATAACGACGATGATGTGGACGAATACCACTTAGGGACCACGACCGCCAACTGAAACTGAAAATTATTGAGTGAAATAAAGCAATTCACTTTTGTTTTAAACCGATCCTGAAACATAGGTGAAAATCGGCGAGGCGATCAACACTTCTGTGAGAGATTGCTTACAATGTCCAACATAACTGTGTGATATATAGCAACGGAAATAACGAAAGTGAACTGAGACCAGATGATTGGCAACCAATAAGGGAGTCAATGGATCGAATTGAAACGCCAAACTTCTCTACATTATTTACAGTCCTTTTATATGTTCAAGTTACTCTGAATTCGAACAGCCGAACCTTGCGCGCGTTGCAGCTTTGTTGCACACGGTTTTAGCAGAATAAATTTCGTTTTGTTTGTAGTTTACCTTGACAAGAAAACCAGATTATGGACAAAGCTGACGAACCGGCTTCTCACTGACCTAGTCGAGGTGCACTGTGTGATGCGTGATACTTTTGTAAAACAAAACAGGTTCAGTTCCCACCAGTATTGATATTGCACGTGTTGAAGAGCGATAACATGAATATCTTGAGTTATTTAACATGAATTGCATGCGTGGGGGCGGTATTTTATTCCGTAGGCTTTGATGTTGGTCGGTCGCTTACATACCTTTATTGAGACCATGCACAATCAAAGCCAATCATCGCATCAGCTGCAAAAGCAATTCCTTAGCCTCGATGATGTAAACCCACTGAACGTTTTGTTTATATTGCTTTGCTTATAGCTTATAATTTCGATGTAAGCGTGTTATCAAAGCAAAGTGAATGATGACCATATGTAATGGGCATATGCACTAAGTTACACAACTAATACCCACAACAGTATACCCACGGGAATGAAGCATCATCCGATGCTATATAAATATTACCCATACACCAGGAGCGTAACCATAATTATTCACACTATGGTACAAGAAAACCATAATCAGAAATGGTAACGTACTCAAGATAATATATCATATACCCATGATTGTAATTATAGAATATAAAATATATTGGTTTCGCGAATGACCAACTCAGAATTCCGTTAAAATAACAATAACAACCAGCACCTAATTAACGAACCGGCGGCCGACTCCGCCGTCTCCAACCACAAACCCCAGTGTGCTGCAGAACGAAAAATGTCTATACAAGTTGAAACTTACAAATTATCTTTTTCATTTCTTTTATTTGTAATTGACATAGCTTGTCACAAACCAAAAATCAACATTATTGACATAATAATGTAAAGGACAATAAACGAAATTGAAATTCCCAACTACACCTTTTACCGGACTCGACCTCCGGCTCGCAGTTCGACTTTTAATCATCCCAAAATTTCCCATTCTATAAATAAAACATCCATGTTAATGTCAGCGCCCACAGCTATCTAGAATCTCTTGGACAGTATACACGCGGCGCGCGTAATGACAGATAGGAAAGGATCCCGGGACCGGCAATCACAAATCACCAATTAAACACAAATCACTAATTGATTATCGATCACAAATCACTATTCAGCATCAACCTTTCACCTATTTTGATGCATGTGCATTCTTTCTGTCACATTTTGTTAAACATATGTGACCCGCCATATCAAATCCAGTCGTAAGTCGGGATTTTTTTTACCCTGTGCCAATGCATTCTCTTATATATGCGAGTCGACCATAGTTCGCTTCGCATATATAAGAGAATGCATTGGCCTAAACAAAATTTATCATTTTTTTTAAATAAATGTTTCTTACAATTTTTAGGACATAAAATAATAAACATTCATTACCCTGCAGGGAGCCCCACACATATATAGAAGCATATAGAAGAGTGTCGTCTGCTCATGTTTGTCTGGGGCTCTGTGTGGGTGAAATTATAAAATTGTTAAAGAATACAAGAAAAAATTATTAAAATTGTAAAAAATTGTTAGGCCAATGCATTCTCTTATATATGCGAGGCGACCTATGGTCGACTCGCATATATAAGAGAATGCATTGGCACAGGGTAAATAAAATCCCGACTTACGACTGGATTTGATATGGCGGGTCACATATTGTCGGGAGAGGGGCTTCATTAAAGGCCCGTATGATCTTGGTTGTAGGATTTAATTTAGAAATAATGTTACCAAATTATGAATTTCCTCAAGAAATTTCCTCTACTTATAGTAGAGTATAATAATAGTATTAATGCGATAGTATCCACAAAACACAATTTGTGTGAGCCGATCATTTGTTTATATACAGAATGTAAAGAGTGTGCGATAAGCAAACACGCAACACCGTGGCGTTTTGTGGGTAGAGTGATTCACCGAAATCTTGAGTGGCGAGGATTAGCGAGCGCTATATCGGTATGTTGTAAACAATATGGTGATAATTTTAACGAAAGGTCAATTTATGGAGTCTCCCGGTGTTGAGCGTCATGCGTATCGCACACTCTTTACGTACTGTACGGTATCATAACATGGCATTTGCTTACTAACACGGCGCACGATCTTGAGAATAACGTGCTATTTATGCGATCTTTATGGTTGGTATAAGAACAAAATCAGTCAATATTTTAATATTCTTTCTGTTTATGGCGGTTTTAATGGATGTGACTATGTTATCAACAATACCAATCGCGCATCCCACTCATGCCTTTAAGTTGTTATAAGGTGTGTTCCAATCCACTTTTGTTGAATTGAATACATTTTAACCATGCGTAACCAAGACAAAAGTATTCTTCCAAGTCTGAAATGTGAAATGCACAAAACCCATATCACAGAGGGAAGGGAAGTATATGGTGATATTGAAATAAATTCCAGCATTTCACAAGTTTTCTTTTATCGACGTCCTCATACTCGGGGCAACATGTTTTAACCCTTTCATGACGGGAGCTGCGCTGGTGCAGCATTAAAGACCCAGTGCCAGTGCATTCTCTTATATATGCGAGGCTCCCAGGTGGTTACAGAGTCAACGTAACAATTGTTAAGCCAATGCGAATCTATTATACGCTTTCAATTAGGACCCAATTAGCTATGTTGTGACCGGATATAAATGTGTGGTTTGTTTGCGACCGATTGACTGCAAGCTTTATTATATGCCCGACGGGTATCAATTGTCAAAAGCCAAAAAGCTATAGGTGGCAATTTTTGTAGAAAATCGGTATTTTTTGGATGCAAATTATTTTTTGTTATAGCAAATTGCTAAATTGGCAATCGCCAGCGCGAACCCAGATTGTCCGAGATGATACCCATAATAGCCAGGTAAAACGCACGACAAGGATTAGATAAGTACACGATGATACCAATACCCAGGTAAAACGCACGACAAGGATTAGATAAGTACATGATGATACCCATCATACCCAGGTCAAACGCATGACAAGGATTAGATAAGTATACACGATGATACCCATACCCAGGTAAAACGCACGACAAGGATTAGATAAGTACACGATGATACCCAAACCCAGGTAAAACGCACGACAATGATTAGATAGGTACATGATGATACCCATTATACCCAGGTAAAACGCACGACAAGGATAAGATAAGTACACGATGATACACATAATACCCAGGTAAAACGCCCGACAAGGATAAGATAAGTACACGACGATACCCATAATACCCAGGTAAAACGCACGACAAGGATTAGATAAGTACATGATGATACCCATAATACCCAGGTAAAACGCACGACAAGGATTAGATAAGTACATGATGATACCCATAATACCCAGGTAAAACGCACGACAAGGATTAGATAAGTACATGATGATACCCATAATACCCAGGTAAAACGCACGACAAGGATTATATAGGTACATGATGATATCCAAACCCAGGTAAAACGCACGACAAGGATTATATAGGTACATGATGATATCATGCTAATATAATGAGACAAAGCAACTACTGAACGTTACAAGTACTTATTCCCTCATTGGTACGGACATAGTTATCAATCACAATATGATTAATTAAGCACCTGCACGATGGTGTAATGCGACTGTCGGGGGTGCGTGTACCTGTAGGATTACTTGGAACGCGTGAGAATCTGGATGTCAAATACATGTAGTGCCAGCGAACCAAGGGGGCATGTCGCATTATATAGCGTTAAAGTTTAGGCCTGCCAAATTCTGTTTCATCATATGCCAAATTATTCGTGTGTTCGGTGGTATATTACCCACGCGGTACCTCAGCTTCATAATGTACTTTTGCTCGACGAGATAGTATTTCAATTAGTTGTATGCTTCGTTCGCTACATGAAACCAAGCCCGCAAATAGCGTGTCTGTCATTTGCAGAATGGGGTCCACAGAGGGTGAATTTAGTGACGCTATCCCGCATAGCGGGCTATCATAACTAAATTCACCATATGGGGACCTCATCTGCTAAGGCCATCAACTGCTATGGCAGACCTAGGTTCAGATTGAAGTTCCCCAGTTGAAGTTGGTGATGTTCACCCATTGGGCACCTCAATTATGAATTTTATCTTCTGCAAATTAGAGGATATAGAAACTTCCTAGAAGGGAAATGTAACTAAAACAATGTTAATTTGTTACTATAGATACTTCCCAGAAGATGAGGCCTAAGCAGAATGAGGTCTCCAGAGGGTGAATTTGGTGATGCTAGCCCGCTGTGCGGGATAGCATCACTAAATTCACCCTCTGGGTACCTCATTCTGCAAATGACAGACACGCTATTAGCAGGCTTGCATGAAACTCATAAAATAAAGCACCAGGGGACCACCGCTAAATCGAATAGGAATCCAGCCCAGAAGAATAAAGTAGTGCACATGTACACCCACAACGTGTCTTAGTTTCATACTATTTATTGCTCGACAAGCAGCATTTCAATTAGATGTATGTTACGTTCACTGTGAAATTCATGTAATAAAGCGGCATGGGGCTCTAAGGAATGGTATGGAGTTAATTCCCCGAAGGACGAGATAGTGCATACACATAACTATACCCACACACTGTGTCAGTTTCTTAATAACAGTTTTCTCCACAATTTCAATTAGATGTAGCACAGTCCGGAATAATTACCATCTGAATTATTTTACGAAACAAATCTTTTGTCCGTCGTTGAATGTTACAGATCTCAACAGCAATTCAAGGATAATCAGATTTCTTTTCAGTATGATGTGACTATATCTGGGGACCATTTAGCATTGTTTGTGGGGAATATTATCAGTTTAATTAGTTTGACGGTGCAATAACTGTAGTTTGAGTGTGTTTTATATAAGCCTTAATGGTATGGCGCCCTGGCCGTTGTGTACATTCTGTGACAGGCGAAGATCACACTAAATGCGATCCAACGGCCACAGCGCTATACCAATCAATAACACACACGCATGTACGTACGGACGCACGCACGAACGCACTACATTGATTTCTTGTATTTATTTGGGTTAAACATTGTTTATTTCTCATCATATTAATAATTATACATTAACAGTTTACACATTGGTTGACAAAATAATAGAATGACACTGATGGGGGATTTATGTATCTGATGTGAGGGGAGAACAACAGTAAGTACCCGGTTTGTATGTATATGATATGTATCTGATGTGAGGGGAGATCAACAGTAAGTACCCGGCTATTATGTATATGATATGTATCTGATGTGAGGGGAGAACAACAGTAAGTACATGGCTATTATGTATATGATATGTATCTGATGTGAGGGGAGATCAACAGTAAGTACCCGGCTATTATGTATATGATATGTATCTGATGTGAGGGGAGAACAACAGTAAGTACATGGCTATTATGTATATGATATGTATCTGATGTGAGGGGAGATCAACAGTAAGTACCCGGTTTGTATGTATATGATATGTATCTGATGTGAGGGGAGATCAACAGTAAGTACCCGGTTTGTATGTATATGATATGTATCTGATGTGAGGGGAGAACAACAGTAAGTACCCGGTTTGTATGTATATGATATGTATCTGATGTGAGGGGAGATCAACAGTAAGTACCCGGTTTGTATGTATATGATATGTATCTGATGTGAGGGGAGAACAACAGTAAGTACCCGGTTTGTATGTATATGATATGTATCTGATGTGAGGGGAGAACAACAGTAAGTACATGGCTATTATGTATATGATATGTATCTGATGTGAGGGGAGATCAACAGTAAGTACCCGGTTTGTATGTATATGATATGTATCTGATGTGAGGGGAGATCAACAGTAAGTACCCGGTTTGTATGTATATGATATGTATCTGATGTGAGGGGAGATCAACAGTAAGTACCCGGCTATTATGTATATGATATGTATCTGATGTGAGGGGAGATCAACAGTAAGTACCCGGTTTGTATGTATATGATATGTATCTGATGTGAGGGGAGAACAACAGTAAGTACCCGGTTTGTATGTATATGATATGTATCTGATGTGAGGGGAGATCAACAGTAAGTACCCGGCTATTATGTATATGATATGTATCTGATGTGAGGGGAGATCAACAGTAAGTACCCGGTTTGTATGTATATGATATGTATCTGATGTGAGGGGAGATCAACAGTAAGTACCCGGCTATTATGTATATGATATGTATCTGATGTGAGGGGAGATCAACAGTAAGTACCCGGTTTGTATGTATATGATATGTATCTGATGTGAGGGGAGATCAACAGTAAGTACCCGGTTTGTATGTATATGATATGTATCTGATGTGAGGGGAGATCAACAGTAAGTACCCGGTTTGTATGTATATGATATGTATCTGATGTGAGGGGAGAACAACAGTAAGTACATGGCTATTATGTATATGATATGTATCTGATGTGAGGGGAGATCAACAGTAAGTACCCGGTTTGTATGTATATGATATGTATCTGATGTGAGGGGAGAACAACAGTAAGTACATGGCTATTATGTATATGATATGTATCTGATGTGAGGGGAGATCAACAGTAAGTACCCGGTTTGTATGTATATGATATGTATCTGATGTGAGGGGAGATCAACAGTAAGTACCCGGTTTGTATGTATATGATATGTATCTGATGTGAGGGGAGAACAACAGTAAGTACATGGCTATTATGTATATGATATGTATCTGATGTGAGGGGAGATCAACAGTAAGTACCCGGTTTGTATGTATATGATATGTATCTGATGTGAGGGGAGATCAACAGTAAGTACCCGGCTATTATGTATATGATATGTATCTGATGTGAGGGGAGATCAACAGTAAGTACCCGGTTTGTATGTATATGATATGTATCTGATGTGAGGGGAGATCAACAGTAAGTACCCGGCTATTATGTATATGATATGTATCTGATGTGAGGGGAGATCAACAGTAAGTACCCGGTTTGTATGTATATGATATGTATCTGATGTGAGGGGAGATCAACAGTAAGTACCCGGCTATTATGTATATGATATGTATCTGATGTGAGGGGAGATCAACAGTAAGTACATGGCTATTATGTATATGATATGTATCTGATGTGAGGGGAGATCAACAGTAAGTACCCGGTTTGTATGTATATGATATGTATCTGATGTGAGGGGAGATCAACAGTAAGTACCCGGCTATTATGTATATGATATGTATCTGATGTGAGGGGAGATCAACAGTAAGTACCCGGTTTGTATGTATATGATATGTATCTGATGTGAGGGGAGATCAACAGTAAGTACCCGGCTATTATGTATATGATATGTATCTGATGTGAGGGGAGAACAACAGTAAGTACATGGCTTTTACGAAAGTCGTTATCCCGTGGTATCTTTTCAGCGTTGTAAAATGTTTAGAATTTTCATTTGTGTCATCGTTTAGATTCAGGGCTCGGCAGAAGATATATAGACATTATAGGCCGGTTTGATTTGTGTTCTGAGAGTAAGAATGTAGGGTTGACAGACAGAAATAAATGAGGATAGTTGGGTAAAAGGTTCCTATGGAGCCCGGGAGGTGACATGGTAAATATATTTTATAATCCGTGCGTACGGATCCGTGCGCACGAAATAGTAATCCGTGCGCACGGATCACATAATTTATTTATACGAAACGGATTATTCGTTTTTTATACATTGCTTTTTGTATTTAGCTTTTCTCTTATTAATTATAATAAACTCAGCTGAGATTGTTTGTTATTATACCAATATTCTACATGTGAATTATCGATCGATTATTTTACGCATGGCCGCTCGCTTAAAACACGCCCAAGTATTCTATCAACTACTATTAGTCATCTAGGCCAAGATGTGATGTCGGTTGTATTATGGTGAGTCTTATTGAGATCAAACGCATGACCCAATTCCATGGCAGTTGACCAATCCCCGAACATGATTTAATGTAACACACAGGCGATGTAAATATGTGACAATGAAATGCCCACTACTATGCACGTCAGTATCGTCTGCGCGTGTAGCTTACATGGCAGAACACAGTCTACGTTCGATGTGCCCATCCCATGTTCATAAACATTGATACACAATATACTATAGACACAACAAGATACAAGATATGAGCGAATGCTAAAAGATGTGTTATATAAAACAACATTATACTTGTACACCACTAGACAAAGATAACTTATCAGTAGCACTGCACCATAAAGGTTCAGCATATATATTCGCATGCGTTGTTACATGTTATTCTAGCCGAGTATACACGAATTCGGGTAACAATAGTTGAAAATTCTGCGCCATGAGTGTGAATAATCGTTTTCTGACGAGGGGGTGTTCGGTCTCTGCCAAATAACAATCGGTTGGCAAACGTGCATGCTTCATCGGTATACGGGATAGTTAGTTTGTGCGAGTATAACCTATGTTTGTTTTTACGTCAGACCTAATTAGGAAGCGTCTCGGTTATCACCTGTTCCGAATCACCTGCCAATTTTAAGATTACAACCAAGCCCTTGCGTTTCTTGGTGATAACCATCCCAATGTATCGTCTGATTGCATATTGTACCCACCGACACCACACTGATCGGATTACGAAACAAAGTATTGTAATTAAAATTTCTTCGAAGCAAGCGGGAATTTCGACACGTTCAACGCGATTGTTCGGAAATATAAAGCAGATCTAAAGACCGGCGTTCTGTTTAGGAGATAAACGTACTCTGTTGAGTTGTACATTCTGGGATTCGAGCATGAAAACAGTTTGTACAAACTGTTTTCATCCTCGAATCCCAGAATATACAACGAAACAGGGTACGTTTATCTCCATTTTAATTCAATCTAGCAAGGAATCTGCAAAAAAACTGTAAAAAAGTATCATTTAGTCATTTTCATGACACGAATCGAGACTTTCATTTTGCCGCTGTCACCGTGCACAAATCGTTCGATTTGTTCATTGCGTTACTCGGAACACTGCTCCGTAACAATTTCCTGTGGGGCTGGTTGGCCCATAGCGGAGAGGTCGGGTACGCTATGGGCCGAATTCGATTCTATTTTAGTCCATGGAAATGCGCATTTGGAAACCAAGTTGCAGTCGAAAAAAATTCTTGTTATCTATAGACAACAACGCGTGGGTGTGCTCGTTTCTATAATCCGTGCTGCGCCGATGAAATTTTACCGTGCTACATTCAGATTTGATGCACACTGAAGCGGCCGATGTCGGTGAATCGAACTCTAAAGTTAGCCGCTCTCGGCCAATCAGAATGCTTGTTTTTAGTGACAAATACTCAATTGAATTACAATTGTGAATATGTTCTGAGGTTCATGAGACATTGTATTATTTGTCTTCATGTGCAGAGAAACGTCTGCACAATTTGTTAGCATGTCTATGACCTAATCGGAAATGAAACTCGTGACTTCATTGACAACATTTATATGTACGCACGCATACGGGTATATAATACATAGATTTGAAGGGCAACACACTGTGCACGATATCCAGAAATGCATGTTATGATAATTAATCTAGCGGGGGTTACCACTGCCATAATTAGTACCAATGTTATGCCTTCTCATAATCTAATTTGCTATCAATTAATTAGTTTACCAAAAATAGTAGTATGCGAAATATTTGCAGATGACACTAACTGGTAGGCAATCCATTTATACTCAACATAAAGAAATAATTGATGCAGTATGTGACTGGTTTCAGCAATGACAGTCTCATTCCTCGAAAATACACGTTGTTCATTTCGGCTTTAACAACCCCTGTAAAATATATAATATGACTGACACATTTCAGAACCCCGAATTCGTACTGAACGAATGAGAACAGGATCTCGATGTGAACATCGACAAGACACAGCAGTTCACGTGGATTGTTGGCCCACTTAACTTTCGAATCCCAGATCACATTATATAAAACATATTCCATATTATATACCATTTAAACGAGGAAGCTCCAAAACATTCTATTATAAACTTATCAGATCGAATAAACTGTGAACATGTAGTTTTAGTTGAGGTACCGAGGTGTGTTCTGTGCTTAGTTATGATCCGGACTATACTGACAGGTCTATTATCCTCAATGGAAGGGGGAATAACTCTATATATTAGTTTGAATTCTGTTGCATTCTGGAAGCAAAACGGGGGAAATGCTTCTATGATTTCAGCTATTTTCTATTACGTTATGTACACCTTCTGAGACACAGACGTGATGAATAATAGTATTTTGATTATATTTTATGTCATAGATTGTTATTAAAAACGTTTATCAAGGCACTATAAAAATATTATCGGTGACTCGAAAATTAAATGGGCCTTTAAGAAAAATCAGTTTGTTACACTCGAGAAGGTCCAGCTAAGAGCGACTAGAATGGTCCCCGAAATACAATCCATTGAGTATCGCGATCATCTCATTAAACTGAAACTTAATGTTCATGCAATATCGAAGAATCAGGGACGATCTTATTGAGCTATATAAATACCTGAACGATATGTATACCCTGGGCCCATCATGCAACTACTTTATGTTCGCTTTTTTATTTTATAAGCGGACCACAGTACATGGACTCAAACTTCAAGGTACAAAGTTTAAAAAGGATGTTGGGAAATAGGGTGTGTGCCATTGGGTGATACGGCGCTGCTGTCGTTTGGGTTCATTGTTTGAACTACATTCATTTCTTATATCTATATAGCTTTTTGATGATTTATTCCCATAACAAAGTTGAGTGTATCAGTTGAGTGGATTCTTATTCATTTTCACAAAAATCTGCCGATAATTGGAGACTAAACCTCGCAGTACATTAAGTCAGCACAATCAAATTTTCAAGCACTTATCAACGATAACGTGATATATATAAAAACTGGCTTCAGTTGCAAATCGGATGAAATTTGAAAATCACGCCCAATTATGCTACTGACAGCTATTAGTGATTATGACAGATAAGGTCAACACTTGGTGGCGTCGTGTTGTTACGGTATGTGTTATTGGGGTATGAATCACCGAACAGCCTTTAGCGTAACACAGCCGGGATATATAATTATTATACATTGAATATCCACATAGATAAAGAACATATACCAGGGTTCATTTCAAAGATCCACCGTTCGATTTTACACAAAATTAGTAAACCTTCCCACGGTATAAACTTCAGTATCCCATGCAGGCAATCACCATCGTTTGTTTGGCACAGGCATCACAAAATTTCCACAAGAACAGTAATCAATTTTATATTGAAAACCAGACTGGTCTAACCAGTACAAAAGATCACAATTGAGAACGAACATTTATTATCTGTTGCTTCTGGGAGACGATCGTTTTTATAGATCCGCCTTAGACGCCCAAAATGTAAACTTTCAAAAAAATTTCGACCAAGCGCGGGTAAACGGTATGGTAGGCGTTATTTTTATTCGCCTCTTTCTCTTTTTCTTCGCCCTCGAGGCCGTGTCATATTAATCAAAACGTGTTAAAACTTCCCCTTTCGAAACTGGATATCTGGCCATAAAAATCTTTTATGAATGGGCGGATGCGTATCGGTGGTTTTATGGTGTAAAATAAGACAGGACATATTGAAGAACTAATTGGATAGTCTATTAAGGTATCACATGGTTAAAGATGCATAATCCGATTTAACGCCCCTCAATTGCTATTTATCCGGCTTCGGGGGTAAAAAGTATTAGATTTGAGTCGAGGAAACCACCCATCAAATCTCAGAATTATCAGAATTCGAGTTTTGAAATCTGTTATTTTCACCACCGGCCTGTCAATATTGGCCGAATGCCGACCGACATACTCTCGGTACCAAATTACGTTGAACAAAATGTTTTTGGGCAATTTTATACTATAGTTGACAGTAGTTAGCGTTATTTTTTGGCAATTAATCGATTCTGATAACTGAAGCGGCATTTCAAGAAATGTTTTTATGGGGACCATTTAATCGGATTGAGAGCCTTTAAAACACGATTTACCCTGGACGCTTTTCCCATAATAATACATTTGAAACTCATGGCGATCACATGATTAAAACATGACTTACCCTGGACGCTCTCTCCATCATGATTCATTTGAACTTCATGACGACCTGATGTTGATGGCTGGTACTGTACAACGATGGATCCATCGGAGTTATCTTTAATGGACGGTCCCGGCATCGTGCCCTAAATATAATAGAATAAAACAATGAATGAACCTCGCTAAGTGAACTACTAAGAAACAGATTCATTGTGAATTGGAATGCTGGTGCGATTGGAGTACTCATACAGTACCAGTCAAAATAAGTAGTATATTAAGCGCGCTATTTTAAATAATAATAAAAAAAAAACAACAGCTTTAAACCAAGGGAACAATTTGAATTAAGTTTCCTGTCTGAAATCCACTACGGTTGGTGTTTCATGTATGAACTTCTTTCTAAGTTCTGCAAATATTTACCAGAATACTGCCCCTTTACACAGTGACTACAAGCAGGCCGATAATATGGACATTTGCAGAATGAGGTCCCCACAGGGTTAATTTTGTGACGCTACCCCGCACAGCGGGATAGCATCACTAAATTCACCCATGTGAACCTCATTCTGTTTAAGCCTCATCTTCTTTGGAAAATATCTTTATTATTAGTTTCTCTTGACAATTTCTTCTTGTTTAGTTTTGTTTCTCTATATATATCCCCAAATTGGCAGACGACACATTGCATAATCGAGGTCCCCAAATGGGCCCATATCACAATATGAGGCCTAAGCAGATTGGGGTTCCCAGAGGGTTAATATAGTGATGCTAGTCCGCTGAGTGGGGTGGCGTCACCAAATTCACCCTCTAGGGACCTCAGTCTACAAATGCCCTGCACCATATTCTCGTGCCTGACTACAACATATTATCGGTATAAGAATGATGACTAATAACCATCTCCATGGTGATTCAGCGTGCGATTAAACTGCGCCAGGTGTGCACATTCTCCAAATGTCTGTCCAAGAAAGTCTGACAAAATGCCGCTATTATCTATCCCCGGTGAGTGCTTGAATTGAAACAGCGGTGTACCGTTCACGCACCAAGGAATGATCTTTGAAATTTATCTTTTTGACGAACAATTAATTATCTTCCTCCGAAAGTAGTATTTTGATATGTTTCCCCCTTGACGAAGCCACTTCGCTTCTCAGGTAATAGAATTTTGATGAACGCAGATTACGGATTAATTTATCCGGAAAATAATTTCGCCAGTTGAAGTGTTTTTTGCTTCTTTGATGAGCTTGATAAAGAGAATTTACGGGATGGGTCTTCAGCCATATGGTAATGTAGCAAGATAAATAAAAAGAAAAACCGATGAATCCCATTAATCAAGTGCACATTCTAGAAAGTACTGACTAAAGCGATAACGGGGGACAGATGTGTAACTGTGTGACCTTCGGATGATATCTTACCCGAGTGCATCCCGGGTAATGAGTAAATATAACGTGGCCGAGCTGACCTAGTATAACTTCTTGCGAGTAAAGGCCGAACAGTTAGTGTACATGCGCTTGGCGTGGCACGGGTCAGTAACTTGCAACTGATGATCCTATTGTTTTAATCTGATTTTTCATTCATTTTACTTCTTTGATCTTTAAATTACAAAATTTTAACTTATATTTAAAGCGTAATTTCAGTGCATGATTTAACTTTGATTCTTTTAACCCTTTGAGTGCCAGGTCTGATTTTTTGTATCAACCCATATACCCTGTGCCAATGCATTCTCTTATCTATGCGAGTCGACCATAGTTCGCCTCGCATATATAAGAGAATGCATTGGCCTAACAATTTTTCATCATTTGTTATTATTTTTTACAATTATTTACAATTTTAATAATTGTTTTTTATATTCTTTAACAGGCCTTTTTTGTAGGTTTAGGGCCAGGGAATCTTACGTTTTTCATGGGCATCAAAATTATTACTATGAATACTTGGTGATAGTTTTGAGTTATAACATGCCCTATAGCATGCTTAAGCATACTAAAAAAAATTTCAACCAAAAAAAAACAAAAAATCTAAAAAAAATAATACATTTTTTCCCCCCTATTTTTGTAAATATTGCTCCCCGCCTCTAACTTGTTGCCAAAAGCACGAGGATCCAGGTGTCTGCGCGTGATTGGGACACTGACCTCATTATATAACCATTCTTTGAGGATCCAGGTGTCTGCGCGTGATTGGGACCCTAACCCCATTATATAACCATTCTTTGAGGATCCAGGTGTCTGCGCGTGATTGGGACCCTGACCCCATTATATAACCATTCTTTGATATGTTTTGCAGACACTCTCCTCTTACTCTTGACATCCATTCATTTTAGCACCAACAATTATTATGTGGGTAACTTTATATGACGATATATATTAAGCCGTTATTTTTGTGTTCGATGGTTACACATAAAACACATCCCAGAAAGTACTTATAACTAAGGCGATAAATGAAGGACACATGTGTAACTGTGTGACCTTCGGATAATGTCTTATCCGTGTGCATTCTGGGTGATGAATACGAAGAGGAACATTTAGCAAACTCACTTGGCATATACATGTATAGGACTATAGGTTACTAAAGTGTTCTAGAAAGCAGGAAATATTACGAGTTAGAAGCCCAACACTACAAACACGCACACAATCAATAAACTCCCACGAACAATTACATGTACTAGATCAACTTAATAAATTGTATTTAATTAGTAGTGATATTAATAAAATGGCGTAGCGTATCTGTGCGGAAATGTTTCATAATAATGCTCCACATTTTATTATAGCAAGAGCTTGTTCTCGTGAAAGTAAGCACATAATGGGCTTATTTTGATGAGAGCAATAAGCTCATATTGGCATTATTTAACCTCAATATACGCTATATATGGACATATGGACGGTTTTTAAAACAGTCCAATATAGGACTATTTCCATACAAAATAAGCCCATACTGCAGGGGGGGGGGGTGAATTTTTTTTTTTGGCCGAATGACCTCAAAATGACTCATTCCTATTTACATGTCCATGTTAACATCCATGATAAATAGTATGCACAGAAATTCATATACAGCTGTTTACAGTGAATTCCCCCCCCGCAAATCTCTGTTTTAGTGTTAAAAGGGGGGTGGGTGTCAAAAAATGGTCGGAAAAAACTGCCATACGTGCCTGACCCCCCCCCCTGCATACTGGCATTATTTAATCTGCCTTTGTTAATCACCATGACTTACCATATTCACCCTCTTTATTATGTGTTTCAACTGCGGCCACGCGCCATTCAAGGAATAACGGGTATAAGCTAACTATGGGCTTATGTTAGAATCAAATAAGTACGGTATGAACCTATGTGAATATTTAGGTTCAATGTGAACATATTTGCACGAGGATATGTTGCACAGAAAAGGGGGCGTCCCGCGAGAAGTAGCGTTGTTTCGTGATAAACTTAACCTAATGTGCATTCTTTTCCTCCACCGACGAACTATGGAGACTGAAACGAATACAACACAACGCCAACTGAAACAATGGGACTACATTATGTGGCAATTCAGTTCATTTAAGCCTTTAACCATTAACCCATTTGATATTATAACTTACTGTATTTTTATGGCATGCAAAATATTTTAAATTTCACTGCATGTTTTCAGGTTCTGTAAAATAAATTGTTTTCAAAAGCGCAGTTCATATATGCAAGATATCATATATGAAGACAATGAGGGGAGAATTCATTATTCTTGATTCGTGACATTAAATGATTATTTTCATTTAGAACGTCAACTACCCATAAACAATTTTCTATATTTGAAAATGTTTATGTCATGCCTGTTGATCAATGAAAAATTGGGCTGAGATGAGTTGTGGGTCATGGCTTCATAACCAAGTAAAGATGACCATCATATATCTTAACACTGTGGCATTATTTGAGTTGATTACTCTCTGCTTAAGTGGACCACGCTGCATACCAACATTTGTTTTCATTGGGCTGGAATATTTGTGACTGATTTATTCTTCATTATACTATATGGGGTATGATGTTATATTACGCAATTAAAAATCTAACTCAACATTAAGATACAAACGAAGCCTCCTCTTATAGAGCCAAGACAATACGCTATTTGATGATTGGAGTTGTGTGTGAACTTATCAATTATTCTAGCAGTTTTTGGTAACGAAAAAATAGATTAATATGTTCAACCTCTCAAATGTATTAAAACACATTGTTTTCGTTGTCTGTTCATAATTGCTCAGATTATATAAACAATGAAGATGATGATATGAGAAACTCAAGATTTTTTGCCAGTTAGATCCAAAGAAATTCTTTGTTGAAAATCACTTGCCATTTTTGGCTGGATTTATATAAAACGTGCGTCTCCCCCTTACCTACAGGTCTGTTATGATGACGTTCGCCTTTGAAGCATTCGTATGCGCATGGGTGTTCTGTCTTAAGAGCACGCGGTCGCATTATAAACCGTACATATTTATTTCTTATTGGCCTAGAATGTCATATTATGATAAGCCCACCCAGCGATGGTTTATGTAACTGAGAAATAACTCGTGTTTCCATTAAAGTTATGAACGTATAACCATGAATTCAGCAGACATTTGGTAACGCCTAGTGCGTTAAAGTAAATTTGTCATCAAATTTTATGATTATGATTTATAACTAAATAAACCTGATTGAAATATATTAGTTCTTATAATGTAATCATATGTAAATACGAATTATTACTTATGGTTTAATCTTAGAGAAACAGGAGTTATTTCTTATCATTATTAAGATTACTAATAAAATCCATTTCCCTCAGTGCAGTGAAATAAATTAGTTTTATAGGGCCATTCGATAGGCGTGAATCGAAGAACAAGAATTTGCCAATCACTTGCAATGGTGCGTCCCCGTAATGCTGCAGGGGAAGTTGATTTGCTCATTCAACATGCTCGGATTTCTGCTGATGTCCAAAGAATGTGGCATTCACCTGAGCTTTCACTACTAGTCACACCATTCCTTCTGCAGTCAACAGGGGGCATACAATTAGTCAATAGTTATATTCCGCTTCTATAGGCAGTGCATATACGGGTAATTTTAACTATAACGTTACAACTCAATGAATTCTACCAACTCCGGCGTTATTTATTGCTAATAAATAATTAAAATTAATTAAATGAAATTATTCTGAAACTTCAAATAACAAAAGGGGTGAAGCATACAAACACCCCGCCCTTTGCTACGTCCATACATGTATGTACTCTGGCTTAGAATGTACAATTCACACGTTGTCCGTGCTTTTTCGCGAACACGAATAAGCGCACCTGTTCAGAGCTTACACTGATCTGTTCCTGTCGAAGTGAGCAATGCAACAAATTACCGGTATGTAGTGTAAACCAAGAGAACGGCGCCTCTGTGTGGATTATGGACAATTTCGAGAACGTGTTAATAATCGAAAGCACCTTACCGTGGCCTCTTGATGCATCTAGTATATTGTTATAACGCCTGTTCGGAGCCTCTTGATGCATCTAGTATATTGTTATAATGCCTGTTCGGTGTATTAGCACCTCACCGTGGCCTCTTGATGCATCTAGTATATTGTTATAATGCCTGTTCGGTGTATTATTCACACGTACACCTTCTCCTTGGGATTAGCCAATGATCCGAACGTTTTATAACACGAATGGCTCAGATATTACTCCGTAATCCAATGTTTGATCTCTCCACGTTAATAGTATAATTGTGAATCCCGGCCAGTAGCGTAAATGCTAATCCATGGTATATAGCAGTATTTGTGTCGAGATATCGCGGGTCTCTTCTAGATATCAGACGCCATGCACTGGCACATATTTGAAGATACATTTATGTATCACGGTGCATGTGTTGTCGGGTGGCTGGGTGTTGATAACACTATTGAGTCCTGTGGGAAATTTACATACTTTATTCCGCTAAAAACAAAAAAACAACATTCCAACTGGATGTGAGATGTACATCAATGGTGACACAGTCAGTATAACAAAACAGTTCAAACGCTTAGGTTCTGGTACATAAACATTGAGCTTCTCAAGTGTAGATCCTATGAAGTCGGCTGCATATATAATGAAACAATCGGGTTCTCGACTGTAGCTGAGCAATATACTAAACTGATTGTGATACTGAAACAACGTTGATGTTCTAACGTAATATTCTGTGTCTCGAATTTTGAAAACTGCTGAATATTTATACTGAAGCCGAAAACTTGACAATTGTAAATAGCCACAAATCAGTATCTTATCTGATAAACAAATTGGACATTGACGCGATAATTAAGTGACGTGTTATAACTTAGAAAATGTGCAAAGATTTACTCACTGTGAATTATAACAGCTATAGAAACCAACACATAGATTGATTTTTGACAATAATTTAGATATAAATCTTATTGAATAAACCGAACTAACTTAAGGCAAAACTAAAAACTGATATATAAATATTATTATTATATGATCATAAGTTTCTCTTCCCAATTCCTATGTTAAAACGTAACGAAAAAAAGGAGATATCTAACGATGTTCACTTCATTAATGAAACAACAGGTTAATAACTTTTCTGAGTGACGTCAGATACTTCAGGGGTTAACATAACTTATTATCAGACCTTAAAATAGATAGATCAGGTTTTCCCGGCGACGTTCAATGTCACAACGTCTTGTCCAAAGCGTGTTGCCTATAATAAAACAGTTATCGCATTGTTTCTTGGTTGGCATGACGAATTGTCAGCCCTGGGAAGTCAGCATTAACCTCGGCCTACGCTCTTGGCGAATATTGACTTCATCTGGTTGACAAATCATCGTGTCAACCTCGACACAATGCGATAGTTGTTAAACCTATATTACAATAGCACCTCCTACATTACAATAGCACCTCCTACATTACAATAGCACCTCCTACATTACAATAGCGCCTCCTACATTACAATAGCGCCTCCTACATTACAATAGCGCCTCCTACATTACAATAGCGCCTCCTACATTACAATAGCGCCTCCTACATTACAATAGCGCCTCCTACATTACAATAGCGCCTCCTACATTACAATAGCACCTCCTACATTACAATAGCACCTCCTACATTACAATACATGCAACGTTGTTTTGTGGGGCAATAATATGACGGATAGATTTAAAGCTGTTACGTTCTTTAACCCTTTACCCAACAAACCGGCCAAAACCGGCCAAATAAAGCTTCAACAGCCTAAAATATCTTCGGTCTGTCTCAATAGAACCATACAAATATGGATATCATTGGAACCGGCTCCTTGTGATAGTTACAGTTATGCCCTGTGCCAATGCATTCTCTTATATATGCGAGTCGACCATAGGTCGCCTCGCATATATAAGAGAATGCATTGGCCTAAAAAAAATCTTTTTTTAACACTTTTTACCATTTTTTCTTACAATCTTTAACAATTTTATAATTTTTAATGTGTTAAGCCAATGCATTCTCTTATATATGCGAGGCGACCTATGGTCGACTCGCATATATAAGAGAATGCATTGGCACAGGGCCCTTCTGTTGGGTAAAGGGTTAACTAAATCTAAGTTGACAAACGGAACGGTCCAAAACAACATCAACCCAACCGAGATCCCAAGTTGTTTTGGACCGATAGGACTTTGTCTAGCCGTCAGCCAGTCCTTATTTATTACTTATTCCTGACAGTCCGGATGGCTTGGGTGTTTTTCGCTGACCCTGTCAGATGTGCCACCTGATCAGACACCCACTTATCTATAATGGTTACTTATAGAACTGATCCTATGTTTGTTTATCTGAATTCATGTGTATAACCTTGGTCTAATTCTCAACCACCCGAACATTATGACAGATCATTCATAACGGAGTAGTGAGAAACCCCAACAGCTCCAAAGAAAGTTCAGGTGCTTTCATTATCTTGGCTATATCTATTCCACAACCTTTTAGTTTCGCTACTAACATAGCATCTGGTCCTTTTGTTGTGTGTTGCCTGTCAAAGTTAATACATTCAGAGTATCAATGTTATCGTAAACAACCCATTGATTGTTGAACGCCAATAGGGTCTGCGTGGTACGTGTGCACTAGATGAAAGGGTTTTCGTCTACTTCAGAAGATCGGTCAGTTCCGGTGATATAATACGTTCAGAAATATTTTCAGAATCACGAAGACATGACCAGCTTCTTGAGTGGACTATATATAGTTGCACTTAGCCGATAGCTGTGACAAACGACCGCATACAATACACTGATTCTGCCATTTTAGTCAGTATCATATACTATATATGTAACTCACATTTTAGTAGCTATATCTTATCGAAAATAAAATGTCAGTATTTGAGAAGGCAGAATGTGGGACGAATGATCTCATGGCGTTTGACCAGACACTTCATGGCGTTATGATATTGAACAGAGAATATTTACGAGTATTTATGCACGTAGTAAGTATATGGGGACCCGCTGTTGCAAGTCAATACAAGGTTAATAGACCAGGGAGTTAAGTACATTTCGGAAGTCACACGTGCTTCCAATGTGTTGTATAGGCCAATTCGAAATTGCTAATTCTCTTGCATCATGTTGAGTAGTATGCAGAATGCCAGAAAAAATCGTAGTAGGGATTATTCTGCGCCAGACATTGGCACATTTTATGCAATAGAGGAGCATTGGAAAATTATATAACCGTATCGCATAAGCCAATGTTCTTCACGCACTGCCAAACAGATGTTAATTAAAGCTCACATAGGTAATATTGATACCGAAGGGAAATAATGTTTCCTGTGAAAAAATATATTTGCACCGAATTGCATGCTAAGAACATTATGCAGTATGAAGTGTCTAATCAACGAACATAATATATTCAAGGACTGCTTAGAGTTATAAGCACTTTAACCCTTTACCCAACAGAAGGGCCCTGTGCCAATGCATTCTCTTATATATGCGAGTCGACCATAGGTCGCCTCGCATTTATAAGAGAATGCATTGGCTTAACACATTAAATTATTTTTTAGGCCAATGCATTCTCTTATATATGCGAGGCGACCTATGGTCGACTCGCATATATAAGAGAATGCATTGGCACAGGGCATAACTGTAACTATTACAATGTGGTCAAGGAGCCTGTTCCAATGATATCCATATTTGTATGGTTCTATTGAGACAGACCGAAGATATTTTAGGATGTTGAAGCTTTATTTGGCCGGTTTTGGCCGTTTTGTTGGGTAAAGGGTTAACTGCAGTTATGAATCCAACCGTGTTGTGCATAACCGCCACTACATCTATAAATCTGCAGATTTGGTGTATCTTAGATTCCTGATGATTAAGATGTTGAAGAACCTCATTGGTCTAAAATATATACATTGACCTTGTAAGACAGTGCATTCTCTTATACATGCGAGGCTCCCTATGTGAGACTATCATACACGAGAATGCACTGACACATGATCTTTAAAGCTGCACCAGCGCAGGTCCCGTCATTAAAGGTTTAACCCTTTACCCAACAGAAGGGCCCTGTGCCAATGCATTCTCTTATATATGCGAGTCGACCATAGGTCGCCTCGCATATATAAGAGAATGCATTGGCTTAACACATTCAAAATTATAAAATTGTTAAAGAATGTAAGAAAAAATGGTAAAAAGTGTTAAAAAAAGATTTTTTTTAGGCCAATGCATTCTCTTATATATGCGAGGCGACCTATGGTCGACTCGCATATATAAGAGAATGCGTTGGAACAGGGCATAACTGTAACTATCACAATGTGGTCAAGGAGCCGGTTCCAATGATATCCATATTTGTATGGTTCTATTGAGACAGACCGAAGATATTTTAGGCTGTTGAAGCTTTAATTGGCCGGTTTTGGCCGGTTTGTTGGGTAAAGGGTTAAGGACACCGGAATATGCCAGATATTAGCGAGGTTTAGCCACGCATACTTGTAACGTGTGTTGCCATTGCCAACTAAAGTCGCGTGACTCACGTGACCATTCCGCCTACACGAACACGATGTGTTGCAAACATGTAGCAAAGAGGAAAATTTCAATCTTATGATAAGATCTTCTATAGTGAGAAGCCAGCGCTATTCGGGCAGTTGGGGAATATAGGAGAATAGAATGTTTCCGCGCGGAATGGTAAATTGGCAATACGGCCAAATTTCTTGATACTCAAGTGATAATACGGCCATATTTCGTTGAACAAAATGTTGATAAATAACACGATTTGGGAAATTTGATACCATAGTTGACAGTGGTTAGCATTATTGTGATTATGATATAAAGCATATTTTGAAGAAATGTTGTTGTTGTTGTTGTATCTCGATGGTATGGGGACCGTCTGGTCGGATTGAGTACCTTTAATGGTCTATAATTCACGACAAATGAGCAGACGACAGACAGGCGAACAAATAGTTGAAGAGCAGAAGGATTCATATTCATACGGTCGTTTGATGAACTTATTATCTGAACATTTCCTAAGGGAACTACTCACCAATGAGTATTTAGTAAAGACAGTGTTAAACTTATGAAATCAATTTAAGGTGTGTTAATTATAAAGATAATGCTGTTAGTTAAAATTAGAAGCCTTGACCAAAATATAGCCTATTGTTTTCGGAAAAAAAAGTGAAAAAAACAAGGCTTTTGCTAATTTAAAAAACTTGTGCTCTAGTATCGGTATAACAAAACTATCGAAAGAAAAGATGCAGAGACACAAACAGCAGTTTCGTTACACGATGTTCAGTAATACATGACGCAGATTATTATTATTATTATTATTATAGATACATTTAGAACGCATTATACAATAAATTAGTTTCAATGCGCTTACAATACAAACATGGCACACATCCTAAAATAATAATGCACGAATGGATAAAATTATATATAAACAACCTAACTAGATAATACCAACTTAACATAATAATCAACCGCAGTAAGTAGAGGTAATCAAGGAAATGCAACTTCATGGATCTGTCACTGAGGGTGTCCAGGTATTGACAAGCTTGTTTGTGATTGATATATTTATTTATTTATTTATTGTAACACCAATAACACATGGTATATGACATAGTACTTAAAGGCGACGAAATCTGATTTTTTTGAAAATTTTCGTCCGCACTAGGCGGAAGTATTTATGCGCATGTGTAATAAGATGACCGTTATTTCGTGAATATGACCTCCTAATTGTGAATATTAACACGAAATAAAGTAAATTGTGGCATTTCCCTCTAACTATCTCGTAATCCAGTATTTGTCGTTGGTACATGTAGTTTAATCTGTGATTTTAAAGAACAAGTGCCGATATTCAGTTCGTGTTATATTTTCATGAGCCATTGACGAATCGCAAGAACATACTACAAGGTCATTGAGATATGTCCATACACGTAGGACCCAATATCATCGCAAGAACATACTACAAGGTCATTGGGATATGTCCATACACGTAGGACCCAATATCATCGCAAGAACATACTACAAGGTCATTGTGATATGTCCATACACGTAGGACCCAATATCATCGCAAGAACATACTACAAGGTCATTGGGATATGTCCATACACATAGGACCCAATATCATCGCAAGAACATACTACAAGGTCATTGTGATATGTCCATACACGTAGGACCCAATATCATCGCAAGAACATACTACAAGGTCATTGGGATAGGTCCATACACGTAGGACCCAATATCATCGCAAGAACATACTACAAGGTCATTGGGATATGTCCATACACGTAGAGTATCATCGCAGGAATTTTCACATGGGGTTGAATATACTTGGCTTGCAACATTATTTTGTTTTGCGTCTATTAAAACATGCAAGAGCTCGAGATCAAAGACATCAAACTATACAAAATGTCAATCGCATAAGAATTATATGGCATGCAAATACCTTCTGAATTTATGCGAGTTCTGCTCGAGTATATATGGGTTCACCTTATTGATATACTCATACCGCGTGCATTGAGTATATGAGTTATGCTCGAGTATATATGGGTTCACCTTGTTGATATACCCATACCGCATGCATTGAGAACTATCTCATATAGATAACCAGATGCACGTGTGGCACACACGGGAAGAACACGATACAATTTACAGGATATGTAAAAACTTCTGACTAGATTTCTCTGAGGCAAGCTGTCAGATATACCAGGACCCCCCTGTCGACTGTATGCCACTTCTTATATTTCTTATGAACACAAGAACGCATAAAAAACAATCCCAAGGATGGCATTACAGCGGAGCAACAGAACATTTTTTTTCATCGCAGAATAAGATCCCATGTGTGCTGCATGTATCGCGGTGTGGATGGCGAGTTTATCGACAGTAGATAATAACTTATGATGGATCCAGCTTTGTATACATAAAACATGTACAATGGAAGTTAATCATGGCGTAACTATTAGCCTCGACTTTCGAACTTTCATCTGCATTCTCCTTTACGGTGGCAGCTGAATTTCCAATTCAAAGAAATATAATGTTATTCGCACCCGACAATGTATCCATACCTTCAAGGCCAAGTCATCTGTTTGGTTGCAACCTTTGGGGACCATAAGTCATATACTCGACATGTAAAACACTCTATTTAGTGACCATTGGCATTGGATTTCAACAAAATAAATTACTGTACCAATATATTTAATTAAGTTCACGTTTATAGTCTACTTCCTTGGTGGTTTAGCCGGAATTTCAAAGTTATGAAAATTGAGATCACAATGAGGCGAGATGTGACTTCAATCTCATTGTCCCGTACGATAAACTAAAAGTAATCTGAATTGATCAAGGTACCAAATGGGAAGAAATGTAAATAATGTCAAAATGTTTTCGAGGAGCAGAGTGGACAATTTTTTGTTGTTGAAATCAGGCCTGACGTGATATATGTTTAAATCAACAGTCGAACTCAAAAGACCGCGATCAACAAGTGGCTATGATAAACATATACATGTATGCGAAATCTGGGATACCGCGAAAAGTAACTGGAATAATAATTTTTGTACGTGTGGCATCACATATATCAATAATTTGCTTTGTGTCAAGGATAGACACACTAAAGGGGCGCTGTACACTAAATACGACAAGGATAGGCACACTAAAGGGGCGCTGTACACTAAATACGACAAGGATATGCACACTAAAGGGGCCCTGTACACTAAATCCGACAATTTATGGGACCATCTTTATACTCAACAGAATATATGCAACAAATTAATGAATTTAAGCCATGTATTAGTGAAAAATACACTGTGCAAAATATGCAACAAATGAATGAATTTGAGCCATGAATTAGTGCAAAATTAACTCATGTGTTCCACGAACGATGCAAAACAACATGGTAATTATAATGAAAATGAATAAATGGCTGGAGTCATAAATTAATTTTCATTATAATGATCATGTTGTTTGCATCGTTCATAGAACACATGAGTGAATTTTGCACTAATTCATGGCTCAAATTCATTCATTTGTTGCATATTTTGTGTTGAGTATAAAAGAAGATGGTCCCATAAATGACAGGATTTAGTGTACAGTAACCATTTAAAGATGACCTGTCCCATTTAGCATCATACAACCACCATCTATACGGGTGCTAAATACCAGAACATAATTAGATAGGAACCATGAGCCCATTAATTGAAGGTTTTGATAGCCAGATATCGGCATTTAAAAGTGGAAGTTTATTCATGTTTTGAATTTTTGAATGACCGCCTCTTATAAAGAATGTCCATGCTTTTCTTCGATCAAAAGGGGTAGAAATAAAGAGCGTTCTCAATTGTGACCGTTTGTGCGCGTTTTCAGCGCATAACTGCACGATGTACGTTTTTTGTGGATTTTCGCGATGTTTGGCCCGTAATAATGATGACAATTGAAGGTATTTTTCAATTTTCTCCGGTGAGCTAACATTTGGCCTATGCCTATCAAATAGGATCGGCATCTTTATATATGCAGACGTGCGTGTTTCGTACATTAGGAACATCGTACCGCGACAGTCCAATAGCAAGTTTACCCATGCAGCGCATAAGAATTATTTTGAATCTATTATGTGATTTGTCAAACTAGTTATGTTCATACTATGTGATACCAGGAGACTTGTACATATTGGATGTTAAGGTGATAAACGCAGACGGCAGATGCCCACACACCCAGAAGGATCCCTATTTATTAAGGGAAATGTTTATATAATTAGTTCAACAAACGACCATACTATTGAACTTATTATCTGAACATTTCCCATGGGATAACTACTCACCAATGATGCTTTAGTATAGAAAACGTTAAATTTATTATCTGAACATTTCCAATGGGATAACTACTCATCAATGATGCTTTAATATAGAAAGGGTTAAATTTATTATCTGAACATTTCCAATGGGATAACTATTCATCAATGATGCTTTAGTATAGAAAGGGTTAAATTTATTATCTGAACATTTCCTATGTGATAACTACTCATCAATGATGCTTTAGTATAGAAAGGGTTAAATTTATTATCTGAACATTTCTTATGGGATAACTACTCATCAATGACGCTTTAGTATAGAAAGGGTTACACTTATTATCTGAACATTTCCCATGGGATAACTACTCATCAATGATGCTTTAGTATAGAGAGTGTTAAACTTATTATCTGAACATTTCCTATGTGATAACTACTCATCAATGATGCTTTAGTATAGAAAGGGTTAAATTTATTATCTGAACATTTCTTATGGGATAACTACTCATCAATGACGCTTTAGTATAGATAGGGTTACACTTATTATCTGAACATTTCTTATGGGATAAATACTCATCAATGATGCTTTAGTATAGAAAGGGTTAAACTTATTATCTGAACATTTCCTATGGGATAACTACTCATCAATGATGCTTTAGTATAGAAAGGGTTAAATTTATTATCTGAACATTTCTTATGGGATAACTACTCATCAATGACGCTTTAGTATAGAAAGGGTTACACTTATTATCTGAACATTTCTTATGGGATAAATACTCATCAATGATGCTTTAGTATAGAAAGGGTTAAACTTATTATCTGAACATTTCCTATGGGATAACTACTCATCAATGACGCTTTAGTATAGAAAGGGTTACACATATTATCTGAACATTTCTTATGGGATAAATAATCATCAATGATGCTTTAGTATAGAAAGGGTTACACTTATTATCTGAACATTTCTTATGGGATAACTACTCATCAATGATGCTTTAGTATAGAAAGGGTTACACTTGTTATCTGAACATTTCCTATGGGATAACTACTCGTCAATGATGCTTTAGTATAGAAAGGGTTAAACTTATTATCTGAACATTTCCTATGGGATAACTACTCGTCAATGATGGTTTAGCATATAAAGGATTAAACTTATTATTTGAACATTTCCTATGGGATAAATACTCGACAATGATGGTTTAGCATATAAAGGATTAAACTTATTATTTGAACATTTCCTATGGGATAAATACTCATCAATGATGCTTTAGTATATAAAGGTTAAACTTGTTATCTGAACATTTCTTATGGGATAAATACTCATCAATAATGCTTTAGTATATAAAGGTTAAACTTATTATCTGAGCATTTCTTATGGGATAAATACTCATCAATGATGCTTTAGTATATAAAGGTTAAACTTATTATCTGAATATTTCCTATGTGATAACTACTCATCAATGATGCTTTAGTATAGAAAGGGTTAAACTTATTACCTGAATATTTCCTATGAGATAACTACTCATCAATGATGCTTTAGTATAAAAATGGTTAAACATATTATCTGAATATTTCCTATGAGATAACTAGTCATCAATGATGCTTTGGTATAGTACGGGTTAAACTTATTATCTGAACATTTCCTATTGATAACTAATCATAAATGATGGTTTTGTATAGAAAGAGTTAAATTTATTATCTGAACATTTCCTATGGGATAAATACTCGTCAAATATGGTTTAGTATAGAAATGGTTCAACTTATTATCTGAACATTTCCTATGGGATAACTACTCATCAATGATGCTTTAGTATAGAAAGGGTTAAACTTATTATTTGAACATTTCTATGGGATAATTACTCGACAATGATGGTTTAGTATAGAAATGGTTGAACTTATTATCTGAACATTTCATATGAGATGCTTTAGTATATGAATGGTTGAACTTATTATCTGAACATTTCCTATGGGATAACTACTCGTCAATGATGGTTTAGTATAGAAAGTGTTAAACATAGTTAACCGACTATGCATGATTTTGTTTCACTAATCGGTTATAATCATGATACTGGATTTTATTCGAATAAAGTTCTATAAACCGTTGCCATTAAATTTTGAATTTGAATTTGGTGATGCGAAATTTATTCAACACTGTATTGGGAGAGGATCGAACTTAAGATTAGAAATGTATTTTTTATCTGATTTTTATGCTTTGACATATTGTTCCAAGATAAATTCAAAGATGATGGTTGTAGCTTCATACAACCTGGCATGAAGTACAATGCAGGAATTATCGCCACTGTCTGATATTATCTGAAGTAAGAAAATTTGTGTTTATCTCAACCTGTTTAGATAAACGAAATATATTCAGTCAGCACTATCTGGGTGATTTTGAATTCAAACGAACCATAACGAAGCACTTAACTGTAAGCACAGTGCAATAGGGCACCCTGCCATGATAAAGTTGTGTGTGATAGCGATTCATTGTCAAGGTCATCACAATGAAGTTATGTAGATCATGGTGCGGCGGAGTTCAAATATATCAATAATTTGATGACGGTGTTACTCGCGGAGGAGTAGAGTGAATTGCAATTTATCTAACTCGGTTCGTATTGAGGCCAAGCCCTATTCATACTCGGCGAATAACATACCCACCCATATCTTTAAAGTGGGACTATACACTAAATCCAGCCATTGATGGCACCATTGTACCATCTTCTATTACACTCAGCAGAATATATGCAACAAATGAATGAATTTGAGTCGTGGATGTCCCTCATATCAGATCAAGTTGAAAATCGGTCCGGTACTTTTAGTGTTGTGACTAATTTTGTGTCAGAACTTGGGGAGAAAATAAATACTCGTGTTTTCACCACCGTGTGATAATAAATAGCGCTCATTGTCAACTGAATATGTATACGTTAAAATTAAAGAGCGTTTGTCTAGATTCATTTCGAAGCGTTCAAGGCAATTGATAAGTTATATTTCTGTTTTTGTTAATGAATTTATTAAGTCTTTCTGTGGCACATAAAGTACTGTTTATAAGTATTTATAAGAACGTGACAAAAACAATCTTAATGGTTTTGATTTTAGGCAAGTCGTTGTAACCAAATTGCTGCGGCGAAAGTATATATCCAACAATTTACATACACGTAGTCTCTAATACCCTCATAATTTCGATAGCTTGTTAAATATTACTATTATAGCCGGTCCACACTCATTTACTTTATGAACGATGCAACACAACATGGTAATTATAATGAAAATTAGTGTATGCCTCGAGTCATTAACCCTTTACCCAACAAAACCGGCCAAAAACGCCCAAATAAAGCTTCAACAGCCTAAAATATCTTCGGTCAATAACACCATACAAATATGGATATCATTGGAACCGGTTCATTGACCACATTGTGATGGTTACAGTTATGCACTGTGCCAATGCATTCTCTTATATATGCGAGTCGACCATAGGTCGCCTCGCATATATAAGAGAATGCATTGGCCTAAAAAAATTGTTTAACACTTTTTACCATTTTTTCTTACATTCTTTAACAATTTTATAATATTTTCTTACATTTTTTAACAATTTTTATAATATTTTTCTATATTCTTTGACAATTTTATCATTGTTAATATGTGTTAAGCCAATGCATTCTCTTATATATGCGAGGTGACCTATGGTCGACTCGCATATATAAGAGAATGCATTGGCACAGGGCCGTTCTGTTGGGTAAAGGGTTAACTCATTTTCATTATAATTACCATGTTGTGTTGCATCGATCATAGAGCACATGAGTGTATGTTGCACTCACCTTATGCTTAAATCCATTTATTTGTTGCATATATTATGTTGAGTATAATTGGAAATGGTCCCATTAATGCCGGATTTTGTGTACAGTACCCATTTAAAAGATACCACCACAAGAACCTGAGACAACATTTCCTCTCTATGGGGTATAAGAAATGGGGCATGCCTATTTATTTATGTACACACATGTTTCCATGTTTGTGTAGCAGATCGCCTCACGATAACTCAAATTGGTCCGGATATATAGTCCGCCCCTCCTATTTTCGGGCGACCCTGTGAGTGGACCGGCACTCACACTGAAGCGTTTATATCCACTCCGTCTACACATTATACAGTCAAACGACCTTCACATGCGGTATAACTCGATAACGGTACATCGTAGGTCAAGGTGAGCTAGGTTATAACTAATCCGACGCTCTCCACTCAAACTGTTATTCTCATTTGCTTCGTGGTAGTGCTGATCCGTCTCATCGCTATGGTCTACGTACACACATATGCATCTACTTTCGTCGGCTGGCAAAGAATTCAGTCGCTCTAAAGCTCTCGGTGGAATGAAAATCACCTCTGTCTACCACGGTGTTATGTATGGTCGAAATAATCTATTGTCGATGCTGACGTACACACATTCGCGCATGTACTTCTGGACACTCATGTCACACAAACTGATGCTTCCAACAGCATGCTTCCACTTATGGAATGCTGAAACAACCCAATCCCCACGAGACACGCATTAAAGTGGGACTGTACACTAAATCCGGCCGTTTATTTATTTTATACTCAGCATAATATATGCAGCAAATGAATGAATTTGATCCATGGATCATTGAAAAATACACACATGTGCTTTATGAACGATACAAACACCATGGTAATTATAATGAAAATGAGTTTATAACTCGAGCTATAATCTCATTTTCATTATAATTACCATGTTGTGTGTATCGTTCATAGAGCGCGTGAGTGTATTTTGCACTAATCCATGGCTCGAATGCATTCATATGTTGAATATATGATGTTGAGTATAAAAGGAGTGTAATTTAGTGTACAGCACCCCTTTAAATACAAACATATCTATTGTTGGCAGAGCAACATGCAATTCCCCCGAATGTGATTGACAATATTTTACTGACGATACAGTAGCATTATCACTTCAACACCTTCTTTACAAAATGGATTATCCCATCACTGGGCCATCAGATATAAAGCATACATTGGAATGGTCCATTATTAACCCGGAGAGATGATCAGATAAAACAAAACAAATACACGAGGATTCCTATTCATTGGTGGGAAATGTTCGGATAATAGGTTCTAAATTTCCTGACGGATTTGCTGCTTACTGTTGTTCTCCCATCTCATCGGATACACGTCATATACATAAATCATACAGCACTGTCATTTTATTATTTTGTCAACTCATGTATAAACTGTTCATGTAATTATACATATGATGGGGAATAAAAAATGTTTAAACCAAAACAGCGAAGAGCGATCCAATATAACGCATACACTTCACCTATGTATACACACGTCCAATTTATAGTATCAGTAACCGTCTAATTTCATGAAGAATTCTTTGTCTGTTACCAATCTGCCTAAGAGGTACCCGTGCACACGTGACGAACTGAAGCTTAATATGTTGGTTCATTCACCTCGCTGTCAGTCCTTGTGATCTTAAATCTAGAAAATCATCGCTACGTGCTGTCTCTATGGAGAGCTAAACTCTATTACAAACTCATTATAAGACTGAGACCACACACGTTCAAAGTTTCTCCGTATACCCCAATTTTTAGAATCTTTTAAAACATGGCCATAGCTATTCTGCGTTGTCAAAATATTTTATAAATATATATCCATCAATATTTAAGCGGTTTAGATAGGAACGCAAACAAATAACTCCCACGTGCAGTTTATAGCTCAACACCTGAACGATTGAGTCTTGGGGAAATCACCTCAGTCTGTTTTAATTATAAACTCTCAAGTGGTTCTATTTGAAGAAATACAATAAAGATATCAAACAAACAATGTGCCTGTGTGTTCTACGTGTGTGTGTGTGGACTTGCTATACTAGTAATACTTAACAAGCTATCGAAATTATGAGGGTATTCGAGACTACGTGTATGTAAATTGTTGGATATATACTTTCGCCGCAGCAATTTGGTTACAACGACTTGCCTAAAATCAAAACCATTAAGATTGTTTTTGTCACGTTCTTATAAATACTTATGAACAATACTTTATGTGCCACAGACTTACTAAATTCATTAACAAAAACAGAAATATAACTTATCAATTGCCTTGAACGCTTCGAAATAATCTAGACAAACGCTCTTTAATTTTAACGTATACATATTCAGTTGACAATGAACGCTATTTATTATTTAGTATTTATTTTCGCCCTGAGTTCTGACACATAATTAGTCACAGCATTAAAAGTACCTGACCGATTTTCAAGCATGATCTGATTTGAGGGACATCTCAATCACGCTGGTCATCCTATAATCCCCGCTGCGGGCAGTAAATCCCATCGCAGGTGTTAGTAAGCCGCACAGAGGGCTATAACAGTTAGAGTTTTTCATACCAGGGCTAGTCTAATAACTTAAAAGTATTCAATTTATAACCTTTACCAACCAATGGAGGACATATATGATAGGCCTATATATTTATGCTGTGACAGGAGTTCAGAGAAAATTCATATATCAGTTCTCTAGAAAAACACAATCTTAGTCGAGCGCGCATTCGGAATTTCGTTGTAAATTTAAGGTTCATTCAGCAAAACGTTCACCGCAAACACTTGTCGAGAATATTTTTTGGAAAAAGTGGAACAATCTATATGGGACACTCTACCCGTGACGTGCTTTGATACTAAAACACCCAAATCCCTTTCCAGTAACTCGAATAAAGACATCTTTCCAAACAGACCGTGCATCGATAAAGTAAAACGCAATGCCGGCAGGAGTAAACTGCGATGCGGGCAAAATCGTACCCGCTTCGGGGTTTACTCCGACACCGTGGAGTATCACATGCAATTGCTTAAATGCAGCAAATTCCAATGTGAATGTAGATTTAGTTTCCTAAACTATCTATAACAATGTAACGTTGACAACCATGTCCAAATTTCACCACGCACTCATTCGCACACATTCGGCTGAAGATGGGTTCATCAAGCACCTCGTGGGTCCTTACTTGTGTCCGAAGAAGAACAATTAATGACAAAATTTCCCTCAAAACAAACCTACCCGTAGTCTTCACTCGTGCCCGCAACGGGGCTTATCAAATATTTGCCTGCAGCGGATATTATAGGATCACCAGCGTGTCAATGTGCCATTCCGATCGTTACATGGCCATTCCGATCGATACATGGCCATTCCGATCGATACATGGCCATTCCGATCGATACATGGCCATTTCGACAAGAAATGAGAATTTGTTCACGCTCACCGAAGCAAGCACATTTGAAGCAATGAACACTCAAATGTACATGAACACAGAATAACAAGACAAAATGGACGGATTACATGAAACAAAGTTAAGTACAATGTAACAACAATGATATATGGCGGTATATGATTATATATGATAATATACATATGTTATACCGGTATATGCCTATCATAAGTTCAGATAATATATGTAGATGATTGGCAAACATACCACTCAGAGTTGATACTGGCAACACTGACATGGTCTCAAGTCGAAGAATCTTTGTTCCTTTTTAGTTAAGTTCCCTCTTAGACAATATACTTTTAGTGTTCCGACCAATTTTGTGCCAGGGACCCGCGTCTGAAGCGAAGAGCTCACGACTTTTGGACTGGAGGCTAATATACTCAGTGTAAATTAAAGACTAACATAATGTACATACTTCATACATTGTACTATAGGTCCCTTACCTTAAAGTTCAGCCGACACGTGCATACATTCATTTAGACGAGCATCGAGCCATCGACTGCGCCACATGGGTCTCCTTACCCGCGTAAACTCACTCATTATTACCATCAAGGCCAAACGCAAATTAGCTCATACGTACTTGATTGTCTATATTTAATAATACAATGTCACACAAATTATTCACAGTCTTTGAAGATAATAAACTCCTTCGTTTTGAGGGCCTTTAATACATACTCGCACACAATATAAAACATTATATATTACCGGTGCAATACAGGGTGAGCTACTCAGACCGTCAGACGGTAGGGCATAACACATGTAACGTAAACGTACACCTGGAATTATAATAGTCAAGGTTAAGTTTATTACTTTAATGTGTACGTCTTATTTACGTTTCCGTTATCAAAATAGGGTGATAAATATATATTAGAAGCATCTACTAGTACAGACTTTATGTTCGGCGGAAATTATTACCATCTGCCCACCATAATTTAAACCAGATTCGGTTCTAATGATTGAGTCTGAAGACTGCCGACTACCATTGATTTCAAGAATGAAGGGGATTCCCCAGCATGCAACATCTCATTAACATATTTTTCTCCCAATACAAAAAACACTATTTACTAATTTGAAGACTGGAAAGGCAGGAAGACAGCTATCGTAACTACGCCATCACACAGAGAAGTACCTAACTGCAATATATTCTTTGGGAAACATTGAAGTCTACATTTACTTATTACCCACCATGTTGATATTCTCAATTATGTAATGCTACTGATTCAAGCTTATACAACATTGCACTTCTGTTAATGGAAACATTCTGATCCTGATTTGATTCACATGGGGAAAGCAATATGAACGCAAACACGGTAAACGACGGTAACGACAACCACATTCAGGAAGTTCCAGTCATCGAAGGGTTAACCCTTTACCCAAACAGAAGGGCCCTGTGCCAATGCATTCTCTTATATATGCGAGTCGACCATAGGTCGCCTCGCATATATAAGAGAATGCATTGGCTTAACACATTAAAAATTATAAAATTGTTAAAGAATGTAAGAAAAAATGGTAAAAAGTGTTAAAAAAAGATTTTTTTTAGGCCAATGCATTCTTATATATGCGAGGCGACCTATGGTCGACTCGCATATATAAGAGAATGCATTGGCACAGGGCATAACTGTAACTATCACAATGTGGTCAAGGAGCCGGTTCCAATGATATCCATATTTGTATGGTTCTATTGAGACAGACCGAAGATATTTTAGGCTGTTGAAGCTTTATTTGGCCGGTTTTGGCCGTTTTGTTGGGTAAAGGGTTAAATCCCTCTCAAGCAGGTACCGTCGGATAAATAAACTGGAATTATCTACCCATCTGTCATTTCCCCTTCGCAGGATTTATAATAATTTCAAACGAAAAGTGTGAGCTAGCCGCAAAGTCAAAAAGTCACGAAGCTCTCAAAACGAAGGAGTTTATTATCTTCAAAGCTTGATAGAGAAAGAGACATTTTATTGCAGTTTTCATGCATGTCAAGAGCGGAAATTGTTGTGAACAGATAACAGTTTCTATGACGGCGATGTGATGTCCCACATATGTCACGAAACAAAGCAAAGGGACAAATGAAGCATCAACTAAAATATACTTCCCTTCAAAAATAAACGAATCAAATACCAAGAAAGTTGCTCGCCCCACGAAGGTGAAAGTAGATTCAATGGAATTGGGGCGTCAGGATTTGAAAGAAAAGATAGCTCTTATTATGGAGAAATATACAACGATATCACCGCAAATATAATATTTTATTTCACCTAAAACTGAACATATTTAGGAAACTTTCAGTTGCCAGCCATTGTGGATAGCGGAAGTGACAGAGAAAGTGGGACCATAGGAACATGAAATATAGCTGAGTTTAGCAAAAAGGAATTCCCCGGCGTTGCAATCAGACCGTAATGCAGAACAATTTGTATTGATGCCATGAAACAAGAGAAGAAGAATATTAATATACTACGAAACGCATTTATCCATAGAAAAGACGTTTTAGCTATCTCGTGTCAGGGAAAGTTTACAGCATCAACATTATAACATTGAGCGGGGGTTGTGTGAAATTCAGAAAATGTGTTATTATGAATCGTCTTTGGTGGGAGTCTATCGATTGTAGGGGCGTACGAATAGGGACTTTTCCGCCGACTCTAAATCTACATCGAATTGGGAGGCCGACGACAATATAGAATCGAAACGACTTTCCGCCTTTTCACATCGTTGGTCCTCAAAATATTTTGAAATAATATTTACATCGTATGTGGTATTCTCCATGCAGTTGTATATTCTATTTACATTCCGATTTCGTTTTATAGTAATTAAACTATAAAGTTTCAGAGCTTACGGAAACAACAACAAGCAACGGCAGTTGTTACATAACATTCTTTCACGATGATTGTGCGATGCTATATTTGATTTATGGTTGAGTACTTAGGACTAAATTAAACCGAATTCCTGTGTGCCAGAATTGCTCAATATACCAGGAATTTGTTTGATAGCAACCGCTCGGTGTGGTATTGTGTGACAACTTACATATTTATATTCAATTAGGGAGAAGGAGTGTGTGAATTATATCTATAGGGTATGTGTTATACAGGTTCATTTATAATAAATCTACCAACAAATCTAAAACTCATGTTGCCGACACAAGCGAGCAGATTAATGCATTGATAGGAACAGCTATGTAGGATTAAATTAGCACAGGAGAAGCATATAGCGTCTCATTTATTGGTCATATAATTAGTCGAATGTGCTAATGGGAGGTGCACGAACGCATGGGTGCTATCATAAAATTACTAAGACATAACTCACATCCAAGATCCTTCAGATCACACGAGATGAAGCTGTTACATTATTTAGTTATGACTGGGCTTGAGGAGAACATTGGATGCAGACACACATACCACAGTAGCTATGGCATAGTGGGTGTGATGATTTATTATGGTGGAGTTTGGTGACAATTGGTCGTTATAATTAATATGCCATAGCTAGCCATGTCGCCCGCTGCATATTCGAGTCTACCAAAGTTCGTTATAATCAGCCTTTAACTTGTTTTGTTCCTTGCATATATAATTCGCTGTTTATTACAGATACTTTCTCTCAGCTGTATTTCCTCCGACAATTCCGACAGCTTCGTCGGCCCAAATGATAATGTTAGCGGAATAAAAAGTTATGCGTAGAACTAAACGTCGCAAAATAAAAAAAAACGCAATTGGGGAACTTTCTATAATACGCATGAAATTCATATAAGTAGATAAACATGCATTGGGATCATATCAATAAAACTACGTGCATGATATGTGAGCCAATGAGGGATTGCCATGGTCAAACATAATTTGGACGATCGATAGTGCAATTATATATATATATATATATATATATATATATATATATATATATATATATATATATATATATATATATATTGTATATCGTAGAGAATACAATGTAGCAAAGCGTTATGAGTAGAGATCAACCTTAATGTAACGCAATGGGTTAATTGGTCCAGTCGAGTCATTGTGCGGAAACTCAGCGGGCAACATGTCTAGGTATGGCAGAGAATTATGACGACTAAACGCCACCATAATAAATGTGCACACCTACTATGTCACAGCTAATGTTGTACGTGTGTCCGCAGCCATTGTATATTGTCTCCCAGAGGGACAAATATCTCCGGTGGCGTTAGCCGAGGGAGATCTAGGTTCAAATGGTTCACTCTCTGCAATGTTCCACTCAAGAGCATAGTATGTGACTTATGTTAAACCCTCGCTTACTAATGGATTCTCACACTCAGTTATAAAATTATACATTGGAATGGTATATTATTCATCTGGAGGGGTGAACAGACGACAGACAATATAAAGTCCTATTCAATGGTCGGAAATGGTCAGATAATAAGTGCAACAAACTTTATATTGATAACTACTCGCCAATGAGTATTTAGCATAGAAAGGGTTAAAGCCCCAACTAATCTGGGTGGGTCAAATGCTCCTAATATGTGAATTATAGTGGGTGTTGCTTCATTCTGGAAATCAGTTGTAGATATTATGTTCAAATTATGGAAGTGCATGGAATGTAACGACACCTATTACGTATCGAACGCACTACAACTTATGCCGAAAGAATAGCGTAAATTTACCATGAAATGCTTATGTAGAGCACTGAGAGGTCACCCGTTGACCACGAGAGGCGACCAATCGGTTGAGCAGCAGGATTATCTATTTAGTCTATTATTCATATACTGAACAGGAAGATAAACGTCGACATTCCACAACTCGGTGTACTCAATATTTCGCTGAGATAGAACTAAGAGATGTACATATAGTCTGCTGAAGATTTGACTTTCACCAAGATAAGTGTAAACCGTACATCAAATTAGCCATGTTCCGGCTAAATATATTATAGCAAGTTCGTGAGAGATAATTTGGAGGACGTCCAAGTCTGTAGAATCACACTGCGTTCACTATGCTAGGTGAGCATATTCTTCAGAAAACAAAAGCACATGCCGAACATTCGACAGCAAATAGCTGCACATAGCAGAATGAATCACGAATTGTCGTAAGCAGAAACACACCCAAACTGACGAAAATTCCGATAAGAACAGGCAGCGCCGAGACCATGGCATATTCTTTAAAGGCACGTGAGGCCTTAGTTGTCGAAAATATTCATATTTATTCCAATCACCGTGAACAGAAAAACATTAAAATGCATACAGTTTCGTTCATATATACCATGACTATCGCGTAAACAGCATGTTATCATAAAGACCTACTATATTTTACCTAAGCAAGAGCCTGATTGTGTTACAGAAGACAGCACAATGCTACTGGCTAATCACACAAAAATGGCATAAACGCTCTTTATTAGTGCCATATCAGGAATTCGCCAACAAAGAACGCTCTTTATGTTTACCATCATAATATAAACAAACACCAGAAAAGTAACTTTCTATGCTTTTGTTTACATAACAATGGTAAAAAATATGACAATAACATACTGTTTATGCGATATTTCTTGTTTGTACGGACAAAGTATGTCTACATTTTGATGTTCTTTCTGTTTGTGGCGGGTTTTGACGGGTGGAAATATTTTCACAGGATACCCACCGCCAAGGCCAACCGTACCTTTAAAGTGATGTGAAACACCCCGGTAAAGTGATCAAATAGAATTGGAGAACAATCTTGCTCAAAGTAGTTATTTGTTTTTACAAATATATCCAAATTTATAACACACGCCCTCATTCTGATATATTAATTACATGCAGTGACTCTCGCAGTCTGATTAAAACCATACTCAAAATCTAACGATATTGAGTATCGTTAGAGTCTGAGTATGGTTTTAATCAGACTGTGACTCTCGTTGGCGAAATCGTTTGCCTTAGTTCATCGCCGACGTTGGTAGAATGCTACATTCATCCAGTTGGAATAGTGCCTGGGTACTTACTTATCAGTTTCACGCACCAGAACAAGACCCATAATGTGTTTTTAAAAATAGACACTTCAACTTGTCAACTAGACTTGGTATAACGGCAGTATGTTTTAAGTGCTGTTAAATCTTATATCTATAGAACAAACTAAAAAATGTTTAGTTTAAACATATATATTTTTAAATAGTTTTTATTCAGGTCTAAAACATATATATGAATAAACACAATAAGACACATACAGTGAAGTAACATAATGTATATTTTGCTCAGAGAAGTACCTCACCAGACGAGTAAAAATCTTTTCAGATTACGAATGGTCTGTGGCTCTGACATATAAAGAAATATTTGATATGACCTCTTAAGCAACCATGTATTGCATTTTGATATGTTTTTTCTTCATAAACTGGGTTGCCATATTTTTCCGGTGGTTATGCAAAGCATGTGTGAGGCACAATTTCCAAGAACTGTTAACGGTTGCTAGGGAAAATCGGGGATACAATTTCACATCTGTTTTAAATCTAATTTTCTTCCCTCTGCTAAAACTGTTAAAAATATATTTTTTTTGGTAACTTCTTAGGCGTGCTATCAACCCTGTAATTTCGGGCCCAATATTCATAAATTTGCATGAATACATATCTCTTATAATAGCAGGAAGCATATCCCAAGAGCGTTTTGGTTTGTGTTGTGTAGGGGCTGTTGTCAAAGATTGATATACTCGGGGGGGGGGGGGGGGTGAACGCAAATTTATATTACATGAATCTTCCATTTGTTGTTTCAAATTGAGCAACACTTTATTTTGCAACCGGGCATTCAAAGAAGATCCGAATAATGGCTTCTTTAATAATATTACAAAATATGCATAGCTCAGTTTCAGATAGCTTACATTTGAATAGTCTTGAATTAGTATAAAGGATATTTTGTGGGATTTTATATTGAAAGGTCAGAAGTCCATTATCATCTATTATTTCATAAGGTGACTTATACAACTGTTGCCACTCTGCATGGCTTATTGACTTCACTATTCGTTCATGCCATTTTGCTTTAGTTTGTAATATTCCAATGTTATCCCGAAAGATGGGGTAAACAGCTTTACAGGGCTTTGTGTTTCTTTTAATTTTCTCAATGTTTTCATTATGTACTACTGTTAGTATCTTGTTGCCTCTCACACATGCTTTCCATGATTTTGTGAATGAGAGTTTTACTCCCTGGTAAGTTATGAAGGTGATGTGCACATTATATTTTCTGCAAAAATGTTCATAGTCCAAGAAGCCTGAGTCTTCATTCGCTAGATCATTGACAAAGTAAACATCAATTTTATGCATTTTGTTTATTCAGGTGAACTGGTTGCGACAGGATGTAATTAGGGGCTATGGTTGATTGTTTAGCTGTTTCAGACCAAGCTTGAAGGACATTGTTCCAAAAAGAATTAACCTCTAGTCCAACAACATCTAGTCCTTCCTTTGTGTAGATACCATATATGGTTCCCCCAAAAGATTCAAATTTATATTGTATGATTGCTTTCAAGCGTGTGACCACGGATGGGCCAAGTATCTATTTTATCAATGACAGTTTGAGAGCTTTATCAAATGAAGTTAGGTGGCGAAATTTCCAAGCTCACATTTCGATTTCATTTATAATGTTTATTTTATCCTTTCTTCCTGACCAGAGAATATTGTAGAACATTTTCTTAATTCTGTCTGAGATCCCTGTTGGTGGAGATGGCAAAACTGTTAGACAATGTGTCAAAATAGGGAGTGCCAGTGTCTTAATAACTGTTGTTTTTCAATAAGACTGAGTTGTCTGAAAGAGCAGTCGTTTAAAAGAATTTTTGTCAGCTTATTTTTATAATTTTCAGCAATATACTCATTGAAGAGGTCAAATTCAATTTCAAGTATGGAAACAGAGTGATCATGATTCCAAACTATTTGTTCTTCAGTGTATCTCTCGTCAACGCAGCCCGGTTTTGATCCAATCTATATTACCTGTGTTTTACCATGCAGAGTTAACTTTGAGACCTGAAATGTTTGCAAAAGTGTCATTCTGGAGGAAGAGTCATGCCATCTGCGTATTGTGAAAGAATAAATTCTGAATAGTTTATTTGAATTCCATTGATATTTGGGTTGAATTTTAAAGACTTAGTATTTCAACTGCTAGAATGAACAGGTAATGCGACAAAGGGATCCCCTGACGAACCCATCTGAAGAGTTCCACTTTATCGGAAGGATTCCCATTATTTTTGAAGATATCTGTGTAAAAGGTTTTAACTCATTTTGTCATATCTGGTCCAAATTTGAAAAAGTTCAGACATTTGTACAAGTATAAAAAAGCTCCATTCTAGTGAGTCAAATGCCTTTTCAAAATCTACTAATGTCATACATCCAGGGATGTTATTTTCTTCACATTTTTCGAGTAAATCAAGGATTAGCCTAGTTGCTTCACCTATGCAGCTATAACTGCAGAACCAATCTTTGTGTCAACATTAAGCAGAGATAGGTCGCCAATGTTGTGTGTATGTTTTAGGTTTATTGGCGTTTGGTATACATGATATTATCCAACATATTTGTGTAATGGATAGTTGTGTGTTTAAAATCTAGAATTCAATGAGTTAATCATAAATTGAAAAATATCTTTCCAAATATTTTTTTTATAAAATTGAACAGTGTATCCAGCTGACACTGGGGTTTATCATTCTTCATTTCCTTTAATACAGTTCGTGTGATTTGAGAATGCCTAAACTAAAATATGGGTTATACTCATCCAAGAAGTTAACTTCCTCGGTTTCAGTGTTCGATAATATTTTAGAACAATACAAATCTTTGTAGAAATCATGCTGTTCCTTAAGTATTTCCTGGAAATGCAAGTTTCTGATCCATTGTTTCTCAGTAACTTTGGTATTATTTTCTCAGTGTAACTTCTTTTCTCCAGGTTAAATAGTATTTAGTTGCTTTCTCTCCATCAATTTTCACCTTGCTTTTGTGCATGTAATTTAGTTTAAACATATTTATAAAGCTTAACTTAGCTTAAATAATGTGTCGGAGAACAAGTTTCAAAACGTATATAGTCGCTACACTCCGAACAGAATATTTCAAAATGGTAATAACACTTAAGATGACAGCGCACATAAAATAAAAATGCACCCCATCATCGAGCTTTTGAGCTGTTAGACATTTCCAACCTAACGCCCCTAACGGAATTTTTCACCAAATAGCCATTTCGGTCCAACATGTGACCAAAAGTGTTAACAATATTTAAATTTCGGTTTAAAAGCTATACATTTCACTATAAATACTGGTTGTAAAGTCAAACTGGTGCAGTATTAAATTACTGTGCCAGCGCATTCTCTTATATTTTCGAGTCTTCCATAAGAAGCATCTCATATATAGGAGAATACACTGGCTTACAAGGTAATTATTGTTAGGCCAATGCATTCTCTAATCTCTTTTATATTCTAGGCTCCCTGTGGTTTTCGCAATATTTCAGGAAGCTCCAGTCATGGAAGGGTTAATGAATGACTTGCAAATTCGTTGATTCAACGGCTGCATAATGGCGTACCAGGAGGTCTCGCGTTGTATTAATGCACGTGCCTATCGTACGTCAACAGTTACTGCTGACATCAGACATGTATCTGAAACTAAACGTTGCGAAATTCCTTTCCCTGACTTCTATGTTGAACATAAATATAGTAACAGTCAGTCAGTATTAAACAGATAAGGTTGCAGAAAACTAATTTGTGTCAGAGTATATATGTGCCAACGTCATTTCTCGCGGGGGGCAACACCTGGCGAAGTATTCATTCGGACAGTATCATCAAAATCATTGACATTCCACCATCGCACATATGTACATGGTTAGTTTTCACGCACAAGGGTTCGGACAATCGATGAGAGAATAGCGAGTTTGCGATACCCGTCCGACGGTTCAAGTTAAACTTTATTTAAACTTGTTTCCTAGTCATATGAATCGGAATATTTTCCCCTCCAATATTAATGTGCGGTTAATGTTAACCAGATTGCCTTGAACGAGTACAATAACGCACTTTTAACATGTCATTGAGGATAGGTCATTTTGCACCGTGGCATGGCTATAGATGTAGACACAATATATAATTGAAAATGTGTTTTGCTACGAGCCATTTAAAACATGTTGTAAACCAAATGTGTTATATATAAATACTACCATATACCAAAGAATGTCATTTTGAAGAAAAAAAACATAAACAAAATAAGTTATTGGTGTCCCACTAAAACATCGGAATTATATGAAATAAATGAAAAACAATACATATTTGGATAGAACGAAACGTAATTGCTAGAGTTATTTGTGATGCGATGGCAAAACGAGAACCCAATGTTCGAATTTTATCTCGCGACACGGTAAACGACCAAAACCAGTAAAATTAACGTCAACATGTTCACACTGTGTTCTTTGTTTATACACAACCCGGAAGTAGTACTTGTAGTGTACTGAAATTCGGGACAATATTGCTTTATTTCAGTGGACAATGTTGTGATTTATGTAGACTGTACCTCCTAATTTAATGAAGACATTTCCTGTTAAACAGTTACAGTTGACGTCGCAAATGACGTCAAGGTAGTCGGGTTAAATAGTCCAAGGACATGTCAAATAGTTGTATTGAACGTTTTTAAATATTGTGTATGTTGCTGTATTTCGTAAATATAAACCAATATAACATAAATAAATGGGTTTGCTATATAAAATAAATAAATGGGTGTGCAATATAAAATAAGATATTTTATTGAAGGTGGCAATTCTTGTTCAATGTGTTATTTAATACACTAGCGTCATGAGGAGTAAATTTGATTTCATAACGATTGGTCGTGAAACATGCTGCAAATATCGATGCTCTTTGGAATATTAGTTCATGCATCCCGGTCAACCCTTCGATTCTAAATAATGTCCATTCGGGTGCGATGTCATAAATCTGTCTGTGCTCATTGAATTGCGTAACCATATGCATGTGATATGTTCAGTACACATTTAGTCAGGATTTATTTTGCATAAGCAAGAAATGTACATGGCACTTTTACCAAACCTAATCATACGTCAGTCTGTCGTCAGACTATACCAGTGATACCACTCAACAAGATATGGACGGACGGAGCCCGCTACGTTTCTACGCGCATATTCTTTAGTGGGAGGAGCTTACGGTTGCTAGGAGACAAGACATCGGCAGAAGTAGTTTAATTAGTTTTACAGCGCCTGACGTTATGCAATAATACACACAAGAACATATATTCTTTTCGTCTCTTAGTGAAAAATCACACAAAATGAAAAACAGTGATATAATCATGGATGAATTTCAAACATCATGCCACAAATAGAAATTTCAGTGCATTGTGTATAGACAACAAAACCGTTTTCAGAATATAGGAAATTTAACCCTGATATAAAAATTATGCGCGGAAATCAAAATTAAGGCGAACAATTTTTTACAATTTTAATAATGTTTTCTTGTATTCTTTAACAATTTTATAATTTCACCCACACAGAGCCCCAGACAAACATGAGCAGACGACACTCTTCTATATGCTTCTGTATAAATGTGGGGCTCCCTGCAGGGTAATGATGTTTTTTATTTTATGTCCTAAAAATTGTAAGAAACATTTATTAAAAAAAATGATAAAAAATTGTTAGGCCAATGCATTCTCTCATATATGCGAGGCGACCTATGGTCGACTCGCATCTCGCATATATAAGACAATGCATTGGCACAGGGTAAAAAATCCTGACTTACGACTGGATTTGATATGGCGGGTCACATATATGATAATAATTTTTTGATTGACAGTTGCGCTGTCCTATTGCAATCTATCTTGTATTTCACGGTATTTTATCCAGGGTTGAATGCATTTCACGGTATTTTGTCCAGTATTTAACGCATTTTAAGGTATTTTCTTCAGTATTGAACGCATTTTACGGTACTTTGTCCAGTATTGAACGCATTGTACGGTGTTAGCGCTGGTGATTGTTAGAACACGTAAACTGTGTAGACGAATTGTAATGGATACACCCCTGCGTTTGTTATTGTTGCCTCCTGCTCACCTGTTTGCCCTGGTCATGGACAGGGGGTAATCTAAGGCGATAACGGCTGATTAAGCAGAACCATCATATTCATATAACACACCTATGTGGATAATGTATGTTCCTGCTTAAAAGATAAAGTCCATTCATGCCCACGTTGAGAGAGTGCATAGAAGTCATACACTGATATCTCTGTTCATTTCGAATTAGCTCCGGTCTCGCCATTATACGGAACTCGACTATCTGTGCAGCCATTGAAGGGATCTTGTTCACATCAATCAACGCATTGCGCTGTCACATGTGCAAGCACTTGGGATGGTTTAATACGGGGATATATTCCAGCCAAAATAAACACGGTGTAATTCAGTTACCGCTACCTTATGCCAGGGGATGCAATCGTAGCATATGCATATGCTTCATTACCTAATTGTTGAGTCTCGTGTTATCGATGCATAAGCATGAATACTGCAGTTATATAACGAGGTAACGGTGTACAAATATACATGCATGGTTATGATTTTTTAGACTTTTTTATTTGTATAATAACAATAAATACAATTTGACAAATGACATCATTATAACAGTTATTGCACAGGAGCAGCATGACCATAGTTGGTTGTCTTCCTGCTGCCTCTAGTACGATATAACACTTACAACAGTACAACAGAACAGTACAACAGATAACGGATGGATTTACGAATATGAACGAATGAAGTATAAATTATGTTCCAGTCTTGAGTAATAGGGGGATGTTGATAAGAATGTACAATTATCAATAATTAACAATAATTATTAATAAATATTAATACACCTTAGGAACACGAACACGAGTGTCATAGTATGTACGAATCCGGGACGAAAACACATGCACGTACCTGATTCCAGAATGTGCCATATGGCCGATGTAATTAAAGCAAAGTGCATTGAAATTAATTCACTGTATTATGCGCTATATAAATCAATATTTATTATTATTACATATATGTTTTCTCTTCATGCATGATATCATATACTCTTTTCAATTATTATGCGAATAATGTGGTACTTGTAAAGTAACAACCACTACATTATAGTACGCGAGCCTCATCAAGGCGGTTGTGAGCGATCGATATAGGTTAATGTAGGTTAACCCTTTACCCAACAAACCGGCCAAAACCAGCCAAATAAAGTTTCAACAGCCTAAAATATCTTCGGTCTGTCTCAATAGAACCATACAAATATGGATATCATTGGAACCGGCTCCTTGACCACATTGTGATAGTTACAGTTATGCCCTGTGCCAATGCATTCTCTTATATATGCGAGTCGACCATAGGTCGCCTCGCATATATAAGAGAATGCATTGGCCTAAAAAAAATCTTTTTTTTAACACTTTTTACCATTTTTCTTACATTCTTTAACAATTTTATAATTTTTAATGTGTTAAGCCAATGCATTCTCTTATATATGCGAGGCGACCTATGGTCGACTCGCATATATAAGAGAATGCATTGGCACAGGGCCGTTCTGTTGGGTAAAGGGTTAATACAACTCAATATGCCGCTACGTATTAATATCACCCATGGAAGCTTATTTTAAATTGCTGTCATTAGACCCTATTTTCTACCATATTGTCCAAAACGTATCTCTCGTTGTTTAGAAATAAAGCAACCTGGAATTGATTCTCTCTCTTTGAGGGATGAAGATTTAACGCGTTATATACCAGATGGTATTTATTTATGCCGACAGTCATGTTCAAGGAAACTAAGAAACTATTCATTTAAATTGAAACAAAAATATTTAAAAATGATAAAATGGGTTGGGCCAAAATCGTTGACATTGAGACAAGGCACATGGTGGGGACGCACAGTCAGTGATAATCCATTAATTATATAGTTATATGTGGGTGCTATATAGTTATATGTGGGTGCTATATAATTATATGTGGGTGCTATATAGTTATATATGGGTGCTATATAGTTATATGTGGGTGCTATATAGTTATATGTGGGTGCTATAATACATTAATTATATAGTTATATGTGGGTGCTATATAGTTATATGTGGGTGGTATATAGTTATATGTGGGTGCTATATAGTTATATGTGGGTGCTATATTGTTATATGTGGGTGCTATATGCACAATTTTATAATATAGGTACATTCTGAACATTTAATTTATCATTCTTGAATGACATGCTCAGATTTTATTTATCATTCTTTAATGAGATGCTCAGAATTATGCATGCAAGTACTTGTGGACCATTTGTCCGGTTTTTATTTATCATTTCAGAATTGGGACGCAATGCAACTTTAACATGTTAATTGATCAATGAGTCACATTTAAAACGGATGGCAGTGACCTGTTATTCTGGCAGATAAATTCGTTATTGTTCTATCAACTATGTGATTTATGATATAAAAATATATACACCAGAACAATGGTGTAAGAGTGGATACACACATGCATGTAATCTCTGTAATTATCGTGTATTTGGCGTTTTACGTGGATCATACAGACAATGTAATATGTGTCCACTGACAACCCAATCATTGCCGACGTGTTGACCGCACTGAGTTCTAGTTTCAATTAAGTCGGAATGTAGAGAAGCCGCTATATTGGACCGAGTCGCCAGGCAACTTAAAATAATTGTTCGTGGGATAACCCAATATGGTGAACGTTCTATTTAAATAATTACTAGTCCTCTCTTGATATTTATAGCAGTGGTGGATCCGGATTTCCCCGACACATGGGCTAAATATGATACCCGACTTGGGGCTATATCTGATCCCGAAAGCTACCAGGCGGGGGTGGCTAACTCTGAGCTATTTAAGTAAAACATATTATATTGTACCTTCCTGCCCAGATTATTCCGACCGATACATTCAACTAAGTCCCTTAGCGATTTGAAGCTTTCGAGACCCACCAGCATCAAAAAAACAAAAACAACCTGGGATGTGTATGTTGACTCAGTGAGAGGAAATAGACATGCCGCGAATGACTAGGGTGTACTATCACATGTTCAACAATGAATATGGGAGATATAGGGAGTGGGTAGCGAAAAATAATCAGAACGCAGCATGCCAAGTAGGGGATGTATGATGTATACATGTAGATATACATGGCTGACATGTTGTGTGAATGTCAGGCTCTATGTTAGATGGAACCAAATAAGTAGAATTACGTCCCTTCCGCGTTTTACATCATATCTCGAATACGATTTAAAAATAAATTTCTGGCACGCGATTGGCGTATAGTATTTCAATTAAATTTACAAATTAAAGAAATATGATACCCATAGCATATATAAATGTGGGTTTTCCCTATTCTGAAATGCATCGTGTCCAAAAAATGGCGGGAGCTTAAAGATACGGGCGGCGTTGGCGGTGGGCATGCTGTTAAAATATTCACCTCCGTCAAAAACTGCCAGAAGCAGAAAGAATAGTAAAATATAAGTATGTTATTATCAAATGTTTTTCCTTTGTTAAGTAAACAAAAGCAAAAAACGTTACAGAACCTGGCTTTTGTTTAGATCCGGATATGGTAAACATAAAGAACGTTATTCGTTACTGTTTTCCTGATATGGAAATAATAAAGAGCGTTTATATCATTTGTGTGTGATTAACCAATAGAATTGAGCTCTGTTATGTAAACAGAAGCAAAACTTATGTAACACGAGCAGGCTCTTGTTTACGTACACCATCATACATCTTGACGACAATATACTATTTACGCGCTGATTATGTTTGGCATATGAACAAAACTATATATATTTTAATATTCCTTCTGTTGATGGCGATTTGAACAAATATGAATATTTCTGCAACGAACGCCGCCCGTGCCTTTAATGCTTGGTATTGTATTAGCCGTTCAAATTTTGTGCAAAAAGTGGGGTAGTGTGGAAAACGTGTGTTGAAAATTTGAAAACGTATGACACGGGTAGTACTCCTACATGGCAAACGATGCTGGAAGGGTTGGTCTTCACGACATTCGTGTAATTCGCATGCAGCAAATTTAGTGGGCGTGGCCAAATGTTAACACCGAGTCTTATGGAAAACATTTAGTTCCTTCTAACCTCTAACCCTGTACTTACTATAATATATACAGAAAAATAAAAACGCAGGAAAATTGTTTCCTTCAAAACTGATATTAACAACAAAATCTGACAACAAAAAACATGTTTCTTGTATGCAATACTCACTGTTCTTGTAAATATGGTCACTTAGTCCTTAGTCCTTCCGGGATTAATTCCCTCGAATCACACACCTGAACAGGTAAGTATCTTCCGGTGCGAAAGCACAATGGTGAATGACTGATGATGCGACTGGTGATCAGTCTGCGAGAAAGGAGATAGGCAGATAACGCACTAGTCTACCTACTGTCAAAATGCTTAGCTAGGAAAATAAAGCCGATGATTCGGCGAGGCATGCGCAGCTTAGTAATAGAATATTGACTAGAAGATTTTTGGCAGGTAGATGTTCCCGAAATTAGAATATATGCGACTTCAAGTTCGTAACCATAGAAACGCTCAGCAACGGTATCTCGTTTCATACGCGATGGAGGTGTTATCTATTTTGGTGTTTCTAACACCATCGAGTCTTCGTTATTTGTTAGAATCGTATATTAAAGAAGTATTTAATCCACGTTATAGCGATACAGCGGGATAATTCGCCGCGGGAATTACATATTGAATTGTTTAATCATATGTTTTCAAAACATGATCATAGTTGATGCAGTGATTACATAGAGATTGTGTGGGGCATTTTTGTTTCGTGTAATTCATTGAGCATATAGGAACACCGGTGGAGTATGCGGAGAAAATTACATACGAAGATGATGAATTGGAATATCTGGTGGTATCAATCATTTCTATATTTTTGGCATTGGTGCTGAGTTGGAAAATTCTCAGTTTTGTATATGATTCATCTGCAAAGCCACATGCACTTTGGGCTATTTGAACGGACATGGCTCATTTTAACCTCAGTTCAATTTATATATGCGCAGTAATGGTTGAGGGATATTATTACGTCATTAAATACACGAAATAGAAACACAGACGCCATATACTGAAGAAATAATGTTAAAACACAGATAATTATCCTGTGTTTTCATTTTTCTGCAAATAAACTCTCTACATGTTACCGCATCTAGGATACACTAATCACTATTCTAACGCTGTTTTTAATTGGTGCTATTTTCTTCTTGGAGTGACATATTCTTCAGGAATGACAGAAAATGCATTCTCTTATATATGCGAGTCGACCATAGGTCGCCTCGCATATATAAGAGAATGCATTGGCCTAAACAAAATATTTTTCTACATTCTTTGACAATTTTATAATTTTATATATGTTAAGCCAATGCATTCTCTTATATATGCGAGGCGACCTATGGTCGACTCGCATATATAAGAGAATGCATTGGCACAGGGCCGTTCTGTTGGGTAAAGGGTTAAGTGTGGTTCATATAGCATTGTATTGTCCAATAATCGCAATATAGTCACAACGTCGCGCTGAGTTGAGACATCGGAGAGATTTGCCACAATCTTCAGAATAGAACAAGTTTATTTGTCACGATTCATGTAGCTTTCAACACACCAATGAAGGACATGGGAAAATAGTCACCCAAATGCAAAGGAAGTCAACGGTTACGGGCATTGTTCATAAATATATTTTAAATACCAAACCATTCACTTAAGTGATAATAATTAATAACTATACACACGGCATGGCATTATATTTATATATATAGGATAGGCCCACGGTGATCACAAATCACCAATCACCAATCATTAGTCTATCAATCATCACCAAATTCTTATTATGTGCATTATATATTCCATTAGTTCTGTTATCTTGGTTGTAAACATTTGTGTAAATATTGTTGAGGGGGGGGGGGGGGGCTGCATTATGTTGTTATATCTTGTGTCCCAATCCCTTATAGAGTCCTCCCACCACCCCCTGGAATACGGAATATCACTTAACACAGAGTGTGGAATACGGAATACCAGTTAACAGCCATTTGGAATTTTCCGGATAAATGTTCTATTGCCGTACGAAGTTACGAACGCCGGTCATCCTGCAGTGTCCACGTCTAAAATGATATAAAATGAAGATGATCGACGATCTGTATGTCAAACCGTGAATTTATTGTGACAAAAATCGCATTTATATTATTATTTTATGATAATTTTTTGGAAGGTGTCGAAGGTCGGCGTACGAATACCGGTATTTTTGGAATACTGAATACCTCATATATCAGAGGGGCCGGAATACGGCGTACCTCATAACAGGGCATGGAATACGGCGTACGAAGGGGGGGGGGGGGGGTGGGGGCCTCCTTATAACTTTGTTGCAATAAATATGTTTAAAACAAGGGTTACTGGGCCCGTGTATATGTCTGCTTTCATGTTCCGGATATCAGAGACGATAAATACATAACATTCATATGAACACTGAGACTTCTCATTCACATCATTCGAAATTACGTTTATCCTGCTATGGTAATAACTATTGGACATTGTACATGGGCTACATAAGATGACAGTCATATTAAAATGACATTGCTCTTTCGATCTTCAAAGTATACATACGCAATTTGGTAACAAAGACAATATGCAAACACAAACTATAAACAGAAACTAGAATTTTCAAGCCAAATATGGTGATAACTCAACTAATATACGCCCAACAAATATCGTAATCACAAGTGCATGCAACAAATATCGTAATCACAGATACATGCAACAAAAATCGTAATCACAGATGCATGCATTGCATATCGTATATAAGAGAATGCATTGGCACAGGGTAAAAAAATCCCGACTTTAGACTGGATTTGATATAGCGGGTCACATTTAATGTAGAAGGGATTAATAATCAGGGGACCCTACTTTTTGCTAGAAATTCAATCATGTAATATTCATCACATCTTGTAACTATATACAATTAACTGAATGGAGCTATTGGCCAAAATAATGTAACAACAAAATTCTGTAAAAAAAGCCATGGGGTTCAAACAAGTCACCCTATTTCGTTGTAAATATTGTGATCCCCTGATCCATAAACGGACATAGCTCATTCGAACCTCCAATTTTTTTTCTACGTTATAAGATATGTCGATAAATAAACGAACTATTGATATACCGGCTTCATATGCTCTGAAAAAACACTTGCCTAAGTCACAGCCACTTTTCAGCCGTTTTCAACTTTTCGCCATAATTCAGACAAACGCTCTTTATTGCTACCATATCAGGAATAGACTACCACGGAACGCTATTTTCTGTTCCATGTCGCGCAAATGGCGGTTGGGGGGGGGGGGGGGCCCATACACCGTATTCACAGTTGTATTTTTCAGTACATCAATGCGTCTTTTTGGGTAATGCTCGTAGAAAGGTAGTTCAGATATTTATGGACCTAGTTCAGATATTTATCGACCTATTTCGATACTGAGAAAAATTAAAAAGCGAATAATATTATGTATATTTTGGAGCGCAAACCGACATGTGGCATTAACAATAAATATGTTCTTCGAGACGCTTTTGCTTTATTATGCATGTAGCTAAGATTTATGCTAACAAAGTCAATGTAGCTCTGTGTGCAGCTACAGTCTGGCACTGATCAGTGGATCAAAGGAGGTAGTCATCATCCTAGTTACTCTTCGGCGTCTAGGTGCAAAGTACGATGAACAAGCCTGCAAATAGTGTGTCTTCCATTTGCAGAATGAGGTACACAGATGGTGAATTTTGTGATGCCATACCTCACAGCGGCCTAGCATCACCAAATTCACCATCTGGGGACCTCGCTCTGCTTAGGCCTAATCTTCTGGGATGTATCTATAGTCTCAAATTAACATTGTTTTTATATTAGTGACTTTTCCCTTCTGGGAAGTTTCTTTATCTCGTAATAAAAAACGATGCATAATCGAGGTATCCAAACCCTTTACCCAACAAACCGGCCAAAACCGGCCAAATAAAGCTTCAACAGCCTAAAATATCTTCGGTCTGTCTCAATAGAACCATACAAATATGGATATCATTGGAACCGGCTCCTTGAACACATTGTGATAGTTACAGTTATGCCCTGTGCCAATGCATTGTCTTATATATGCGAGTCGACCATAGGTCGCCTCGCATATATAAGAGAATGCATTGGCCTAAAAAAAATCTTTTTTTAACACGTTTTACCATTTTTTCTTACATTCTTTAACAATTTTATAATTTTTAATGTGTTAAGCCAATGCATTCTCTTATATATGCGAGGCGACCTATGGTCGACTCGCATATATAAGAGAATGCATTGGCACAGGGCCGTTCTGTTGGGTAAAGGGTCAATGGGTGAACATCACCAACTGCAGTTGGGGAACTTCAGTCTGATCCTAGGTCTACAATAGCAGTTGAGGCCTAAGCAAAATGAGGTTGCTTTAAGAATTCAACACCACCACCACCGCATATATACACTATATACATACCACAGCTGTGTGTGTTCGCGTCACTATAAATTCACTCCCTGTGGACCGCATTATGCAAATGACAGACACGCTATTTCTAGACTTGATGACGAAGCAGTCGCGCTAGGCAGACGTTCATGGGGTTCAGCACTCCGCGCGAGTTTTAGACATTCCTTATAGTATCATCACTAAAACCACACACCCATGAGTTCACTATGACGTCAGTACTGCTGTGGGGAGTTTCTCCTTCACTACAACCACATACCGATGAGTTCAATATGACGTCAGTACTGCTGTGGGGAGTTTCTATTGTCCATGTTTAAAAGTTTAAACCACGAAATATTCAGTTATCAGTCATTCCTGTTGGTCTGTTAATTACCCGGGAAATTCCCGGTTCCCGGTTCTGATGACATTTTCAGTCCCGTTCTCGGTTCCGCAAAATCCGGGAATATATTAAACCCTAATTTAAATATGTTGTGCTACATTCTAACGTTATATTCCAGTTATTCCGTTTTATGGCGGGGGCCACAGTAAAACACATTAAAAGAGGGTACAACTGTTAAGTCGTGAGTTGGTCTATTCGTGTTAATTTCAGCCAAAAATGAACTTATAATAAGTCAATATGAGTCGATGATAACTCATTTCAGTCCGGTATGGACTCAAAATGAGGCAATTTTAAGCCCATTATGAACCTAAACAAATCCTATAAGTCCACAATAGAGACCTTTCGCAAAAATCACTATTACGATTACGGATAGAATATATTGTCCTAGTAAGGTTGAGACCATCACAATTTACCTACGATGGCTAATTGGTGAGACGACATATGCCCCACTTTATTTAGTTACACATATATTTCATGGAAGAAGTAAAGTGTGTCTCTTTCAGATCCCATGTTCTTATCCGCATGTAATAGACCACACGGTTAATGTTAGAGCGTCCCCAAGCAGGACCGGTGGCACATTCTTGACACATCTGCACATTATTAAACTGCGTGGGGTATGTTTCGTCTCACATAAGAACCCCCGTGCGTATAGATCGAATTTTGGCCGTATACTGGCAGGATAATTCCATATCCGTAATCGTATTCGTTTTTGCGAAAGGTCTCCAATGTGATCAATTTCACGACGAGAACATTCTGTACAATCAGGTTGTCGCTCGCTCGAGGCGGGTCATTCCCTTCAGATCGAAGATTGTAATCAATTTACACACCACTGGAATGTATACACGACGATAGCCAACAATTAACGCTATATCCACCACATCTTACCACTTACTATAACAAGAATCTACAGTTCACCATCTCTTACCACTTACTATAACAAGAAACTGATCTACAGTCCACCATCTCTTACCACTTACTATAACAAGAAACTGATCTACAGTCATGCACCATATCTTACCACGTAAGTAACGCTATATCAACATGGACCTTGTCATGAATATCTAGTCTGGCAAAGTCCGTAGCGATCATGCTCCACAAGTTCAAAACCTGGGGGAAGTTTATATATGTAACATTGAATGCAGATTATATATTTATTAGTTAATACACACGCCTTAATAACGTATTTTACTGTAGGTGAATTTAAGTGACTTTGGCCAGCAATTTTGCTTTGCGTCCCTTACAATCGCGGAATTTCTCCCGGAAATAAATGCAATGTTTATTGCGTTATCGGATCACATAATTCCTAAAATATCATGACGCAATCTAGGGCTGGACCACCCATACTGTGAAATGGATTAGTGAGGAACAAGTATTAACAATGAAATATAATCGCTGCGTTGTTTGTGCATTGTTATAAAGTTCCCTGTCAGAACAGGTAGGAATATATATCATAACGTTCCCGGGTTTTAAAGGGGTGTAATATGACGACTACGGTCGGAGCCATAGTCGTAATTTATGCCATGATTTAACTGAAAACTTCCATGACTGAGGGTACGTTCATACGCTGGCAAGTTTGTACGGTATGGTTTGCAGGCATTTTACCGTGCAAACTTGCCAGCGTATGAACGTACCCTGAAGCTTCCTGAACTTTTGCGAAAACGTTGTGCCAATGCATTCTATCTCACATCGGGAGCATCGCAAATATAAGAGAATACATTGGCCTAACAATATTTACCTTGAACTTGTAAACCAGAGCATTCTCTTATATATGTGCGTCTCCCATAGGGCACCTCGCATATATAAGAGAATAGATTGGCCTAACAATATTTACCTTGACCATCAATTCAATTGTTTATTCTCATCGCCTAATAATTACATATGTACAGATATAATGTATTTACAATATATACACATTATTTACAATAAACCAATACATTAGACTAATTCTGTATTCTATAATCTGTAGTCAGCTTATTTATTCAAGAACACCCCTCCAGACGATTAATAGACCATTCCAATGTAGACTTTTATAACTGAAAGGGAGAATCCATTCAGTACAGAAAGAGTTAAACAAATTCAAAATTAAAATGACAATTCTATATATAGAGGAGATAGCATCTCTCAGTGAAGTATGCCATATATTATTCCACGTGAGTCACATGTATTCAACGGAATCCCAGACATTGAATACATATTAGTGTATACCTCTAGTGGAACAGAAGCCTGAACTATTCTTGTTGACGTTGTCGCCAATAAAGATGACGTACATTACGTCGATCATCCGCTTCCGGTGATCCCCCAATAATTACTGGTTATTTGTCAGACTTAAATCACAATAAAGGTAGCTATAATAACAATGAAGGTGACATTCATTGATTGAAGTTATCTGACTGAACGGTGTAGAATAAATACAGAACACAACTTGCATCATAATCTTGATGCTTTACTTGATGCTTTACTAGCGTACATGTAGGCCCATTTCACTGACTGCATGCATGATGAATATTCCAACACTTCGATACAGAAAACATCGATATATACATGACAGAGTGTTTCAATATTGTTAACGCATATGACCAAGAAGTCGCAGACGTATTCACAAAAGAGCTAAAGGACACAATTACAAGCTATACCTAGATGGATCAAACTACAACACAAGAAAACATTCATTCAGTCAGAAAGAAGTGGAAATATGGAACAACCTACCAGAAATAGTTGTATTTCAGAAAATATGAACCAATTTAAGAACAACCTGGATAACCAGAGGTGAAGTACATCTTAAAGGCTGAATTGATAATTAACCTGACAATCTCTCAAACATGCAATAAGTCTCTGGCAGAGGATTCTCTAGTTGGCGTGCCATGTACATGTATAAATGAGGTGGGTACAGTAGAAACCATAAGAACCGACTAAAATCATAAATAACCATAAGTAAGTAAGTAACGGGTGAGGGGATATGGGGAGAGAAGATAATCAGCATCGTGGGCAAAATTTATCATCGAAGCTGATTCGAGGCGGCAAAGAATAAGAAATCACGGGACCGGAAAATCACGACACAAGAATTTAGTAATTCGGGACTGCCAAAATAGTAAGGAAATCCCGAAGATAAGATAAATTTACTGACAGATACGCCCACTCGAGGCCGATGTCAAAACAGTTACATAAATAAAATGTGATTATAAGTATAGTAACATAATATTAATGTTCAATGTTTGGTGATTCACACCGTTTATGTATAAAGAGTTGGACTAACTTGTGTTGTGTTGTGTCGAACGCTTTCTTATTCTAAAAGATTGGCATGTGTGTGCGAGAATGCGGATTTTTTTTTTTAACAAGGGGCCATTGGGGTAGTTGGGGTGGACGTCCCCCATGGGTTGTTCAGTACCCCTATATATTCATCGGGTTTACACTAAGTATAACAGTCTGGTGTCGGCATATGCTAATTTGATCCTAACGGGCAGCCACAATCTCAAGATTAGTTTGATCCAACCGAGTACCAAATATATAGTATGCTATGGGTTCCGGGGTATGTTGTGCCGGGAAAATGCTTGAAAAATGGATTAAATTTGGTGCATTTCGGGTGGTTTTGGCAGTCAACATTTCATGGAGATGAGCTAGATTCAAAATTTACAGTATTATAATACTATTATATACAACTTATAACTTATAACGTATCCATAATTGGCCAAAATAGTGGCACGTGCCCCCCCCCCCCCCCCCCCTGGCTCCGTCTCCTCTGCGAGGAAGTTATCACTTGGGAGAACTCTCGACCAAGAACAACACACGAAACATGACCACTATCCACACGGACCCTTGGTAGAGCAATTAGCCCAAATAAACCGAAACGAAATTAAACCGGTATTGAATGGAACACCGGCGAAATGAGGCGCGTGTTGAGTAGTATTACCTCCGGGATGGTCATATATGTTACAAACATCTGGAACCATACACTATAAAACCCAACAAATCGTCTAGAGTGATAAAATAAGTTCTCAATTTGCTTTAGTGCCATTAGTTCACAATATAAACATCGGAAGTTTAGTCTCCAAACGGGCTGGAAGGTGATTACAAATAAACCTGATGGTTATTGTCGGAACAAGGTATGCTTCTATTATATTACACCTGAGAATTTATCAAGAATTTGGAATGTGGCAGGCGTGATTCCTTGCTTTTATTCTGCCATAGCAATAGCACAGATAGATTACTACGTTATTTGTACTCGAGTTTGCCCCGTCTTCCTTACAGCCTACATCTGGTGATAATTATTACGAATCGATGGTGATAAGATGGTGGTGGTTATTATAGTGTTGACTGACTGGATGGTATATACGTGTGTGTTTATCGTCGTTTTATCCGCCGCGGGGCCATATTGCCAATAATCGTGGAGACAATATATAGTGCGAGGATGAATCGATGATGGCGGCGAATCGTCAATTTTGTTGTTTTAGTGGTGATTGTGGGTAATGATGACGATAATAATCACACACATAATAATAATCGGCATCATGGGGCGCCGCTGGGTCAATCGGTAATGTGCCGTCTCCGCTGGACGGGGGGGGGGGGGGTGAAAATTCCAAATGCACCTCACTGACACAATCAGTTTAAGTGACTGCCCTAGCTACATGTTATATTTTGTCCATCATTGATGTATTGTCTTAATCAATCGTTTTAGGTGTTTATTAAAGACTTAAAATATGCTAGTTTCACTGAGACATCACCTTATATCAACCTATCCCCGATTTTCTATATAAGTTCAGAAAAAAACCGCGAAAAAGACAAACTAAAAAAAATATAATGGTAATTTTTGATAACAGCATCAGTTTGCCCAAACATCATCATAGCAATTCAGCAAGACCCAACCGCATCATATCACATTAGCAGGACCACTTGACCAGTGGCGACCCTGTCCATGTTCGGATTCCTGTTCAATTTACATTGGGAAAACTGCTCTTCTGAAGTTGTTCCCCCTTACCTTCGGAGCTTCGGAGATCGGCGTTTCACTCGTAATGATCCAAACATGAACTTAATGGTCGGTATTCTTACCGAGTGAAACGCCGATCTGTGACAAATATGCGCGCTCACTTTCGGCAGTTGAATTCACTTATTTTTTTAACAATTAAATTAATTGACAACTAACTGTCAAAAACAAGGATTGTACTACAGTTTATCACATACAGAAATGACGACATGATTCTGTCATATACGTTGGGTGTAGTCTGAACTTGAAATTGCAAGTTTTGCTCATGCGATGCGCTATCATGCGGATGCGTTAACATTGTTACTATTTGTTACTATTAGCAACATTTGTCAGCCGCGCATGTCTGCAACCTGGAAATAGCTAATTTTTATCACATATTTAGCCGTCAGATTAAGTGTAAATAACAAACACTAGTCATTTAAGATATTTTATTTTTATAAAGTGGGTCGGATACGGATCTGGGATAAGAAACATTTTCGGACGAATCAGGATCAGAATTAAGGACACACACACACACACACACACACCCTCCCTCACACACACCTACACACCATTTTACAAACCTATGACAGCACATACACGCCTTCTCGCACACACATTCGCTGTCCCGATAAGGTAAGCGATAAAGAGCATTCGTGTCGTTTCTGATGGTGGATGTGGATGTGGATGTGATGTCATAAGTACTTTAGTAGCTGAGGTGGTTTTGTATGCACTTTTATGTCCAGAGCAAAACTCTTCATGAATCCACTAATTGAAGGTACACGAACAATATTTGGTTGGTGACACATTTCCCAATGAGGGCGAAATGGGTCAAATGGCCACGCCCCTTTTTGCGCGAAGTACTACCACCCGCCGTGACTATATCTCCAGAACCGTTGGACATAGGGGGTCGAGTAACCACTCAAAATGTGCGGAATGGCCACATTATGGGGGGTCAGTAATACATTTTCATATCCAAAAGTCAATGGTTTTTAAGATAATTGCCAAAAACCAAAAAAATCCATTTTTAAGGGACCAATTTTGGGGTTCAGCACTTTTATCTCAAAGCTGAGCCCCCAATTCGAATTTTTTTGATCTATATCCATCAGTACCACATTTAGGTATAATTTCTGTACCATTATCGGATGGGATTGACCTTCAAGGAGCTCTTGACCCTGAAAATCCATATTATGGGGGGTCAGTAATACATTTTCATGTCCAAAAGTCAATGGTTTTTAAGATAATTGCCAAAAACCAAAAACAATCCATTTTTAAGGGCCCAATTTTGGGGTTCAGCACTTTTATCTCAAAGCTGAGCCCCCAATTAGAATCTTATTGACCTATATCCATCGGTGCCACATACAGGTATTATTTCTGATATTTTCTGTACCATTATCGGATGGGATTGACCTTCAAGGAACTCTTGACCCTGAAAATAAGGTTTTTGGATGGAATATATTGGTCGTAGAATGAAAAACAGACATTTTCCCAATAACAAAGATGTTGAGGAAATCATCAGTTATGGGGTATTTGATCAGTAACCTAAAACTCCTACAAAATGGTTACCTGGTGATATAATTTGAATGTAGTTCATCTTTTGTTATCTAGATTTCATGGCCTTTGATGTGAGATGGCTGCCAAAATGGTTATAAATGGAATGACATATATCACATTAGCAATATACTTGTAAATGAGTTCAATGTGTTATTTTCTTTAAACTTATGGGAGAACATGGTGTTTTTATGGTATTCTAATGTTGAATTGAATTATATTCAGCCCACAAGTAGGTTTAGTAAATGTTGAGTTACTACAATTTGATCAATCAGTATGATTCGGTAGTCGAGCAGGTTGTGTCTTTATCAGTCCCACATCAATTTTGATTGGCTGCATCACCATTTTGTATAAAGGTCCTACAATTTCCTTAACACGTACATTATTTTAGAACAAATAATGGCTAGCCTGGCATGATTGCCTATATTTATATCCTGATATATGTATACGTACACGTAGATGTATATTTGCCCTAAATTGTTTCTGGTTCAAATTTGGGAGTTTGTAAGAAAATAAGTCATAAGAAAGATGCAGTTGCAGTAATATTAAAATATATTGTCCTGTTCAAAACTAACAAATACATGTCCAGTTATAATAAATCCACACATAAAAAATATAGGGCTTCCATAAATACAGAATATTTTCCAACTTGACAATCGTTCCTTGTGTTCAACTGAGTGAGTTCATGTGACGTTCATGGAAATTTATTTGGCAAGCTTGATTCTAAAGTGTCTAGATTTATGGGCTTGACATTCCGAATGCAATCCTGTTGCGTTGTGAGCTCAGAGAGAGTTAGAAGAAAAATACAAGCATCAGTTGATATGCAGATATAAATACATACAAATCTACATTCTGCAGGTAGCCATGCTATGCAATCCTCCCTCATGTTTCAACTTGTCAAGGAAAAATGATCACATTACCAATGTCTATGATAGTCAGATGTTTTTTTTAGATTTTGTAGATTTGTGGATGTTGTAGATTTTGTAGATTTCAGGATGTTGTAATGCAATATAGATCTCCATTATAGTTGCACAAATTTATTTTTCATTTCGGCCCTTTAAATTGACTTTTTATGTATGTATATGTGCCACTCCAAAAATGTCAGTAAAAGTACTGTAAACAGTTTGGTTTGATGTTATAGGCACAGGAGATATATATATATATATATACTTTACATGTCAAATATTGTGAACCATGCAGGTACGTGTATGTGTGTCAGTCGCCTTATGTGTGTGATGTACATACAGTAACTACATGTATATTCTAGTGAAATTTATGGTCTGCACTCTGCAGTATTTCAAAAACATGCTATGGCCATGCCTACGTATACGTATGTACATTGATTTTAACACAATGGTTGTCAGGTTATAATCTATGTTTGAGGAAAGTTACTATGTATTTTTCATTTGTGTTGCATTTGTCAATATTAATGGGTCCCAGGAGCCCAGATGTTACTAGTGCAGAGCCCATTTAATTTTCATGAGACTGGTGGACTTCATGTCTATACTCCTAAATAAACATGAGTCTTATCAGACCAAGACGGTATTGTGTGTGTAGGTTTTACTAGAATTATATTTAGAAAAGACTCAACCATTATTTTTCCACTGCCCTATATATCACAATATATTCATTTGGCAGTATTCATCCCAAGTTTAGTGGTGATGCTAATAAATTTGGTATGATATTCAGGTAGAGCAAAGCGATCTGAACAAATCAAAGATAAGCCACTATGTGTAGAAAACATTAAAAACATGTATATTGTGAAATATTTCAATAATGGGTGCTGGTTTTTACAAACTGGCCGTAATTGAGATGACTATTCCTGTTGTTTATCAGCGTACACATTAAATATTTTGAAGTATATATGTTCTTGAATGTTTCATACAGACACTGACTTTTGCACAAATTGCTCGGATTAGCCAAACAATGCATACATAACCAACTTTAGGTAAAATGATGGTACTTAACAGAATCGCTTTGACCTACAAACATTATAGCAATCCAGTAGTACCCATCAGCATAATATAAAATTAGCAGGACCACTTAACCTGGGGTGGTATTGAAAATGAAAATATCTTTAAAATGGTAAGTTATGAGGGCTATTACCTATTATGAAGAATTATGTTAGTGACATTATAGACCCTCATCTTCTCCAACCTGCAAGTGCTGCAACTATCATGGCCAATCAAAACTAATTCCATCATTTCCTAAAACTTTTTGTGAGATGAGGTGTCCTTTTGGATGAATTGATTACTTCTGAAATATATACTGGTTTATATGGTCATCTCTCATCTGATTACAACATGTTTTTACTATGCCCAGATGCAATACCCATTTTAGGATCGCAACATGTGGCTGCTGCATGAAGCAAACAGCTGGTCATTCCATTTAGTAAAAGTGTCTAGCATGTTTCGTAGCTTGGTCACTTAAATCAGATCAGCTGTTAAATGTTCATAACAAATTTTGAAAACCTGTTTTATTCAATCTGTACATTTCTGTTGATTAGAGGACAATTGTTACCTGATTTTTGGTAAAGCACACCAGTTTCCAAGGCATGTTCAGTCATGAAGAGCTCATGTTGTGTGTCGGGGTCAACACATCCTCAGCAGCAATTTCCAGCTAATCCCATTGTGTGTGGTCAATTGTGCTCTTAAGTCGATCAGATAATTCGGATAGTTCTTTAAAAAGTGTCATACATATGCTGTGGCCTTGGTGGTATTGTATACTTGTGGTGCGTAACATGCTGAAATCGTTTTTTGGCAATTATCTTAAAAACCATTGACTTTTGGACATGAAAATGTATTACTGACCCCCCATAATATGGATTTTCAGGGTCAAGAGCTCCTTGAAGGTCAATCCCATCCGATAATGGTACAGAAATTATACCTAAATGTGGTACTGATGGATATAGATCAATAAAATTCGAATTGGGGGCTCAGCTTTGAGATAAAAGTGCTGAACCCCAAAATTGGTCCCTTAAAAATGGATTGTTTTTGGTTTTTGGCAATTATCTTAAAAACCATTGACTTTTGGATATGAAAATGTATTACTGACCCCCCATAATGTGGCCATTCCGCACATTTTGAGTTGTTACTCGACCCCCTATGTCCAACGGTTCTGGAGATATAGTCACAGCGGGTGGTAGTACTTCGCGCAAAAAGGGGCGTGGCCATTTGACCCATTTCGCCCTCATTGGGAAATGTGTCACCAACCAAATATTGTTCGTGTACCTTCAATTAGTGGATTCATGAAGAGTTTTGCTCTGGACATAAAAGTGCATACAAAACCACCTCAGCTACTAGAGTAAAGGCGACGTGTGTCAGATATATATATTCGCATTTATATATTAAAGGGGCACAGTACACTAAATCTGGCCATTTATGGGACCATCTCCTTTAATGTCATAAGCATTTATATATTAAAGGGGCACAGTACACTAAATCTGGCCATTTATGGGACCATCTCCTTTTATCGAATTAATTTGAGCCATGGATTACCGAAAAATTCACTCGTATGCTCTATGAACGATGCAAACAACATGGTAATTATAATGAAAATGAATTTATGCCTTGAGTCATACAGTCCCACTTTAAGACGATTTGTAAAACGATCTTATTTTTAATTATTGGTCATTCATGCGGAAGATAAATAAAACGATCGGATTGGGTGTCTGTCTATCTGAATTGTATAGAATCCGCCGAACAAAACAAAATAACAACGCCCAGAGTGATACAAAAAGACTTGTCACCGAGTTCATATCGCCAGTTTCTTGTATTCGGGTTGTATAACAAACTTGGGACAATAATTTATATCGCTGTTCACATAAAATTGGGTGAGTAACGTCTTAATGCTTTTCTGATTCAACGCAACGACCTTTTGCAGACGACATGTCATTCTAACATAATATGTAGCTCAATCGCGACAAATTAACGTCCACTTATCACTACAATTCAGCCTAAATTCACCAACCAGTCATTTGTGACTGTATGGGCGCATGTTAAAAGGACCATAAGTAACTCACTCACTCACAGTGGGTAAATGTGAAAAATCAGAATGGTTTATAAAACCAACATCACTAATAGTAGAGGCTCTTATGTACTCCCGTGTGCACTTTGTGAAGAAATATAGCGACTATGCCAATGACGTTGCTTGATATCTCAGGCACCAGAAAACAAATGTTAGACACCTTGGGGTCGCGACTGGGTGGATTTATGACGTCATCAAGATGGCCGCCATACACAATTTCACAGTATGCACTGAGTCAGTTTCATTAATATCTACTTGTAAATTTATTATAGAAATTTGATTATCTCACCACTGACGTGAAACTAATACCCCATACTTCCATTTGCCAGAAAAAGTGGCCACCATAAACCAAGATGGCCGCCAAAATGGCGACCGAAATTCGGAAATTTGATGATTTTTCACACTTTCCTCTTGAATCATTAACCGATGTTTGAAATTTGTAACGAATAAAGACCTAAATTTGAATAAATTCTAGTATCCAACCATTTCTACAACATAATATGTCATATATTCGGATCTCATTCCTGTCAGCTATATTTAAAATGTGAATTCAAAAATGTGCTATGAAAGTTAACCAAAATTCAATTATGTGATTCTAGCCAAGAGATGAACAGAAAATAACTGAATTTGATAAAGATAATGTAAAAATTTTTAAATATGTGAATTTCCATATAGTTACACTGAAAATAGTGCATTTTCGTTTAAGATGGCGGCCAAGATGGCTGCCAAAATGGAGAAATCACAAAAATCTGCTAATTTTTATTGATATCACTCGTGTGTTGGGGAAAAGTAAATGTGAATATGCAGGAATATGTGCTACTTTTTCGCGGACATCCATCGACTTATGGAATAATTTGTAAATTTGGTGAACCATATAACTGCTTATACCCGAGAATTCAACAGAATTATACCACGGAAATTAAGTCAAATCATCTTCATGGCAGCCACACAAAATAGCAGAATGGGCACTGAGTGCAGCTACTGAGTGAGGAAGAAAATTTAACACAGAAAATGAAAAATATTTCTACGACAATGATAAAATTGCACCAAGCTTCCCTTTGAAAGAACAAGATTGATAAAAAACAAGATGGCTGTCAAAATGGCGACCGAAATATAGAAATGTGTTGAATTGTTACACATGCCCCTTACATCATTTTCGATTATTTGTAAACTGTGGAGAGTAGGACTTGTCTTTGTTTTTATCAGTCATGACACCAAGTACTTTGGAAAACATATTATGCTGTAATTTGTGTCTAATTGTTGTCCATACTCCGAAAAATGCAAATTAAATAATGCCCTATGTAATTTCACAAATAAACTTGCTTCTCGAAGTTCTAGATTAACATTGGACAGAAATAGGCATAATAAAATAAACAAAGGTGTACACAGTTTTAAATATCGTTAGTGTCATTCAATTACACTCGACATTGATCTATTTGACACAAGATGGTCGCCAGAATGGCCGCGAAAACTCAGTTATAAAATGTGACAAATGTTTATATTATCAAACGGCATTTAGCAAAGGAGTTGGATATATTCGCCCAATCTAAATTAGATACTATCATGTTAAGGTATATTGTGACTATGTTTGACCGAACATAGTTTGTTTATAATCGAGAATATATCAGAATGGACTCTTAGAAACCTAACATGAAATTGCCCAATATAATTTGAACGATCCTGCCCTTTTCCTGGGAAGGAAGTCAAACCGGATATGTGCTGACTATCATTATAAGAGCATAACGAGTACTCGGACGCAAAAGAATCGCTGCAGTCATAATACAGACAGAAATCCAACTTTATGGCTATATTATTTCGTTTGGGGCAGATCTGCTTTATTCGTTGCCTATTCTTGATGAATTGTTGACCACGTTGATTTCGCCCGGCCACAAAAATTTAGAAGATTCAGGAAAAATATACCACCTTGACTTCATCTAAGTCGAAGTTGCATTGCTATCATACTGCCACCGGGAAATATAATTGCTCAACTTAGAAATACACAGGCATTACATGGTAGTGCAAACATTATTTCGTATCTAATTATGAAACAGTTGTGTCTAATAAGATACAATAAGGGGAGATTCCATTGTCCAGTTTCTTGTTTTTTGCATATATGTGTTTCATCACCCGAAATTCGTTTGAATAGTTGAGACATTGTCACACTTCTCAAGACGTGAGTCAGCACATGTACCACTCTTGTTACTTCGTCCAATAGATGGTCACTTTGATGGTAGTCTATCTACAACCAACTCACCACAGCAACTACATTTGAATTACAAACTCATCTCGCAAGCTAACAGAGCTCACCACAAAACTCTCCGACTGCATATCAGAGACTCCATATAGAATGTTTGCTTCGGTTGTGGAATGGAGAGTCCATAATACAGATTTAATAAATAAATGTCAATACGGCCGCTGACCTCATAGCAGATACATTGCATGTTCACTTCGATGTAGTCTAACATATGTCAAAACATCAGTATCGGGCAAAAATAGCCTAATGTTTGTCATTCTCCATGTCGAGTCCAGCAAGTGACAATAACGGATCCTCAACTTCTTCCTGGTTGTCAACGAAAAAATATCGTGAAATCAAAATGCCTATGCCTAGTGTCTGGATATTTAGTGATGAAATACCTCATCGAAACACCAGAAGCTCATCTTTGATCCATGCCATATGATGGTGCATCGAAGTAATGAATACAGTGACGGGTCATCAAGATCATTTAATGGAACGTTTATTAAGATTTCTTGCAAAACGTCCACATGGGGACATTCATTAGCATTATACATCAACTGTTAGTTCACAGAAAGTAAAGATATTCGAATCACAAAAACCCCGCAATCGCGAACGAAATCCTTTAATTGTCCATCGAACAAATGTAGTTTATAGAATTTACTGGCAAACCGTACAACCATAATAGTCGGATCCACAAGTAGGCCATTAACAAGCTTGGAATATAGATACTGCGCAAAATTTGGAAGTAATAGATAACAATGTTATGCTTGAATTGAGAGAATATTGTGGATTGTTAGCTATTTGAAGAGTCCATAACTGAAATTTACTTCAACTATTGCTCAAGAAGGTATAAGATTACAACGTTTAACGACCTGAGTTTTCTGCAGACCTGATTTCATTGTAGTGGGATATCAAATGTTCCTGTATAAAACATCTGGAAAGAATACTACAAACTTTCCACCCAATAATAATACATGTACCTCAACATGTCGGTGAGTTGAATTGCCTCTACAGCCAAGTCGATCTGTGCATTTGTACGAGAAATTATTATCAATTTTATCTGGAACATTGCCGATAGCCGATACTATTACAGAAATGCAGGCATTTAAAGAAAATTTGGTGTGAATATGTTTCTTGTATGACATTTTGATGAGACCGCATAACGCAGGCATGAAAGAACTTCGACAAATATGACATAAGTGCATAAGTTCTGCAACGGAAGATGGGGATCATACACGGAACGAACTTGCAGTATATGCGATGTCCAGAAAACTATCTATGTGGAACTCAAATACACATGTATACCAATTGAACTCATTATATGAGGCTATCTTCCTATCCTAGCTTGATCAAAATCAGCCACGCTTTCGCAAATCTTGGGTGTGGAGTCTCTAGTCGCTCTCTATCGCATGTAATAAGCAGAGGTTTGGTAGAAATCCGCCAATGCGATTCTTCTTCGCAGACACATAGAGCTCACATCTGAACGCTCTCGTTTGGTAGTCTGCGACAAAGCAATTAATGTCATATAATCCCCTGATGCACACAAAATATGAACTAGATGTTATTCAAGGACGAGCAATTGTAAATTTTCTCAGTTTCACAAAAGTATACCCTGTGTTTTCGTACATGTATATTAATAAGAACGAATCACACAAATATTAGCTCCTATTCTTATAATAGGACTTAGTGTACACTAATTATTAAGCTTGTTAACATGGAAGATGTCTGTAATGTCAACGCATTATATGCCGCTACTGTTTTTGGGTACTGCATTGTGTGATGTCCATTCAATTAATTTCCGGGAGCAGCTGAATTTCGGTAGAATTGACTTAGTATGATGGCATTACATGAACAATACAGGAGTCAAGTGAAAAATTCTTAGCCAAACCCCATAAGGGGGGTGATATCAAGGGGAAGTAATTAAAGTATTGCTCAATACCGACATCCTTATTGTTGAGGTAGGGATTTTTCTCCAGTCGAGTCACCCAATCAGGACATTTCCGATGTACATGGAATGATGGATGTAATCAGCATATATTCAGATTTGGATATTTTCAAATAGGTCAACATCAGATGAATTTATCTACTTTTCATGGTTTCTGTTTCCATTCTCATGAAATCTCGGATATAAGCAGCTACTGTTCGCAAAATATTCATATTGTATCAGCATTCCTGGCACTTTTGTCAAGAGGGGAACAAATGTGTTTACCAGTAGTCACTGAAACCGACATTAGGAGCGTTATCAATGAAAACTAGCAAATTTGGATGATTTCTCCATTTTGGTAACCATCTGAGTCACCATCCTGAATTTAGATTAATATGGATAATAATATGATAATCTAACATATCATGGTTGTCGATTGATTAGATAGTATAATTCATTCAAAATAAGGTTGCTAGTAGCCACCGATTTCAAACCGCTGTGAATAATTTAAGAGGCGAGTGTGAAAAATCATCAATTATTAGAATTTCGGTCGCCGTTTTGGGAGCCATCTTGGATTTTGAGGTCCAAATTGCACCGTCAAGAGGAAGTGTGATCCAATGGTATTATTGGTCGTGAAACATAATCATTTCACTATCTAAATTTTCCTCCCAGACTCAATGCCAACTCTGAAATTGTTCATCGTTGCCATTTGATGATTTCATCTCAATTTCGTCGTTTCATTCTCTCAAATTCTTGAGTATAAACAGCCATTGTTCACAAACTATTCATATCTCCATGTTATTACGCCAACACGGAGCATATATATTCACATATATTCACTAAATCGCACATTAGGGGTGATATCAAAGAAAATTTGACAAATTTTAGTGATTTATCAATTTTGGCAACCATTTTGGTCGCCATCTTGAATACAGATGCACTTTTTTGGTTGTAATTATATGGCAATCTATATGTTTAAACCTGTTGCAAATGTTTGTCATCAAATTCAACTATTTTCTGGCTAACACTTGGCTTGAATTACAAAATCGATATTTGGTAAAATTTCATAGCATATTTATGAATTCACATTTTGACGACATTTTGTAGAAATAAGACCCAAAGTATGACATATTATCATGTTCAAATGGTTAGGTGTTCAAATTTATTTAAAATTAAGTTGCTATTAGCCACCAATTTCAAACAACCGTGAATGTTTTAAGAGACATGTATGAAAATTCATCATTTTCCCGAACTTCGGTCGCCATTTTGGCGACCATCTTGGTTAAATGTGGTCAATTTTTCTGTCAAAGTGAAGCCTGTTACCATAGTATCACAACAGTAGAGAAATATTAAACTTCCTACCATAAATTCACTACTAGCTTTTAATCAAACTGATTCAGTGCCTACTCTGAAATGTTGGAAGGCGGCCATTTTTATGACGTCATAAATCCACCCAGTCGCGACCTCCAGGTGTCTAACATTTGTTTTCTGGTGCCCCAGATATCAAGCAACATCATGAGCATAGTGGCTATATTTCTTCACAAAATGCACACGGGAGCCAAAAAATGGACATAAGAGCCTCTACTATAAGAAGTACATGGAATATAGGTAGACTTTGAAAAGCCTGAGTTTAGTGTGCCTTTCATTTGTAGAATGAGGTCCCCAGAGGGTGAATTTGGTGATGCTATCCCACAAATCGGGCTAGCATCGCCAAAATCTCCCTAGGGGGACCTCATTCTGCATGGCCTCACCTGCTATGGGAGACATAGACTCAGATTGCAGTTCCCAAATGGTGAATATTGCGATGTATAGTATATTGTATACCCATTGGGAACCTGGTTATAATACACCAAATACAAATTAGTAGAGTGATTTCCCCTGGGACCCCCAAGCTAGGATCAGCATAAAACATATCCTGGCAGCTGAATGGTCAATGATACATGGATGAAAATTGCACGAAAAAATGCACAAACGTGTTTCCCGACGAGAAACATCAAATATAGCCACATGGTGAACAGTTACGGCTGTCAAATTGGCGAATAATTTATGGGAGGGGTTGGTGTTTTTTTCGATGTCATTGTTTTCTAAATTTTAAGGGTAGTGTGACGTTTGTCAAACTGCAGCGAGACCGAGATCGTCGACAAGTACTTTTGAGCACATTTTCTTGTGTCTAAAAGGGCGTTCTTCAATTTGTGATACTGGTGCAGGGTCAAAGCTTTCCTGCGAATACAGGGCAGCGGGATTTGTTAACACTGAGGCCTATGCAAATCATTTGGTGTATTGTAACCTATAGTGAAAAATGGTCGTTTTTCAGATTTCTGCTCTGGAACAAATCCCGTGCTCATTATCGCCATAAAACAAATTGGAAACATAAAGCACGCGATACGACAACTAATTTGGCGCGGGAGCCGTTCAATAAAATTAAAAATTAACCCCTCTGATGCCATTTCTGCTTCTCATTGTAGAACCGAAAATTGCCATTTTCGACCTATTTTTGGGCCCATGGGTGCCCCTTTAATGAATGTGAGACCATATTTTTGGGCGCTAGACAACCTAGATGAACACCAAGGCAGATTTGTCGGGTTTGGGCAAGACAAGGGAGTAAAGCGTGACATCAGTATGGGCCATACTATAAAATATGATGCAAAATCGGACCAGTATCGGGTCAACCGAAGTTGAATTGCCCCTTTTAGATGACAGGTTGACAAAAATGCCTATCCTAGAAGTTTGTAGAAACGGTTTGGCGACCCAACGAGCCAACATATCCGCTAATAAATGCATTCTTATGAAGGGAAAATTTTGGTTTTCTGTCGATTTTTTTCGAAAATTGGGTAGGTGCGCCCAATGTGAAACCTAAGTGCGCCCAATTCGCCTAGGGAATCATATGGCATATTTTCCGGAAGTGGTATCTACAAGCTATCAGATCGACGACATGCATGTATGTCGTCATCGTTTACTTTGCCAAAATTCAGCTAAAATGAACTAAAAATGACATTCAAGTCAAGGTAATTTTTATCACATTCAGATATGGGTGGTGGCAGAAAAGGGTTAATAAAGTAAGAACACAGACATGTTTCGAATCAAATTTATTTATTTTGACGTGGGTATATAAATGGACGCAATTTGATATCGTTTGGGCGACTTTCTTATATTTCCATACAGGTTATAATACACCAAATACAAATTAGTAGAGTGATTTCCCCTGGGACCCCCAAGCTAGGATCAGCATAAAACAAATCCTGGCAGCTGAATGGTCAATGATACATGGATGAAAATTGCACAAAAAAATGCACAAACGTGTTTCCCGACGAGAAACATCAAATATAGCCACATGGTGAACAGTTACGGCTGTCAAATTGGCGAATAATTTATGGGAGGGGTTGGTGTTTTTTTCGATGTCATTTTTTCCTAAATTTTAAGGGTAGTGTGACGTTTGTCAAACTGCAGCGAGATCGAGATCGTTGACAAGTACTTTTGAGCACATTTTCTTGTGTCTAAAATGGCGTTCTTCAATTTGTGATACTCGTGCAGGGTCAAAGCTTTCCTGCGAATTCAGGGCAGCGGGATTTGTTAACACTGAGGCCTATGCAAATCATTTGGTGTATTGTAACCACCTTGATTATGCAATGTGTCGTCTGCCAATGTGTTGATATAGCGAAACGAAATAAAAAAAAGAAATAGAATCTATGTGAAGAAGTTTCTATAGAAAATTGATAATGAAGAAACTTTCCAGTGGAGATATGGCCTAAGCAGAATGAGGTCCACAGATGATAAATTTAGTGATGCTAGCCCGCTATACGGGATAGCGTGACTAAATACACTCTCTGTGGACTTCATTCTGCAAAGGACAGGTACTAGACATTGTTCTTACAGGGGGTGGGTCCGGAAACAAATTCCGGACACTAAGCGCAAATTTGTTTTATTTTTTTTTCCGATTCGGGATAGGGACCCACCCCTTCCAAACCGCTTCAAATGACTATTTTACTCAGTTTCCCTGATCGTATCCGATCTATGTTCCGTATCATGATTATAGAAGCATTCCTACTTTTTATTTACCAACAAGACTGTAAAGTTTCAAAACAATTCTCCAATAAATGTGGGCTGCAGGGTGTGCTGATGGATTGACAATTGAAATCCAAGATGGCTGCTGGCGGCCATATTTGTTTTAAACGAATTTTGGGGGAAAAAAGGAGGCTCCCATCTCGAGGTCTCCTCGAAGATCAATATGAAGTTTGGTAACGATTGAATAAGAAACGTAATCTGTAAGGTGTGCTAAAGGATTTGGTCATACACCCACGTTTTATTTTTACGAAATTCGGGAAAAAATGGTAGGTACCCATCGACAGGTCACTCCGAGTATCCATATGACGTTTGGTGATGATCGGATGAGGGATAAGCTCTGTAGGGTGTGTTAACGGATTTAGTGATGCAAAGAGTAAAATCAAAGATAGCTGCCAGCGGCCACATTTTTCATCGAAAATTATTCAAGTTATAGTCTATTTTTATTTGAAGAATCTAGCTATTTTTGTGTTATGTTTTCATTTATATCAGGTTGAATAACTGACTTTTAACAGAACAATTTAAATATGAGCCTTTCCGTGTCAATGTGCATTGATAGATCCTTGATGAAAACATTTAGCAAGCTGACCTTTTTATTACCAATTTCTGTCATCCCTAATAATTAACTGATGGTGAACTCAAACTCCCTACCAATAGATAAGTGCATACCTATTACATAATAAAAGCATTCTTAAAACCTTTTGTCCCATTATTTTGAAAATTACTCTTGAAAAAAAATTACGGGGCCAGGATGAATTGTGTAAGCTGGGCTGCTGAACCACCCACCACCCACCCACGCCTAGTGTTCGGAAAATATTACAGACCCCCCTGGTTCTTATCTTTAATATTGACAAATCTCCGCTGAGGATATTTCGCATGTTGATACCATTGTTATGTAAACATTACTGTTACAGTGGAAATACAGATACACCATGCCTTTAATTGGATTTACAAGGGTATGTCCTTTTTAAGTGGGCTTTACGTGGCTTTTACCGGAGTATATAATTGTTTACCTGGGTTTTACCAGAGTATAATCTGCAAATTCTTGACTCCATCAAGCATGTTCTGATTTACATGGGTTTTACCCATGTATGTTCTGTTTCACCAGCATTTTACGAGAGTAAAGTTGGGTACACCATGCCTTTATACTTGGAATTTACATTGGTATGTACTTTTTACATGGACTTTACATGGATGTTACCAGAGTATATCATTGTTTATATGACTTTACCACATATTACCACTTTACCAGATTAGAACCTGGTATACCATGTTTTATCGGGCTTTTACCAGAGTGTTTTAAAAGACATATTATGGACTTGTTCGGGTGCGTGAAACTGATAAATTAGTTCGCAGGTGCTATGTCAACTGGGGGAATGTAGCATTATACTAACATCGCCGAAAATCTCATAGAAATCGACCATACCACTCCATAGAAAACACCGTCTGAACTACGCTCAATTGTAAATATTATGCATCTCGATTCGGGACGCAATAATGGGTGATAAACTAACGCAAATGATTTTTCCATCGAGACCCATTGCATTTAATTAATATATAAGAATGACAATTTGTGTTGTAAATTTGGATTAATATTCGTAAAAATAACTACTTTCATCAAGAGTATTCTCCATTTGTATTTGCATACTAGTCCCATATACTCATTTAAGTTATTGTATAGTCACTAGTCAGTGAGTGGCTTGAGTTTACTCACCGTATCAAAATAATGTTTGAGACGATCATGTTTGCCATGCGTTTACCAATCCACTATCCCTCAATTAATTTAGATTACGTCTTGTACACGGAAATTCGAAAATTAATTTATGGCTCCATCAAATTATGAACTTTGATTTTAAGATTACCGATTAACCTGAACGTTCACTGAATACATCTTCGACTCAAATTACTTATTTTTCTATATATTATCGATCTTAGATCGTTGTTAGTACTGGGAATTTATTGAAAATGGCGTACAGTAACCCTTTAATAAACGACATAGGTGGTTTCAAACCACCTATGTCGTTTGTTGAACTTATTAATTGAACATATCCCACAAATGAATATGATTCTTTCCACACTTTCTGTTGTCTGTCGTCTGCTCATTATTCTGGAAGGTTACACTGGTGTAAATATTTTCCATAGGCTTCAGTGCTAACGTTTTAGCGTATACTGTTGGCAATATAAATTTTGGGTCCAAAATTTTCTTTAAATCTGAAAAATTTACATTTGGGGAAACTTTTAACGCAAAAAACTCATGTCCGTATAGCAGGGAATTCGCCTTTAAATCTTGTGTTTTCGTAACTGGTGTCAGAACCGCAAACAAAAATACTGTCATATTTTAGACCACACCAAAAAATTCAAACTTCACTACAAAGGGTTAATTCCTGTGCCAATGGCTATTTTACCTATGGGAAATCATAGGGAAGAGGTGTGATGATTTGTTTTATGCAAAAAGCACACAATGCTATTGACCAATCAGGGCCCAGTGTCTTATTTTATTCTCTCCTATATATTCCACCCGCATCCGCTAGATGTCACTCCGAACCCTATTTACACCAGTGTATACTAAAGCGATAGCCCGCTTTTTCGCGGAATAATGGTAACTCCCTACATTTCTTCAGAATTGCCCATCAATGGAAAAAATGTGTACAAAAACAATATCACTTCTGTGGTTCTTTATTTATCACACACAATTTAACCCCACTCCTTTAACACATTATTCATCAAAAAAGCACAATGTTCCACCACAAGTCATGTTCAGGCCCCATTTTCACACATGTTTTGGGGTCTGGTGTTGCAAACTTGAATCAGCTATGGAAGACTGTACAAGATTTTTTCCATGAGAGAACTTCTGGTGATGTGAGGTCATTGAGTCCAGATCTGATCAGCTGAGCATCAAGCACACGGGAGACTAAAATATGACATTTTCAGGTCTGCAAGGGTGATCCAAGTCAATTTATTCCAAGATAACTGGATGTGGGTGTATATTGAATTAGTTGAACAATGATATGCTTTCTTTGAACTGCTGAAGCATTTTCTTAAATGTGTCCAAGTTTTAGTGCTATTAACCTTCAAATGGCCATACCCAACAGTGAAAATGACACACTTTTATGATATATATCTGTATATCACTGGCTATAAAATCCAAAATACTTGTTAGATTAGATTCTTATAACAATTGATATGTGTGTCATTGACATGCTCATGTTAATGTGTCATTTGCATTATCATATGACTATTACCACCTTGACAAAATTTGAAAATGCCTTGAAATATCAGGGGGGGGGGAACTTTTTTTTGCAACACGTATGCTGGGGGTGGTGGGTGTCAAAATAAGCCAAAAGCTATTTTTTCCGTGACAATTTTTTTTATTTTTTCCTTCACACCTTTTATTGGATTTTTACTAGTTTGTTCTGGTTTGTAACACTAAGAAATCAATAATAAGGAACTGCAGCAACACTAAACACGCTAGGGTCATTGGATGTTGGTTTGTTCCTCTTTAGGACAAGGGAAAGTATTCTTAATGCAGCTGAATCGCCCATGCAGTATTCTATGTAATTAACATCAAATAAGGATAACTTTAAAGAAATAAATTTAATGCCAAATCTGGTTAAACATGGACATTAAACACTGATGTATACACTGATGTATAAAGAAAAAAACATGTAACATACCTAGACTTGTCAGTGGATAACACAATTATCTCATACAAGATTCCTGAATTCCTACAAGATAAAAAGTTTTCCCAGTTATAAAATTCCTAACCAATCCTGACCAATCTGAATCAATTGGAATCAATCGTAACATTAACTTTCTTTGATTTCCCATTGGTGCTCCTGTGTGCTCTAGTGTATTGCTATATGTGCGATAGGCATGTTTTAGTAATGTCTAATAAGTCTGGGTGGCACGTAGCATATAATAATTTAACCTATCTGACATAATACAATCACCTATCTGGTGTAAAACAATATCACCTATCTGCACCCCCGTGTACGTGGTACGGCCAAAGCCGAGGGTACGGCCAAAGCCGAGGAAATGGAAAAGTCATTTTCACGTATATGATATGGGGATATGTTTGTTTCTCATCGTAAAACAGGCATCGAGCATCATATGTGTATAACCACACGAAGCAGGAGTATTTATCCACCAGTTGTCAATCAGTTTTCCCAGATCAGACCATTCATTTTGTTTTGGCGATTTTTTTCAATGGTGTTTTTGCTTTTGCTCACTCAAATTTTCGAGAACATCCATTCACTAGTATAGTTCCTGGACTTCCACGCTTCCAAAACAAATGCCGGTATATAGTTGAATTTGTCAATGAAGCATAGGATTTGACAGAATTTTAAAAATCAGTGTCGCGTCGTTCTCAATATCCGCGCGATATGAAGGGACCAATGTCGGTCCAGAAAGATTCGAAAGGCACAGATGAAGATGCGACCAAACGCCGAGTTTCTCTGCAGTAAATATGCGTATTACTTAAGGAGTTCTGATGAGTTTTCGAGTGTTTATGTGTATCTGAGACTGATCAATTGGACTGCGAATGACATCGGAAATATGAATCCATAAGATATTCAATATAGTGTGTGCATATATATTATGAATGTGTTTCAATTGAAATTAATTGAACATCCATCTCAGCATTTAGATTTGCGATCTCAAGAACGTGAATGAATGATAACGCGATGCCTTGATCACACGCACGTGAATGCTGCCGTTCGCATGCATGCAGCTAATCGGATATTCGTTTAGTATTAACATACTTGGAGTTTGTATATATATATATATAGACCACACATGCCGGACGACACGCTACGGCGTATCAACGATTTGTTATAATCATGATTATTTTACAGACTTTATGACTCGTTCCCACTCGAATAGACCGTTTCGCGACAATGAAACCGAATCATCTTATCGAATATCCATATATCGTATTTCTCCAAATTATGCAATTCTGGCTTTTTTAAGAGTCATAAAATTGTAGCCTTCATGAACTACACCCTTCCCACTGGCCACTACATTCGCGTAGTCAACTCCAAGCCATGCTCTATTCATATACTAAGCTTTAAAATAAATTGACTGCAAAGCTGTGGAAATATGGTGACACTCCACAGTTTCAACAGGTATGGGCCCAGAAATAGGGGGCCCATAGATTCATTGAAATTTATCTGGAGTATGATCCCAAACCATATAGACAATATGTATATGCCTGAAATTAGTGCAGAATAGGCATTCAGAATTTGATACATAATTTCCATAATATATGGGCTATCAAGAGTTATGGCCCTTGATCTTTTGATCGAAAATGTGATTTTTATTCAAAAAATGACCAAAATATTGCATTTTCATACCCAAGAGGCACGAATACCAGATTTTTTCAAGCATGGTCACCAATATTGGTTTAAAGGCCTCTGGCTTCCAACATCAATGTGAAAAAATTTCAAACTTTCGCCGTTAAATTTTCCAGAAAATCAATTTTTAATGCAGATGACAAATTTTGGGTGCTGAAAAATTGACCCAGTATCTAGAGCCACTGTTTCGCAGAAAACGCTACTGCTGTCTATGGGTGGGGTCAAGGTAACTTGCACTTAATTTTTTGATCAGTCTAGAACACCTTCTAAAATTACACAAATTCATATCCCACCTTGTCTCAATATACATACCACATGAATGGTGCCAGAAACCACTAGCACTTTATATCTATGAAATCACCCCTACTGATCATTCGAAACTGTGGAGTGTCACCTTAAGGGGAATGCAATTTCATTAATCTTTAATAGGGACCACACCTCCATATTCTCTGCATTATACCGCTTAAAATGATATATTACACCCCATGCGTTATTGCAATCACAGGCAGCAAGATTGGGTGGGGATTTACATGCACCCCCATGATTTCACCTCTTTTGGGTCTTTCAGAACCCAATGACGTTATGGTTGACGTAGTGACAAAATGTATATAATCAACCATCATTTATAGCTTGAAAAAGGTCTGAAATGCTAAAATGTTGTATAAAATATATTATGAGATGCATATTTTCCTCAGATATCAAAATAAAACATAATATTTCATGCAACTACTATCTTTAATACTCTCCCAAAACCATGGGTTAAACAATTCCAAGTCCTATTTAGCATTAAGGGAAAGCTATACAAGGTTATGACATCACATGAACAATATGTTGTCAAGTGAAATATGTCCAGAGAAACCTAAATTATTAAATTTCACACTTGTGAATAAGAAAGACTGAATATCTAATCTTTTAAATCACCCCTACTGACCATTCGAAACTGTGGAGTGTCACCTATGATATTTAACAAAAACGATTAAAAATCCACTGCAGTCAAGAATATACTGCTAGAGACCAGTCCTGATGTTCATTACTAGATTCACTGAATCTCAATGTAGGAGGTTTGGTCCTGGTTTTCTCTGTATGTTTGTGTTTTGCAGTCCACAAGGGGGTGGGTGTCAAAACATGGCTGGAAAAAATTCTATGAAATGGAAAACAATTTGGGGTCGGGGGTGGGTGGGTCCAATAAGTGGTTATGAGCAAAAAAGTAGCATACGTGTCTGGAAATTTATGAAAAATCATACAATTTTTTTGGCTGATGTAAGTGAAAGAAGACACCAGCAGCAAGAATATCCACTCGTGTATGAGAGATTCATTGGACTGAAAGACTAAGCTGTGAAAAATGCATTAAAATACTTTAAAGTGACTCCCAGGAATAAAAAATAAAAAATGCCAAAAAGCTCATTGTTCCCTTTAGGTTACACTGGTGTAAATGTTTTCCATAGGCCTCAGTGCTAACGTTTTAGCGTATACTGTTGGCAATATAAATCTTTAAATATGAAAAATTGGCATTTGGGAAAACTTTTTACGCAAAAAACTCATGTCCGTATAGCAGGGAATTCGCCTTTAAATCTTGTGTTTTCGTAACTGATGTCAGAACCGCATAAAAAAATACTGTAATATTTTAGACCACACCAACAAATTCAAACTTCACTACAAAGGGTTAATTCCTGTGCCAATGGCTATTTTACCTATGGGAAATCATAGGGAAGAGGTGTGATGATTTTTTATGCAAAAAACACACAAGGCTATTGACCAATCAGGGCCCAGTGTCTATTTTATTCTCTCCTATATACCCCGCATCCGCTAGATGTCACTCCGAACCCTATTTACACCAGTGTAACCGGAACCGGCCCCCTCCGGATGAATACTAGATCCTTCCCGCGTATAACTGGATGGAAGAATACATATTATAGGCGCGACTTAGATCGCAACATATGTTATACATGTAAGTCTTGTGATGTTCATAAGGATTCAAGAAAAGATCGATTGCGTGTTATTTAGGTTTTACAGTATATAGACATTCTGTTAAAAAATGTCATTATTTTAAGTTACGTTATAATACGCCCATTCAAATAGTGCCTAATGTTTAGCAAAGATATCATTGACCATATAACCGCAGTGGTCGCTTCCTTTGTCTGTCTCGAGTATTCTTATCTGTGAATTACTTGGCTTGGGGGGTCGTCAAGCTATATGTATCAGATATATTGTTTCTTGATTGATGCGGTATGTTCCACATGTTTAAACTTGTGGAACAACCTCCGACAGAGAACAATGGCATTCAATGATAAATGAGCTGCTCACAGCCAAATATACCTTGCCAACATGAAAAGATAACAATGACAAAGATGTGACAAAAGACAGAGACGTGGTGATTGTGGTGGTTGTGTTTCACAACCAACTGTGCAGTATACAAATACGTCCTTAGAGAATCAGGACGAAGATTTGAGCCGAAACAAATTTGGGTCGTAAAGTTAAAAATGGGTCATAAATAGGCAAAGTCCGAAAATAAGCGGAAATTGTCGGAAATAACTTCAGAATTGTAAATGGCCACAAGGGAAGAAACAAAAAAAATGGTTCTAATTTCATAAATAGGTCGGAAAGTGACTCGCCACTCTGCTCGGTCGGAAACAAGTTGGAAAAAGATGCAAATCACCCCAAATTCGTTACTCTGCAATCCTGACTGACATAGAAGCAATGTCACGGATCGCCACTATTGAAGATCCCCGAAAATTGCTGACCAGATTCGGGTATCTCCGGAGGATCTTCAAAATCGGGGCTCTATATATAGCTACGTGAAAGTTGTGAGGCTGTTGTTATTGTTGTTGTGTGTGTCAGAGTGTGTGATTTATTGTACTTTAGAATTGTATTTCAATCTACTATTATGCTGTTCTAGTATATAGAATGACGGCGAATTAACAGTTAATTAATTATTGAATTGATAATTAAATATTACCGGTGTATATGTACTCTAGTAGCTGAGGGCGTTTTGTATGCACTTTTATGTCCAGAGCAAAACTCTTCACGAATCCACTAATTGAAGGTACACGAACAATATTTGGTTGGTGACACATTTCCCATTGAGGGCGAAATGGGTCAAATGGCCACGCCCCTTTTTGCGCGAAGTACTAACACCCGCCGTGACTATATCTCCAGAACCGTTGGACATAGGGGGTCGTGTGACCACTCAAAAGGTGCAGAATGGCCACACTATGGGGGGTCAGTAATACATTTTCATATCCAAAATTCAATGTTTTTTAAGATAATTGCCAAAAACCGAAAAAAAAACTATTTTTAAGGGCCCAATTTTGGGGGTCAGCACTTTTATCTCAAAGCTGAGCCCCCAATTCAAATTTTATTGATCTATATCCATCGGTGCCACATATAGGTATAATTTATGTACCATTATTGGATGAGATTGACCTCCAAGGAGCTCTTGACCCTGAAAATAAGGTTTTTGGATGGAATATATTGGTCGTAGAATGAAAAACAGACATTTTCCCAATAACAAAGATGTTGAGGAAATCATCAATTATACGGTATTTGATCAGTAACCTAAATCTCCTACAAAAAGGTTACCTGGTGATATAATTTGAATGTAGTTCATCTTTTGTTATCTAGATTTCATGGCCTTTGATGTGAGATGGCTGCCAAAATGGTTATAAATGGAATGACATATATCACATTAGCAATATACTTGTAAATGAGTTCAATGTGTTATTTTCTTTAAACTTATGGAAGAACAGGGTGTTTTTATGGTATTCTAATGTTGAATTGAATTATACTCAGCCCACAAGTAGGTTTAGTAAATGTTGAGTTACTACAATTTGATCAATCAGTATGATTCAGTAGTCGAGCAGGTTGTGTCTTTATCAGTCCCACATCAATTTTGATTGGCTGCATCACCATTTTGTATAAAGGTTCTACAATTTCCCTAACATGTACATTATTCTAGAACAAATAATGGCTAGCCTGGAGTGAGTTAGAAGAAAAATACAAGCATCAGTTGATATGCAGATATAAATACCTACAAATCTACATTCTGCATGTAGCCATGCTATGCAATCCTCCCTCATGTTTCAACTTATCAAGGAAAAATGATCACATTACCAATGTCTATGATAGTCAGATGTTTTTGTAGATTTTGTAGATTTTGTAGATTTGTGGATGTTGTAATGCAATATAGATCTCCATTATAGTTGCACAAATTAATTTTTCATTTCGTCCCTTTAAATTGACTTTTATTTTTTATGTATGTATATGTGCCACTCCAAAAATGTCAGTAAAAGTACTGTAAACCGTTTGGTTTTATGTTATAGGCACAGGAGATATATATATACTTTACATGTCAAATATTGTGAACCCTGCAAGTACGTGTATGTGTGTCAGTCGCCTTATGTGTGTGATGTACATGCAGTAACTACATGTATATTCTAGTGAAATTTATGGTCTGCACTCTGCAGTATTTCAAAAACATGCTATGGCCATGCCTACATATACATATGTACACTGATTCAAACACAATGATTGTCAGGTTATAATCTATGTTTGAGGAAAGTTACTATGTATTTTTCATTTGTGTTGCATTTGTCAATATTAATGGGTCCCAGGAGTCCAGATGTTACTAGTGCAGAGCCCATTTAATTTTCATGAAACTGGTGGACTTCATGTCTATATTCCTAAATAAACATGACTCTGATTCTTATCAGACCAAGACGGTATTGTGTAGGTTTTACTAGAATTATATTTAGAAAAGACTCAACCATTATTTTTCCACTGCCCTTATCACAATATATTCATTTGGCAGTATTCATCCCAAGTTTAGTGGTGATGCTAATACATTTGGTATGATATTCAGGTAGAGCAAAGCGATCTGAACAAATCGAGGATAAGCCACAATGTGTAGAAAACATTAAAAACATGTATATTGTGAAATATTTTAATAATGGGTGCTGGTTTTTACAAACTGGCCATAATTGAGATGACTATTCCTGTTGTTTACCAAACATCAGCGTACACAATAAAAATTTGAAGTATATATGTTCTTGAATGTTGCATACAGACACTGACTTTTGCACAAATTGCTCGGGTTAGCCAAACAATGCAAAAATAACCAACTTTAGGTAAAATGATGGTACTTGACAGAATTGCTTTGACCTACAAACATATCAATCCAGCAGTACCCATCAGCATAATATAAAATTAGCAGGACCACTTAACCTGAGGTGGTATTGAAAATGAAAATATCTTTAAAATGGTAAGTTATGAGGGCTATTAGCTATTATGAAGAATTATGTTAGTGAAATTATAGACCCTCATCTTCTCCAACCTGCAAGTGATGCAACTATCATGGCCAATCAAAACTAATGTGGGACTGACAAAGGCTCATTCTACTATTGATTGAATAGTGATCATTCCATCATTTCCTAAAACATTTTGTGAGATGAGGTGTCCTTTTGTAAGAATTGATTACTTCTGAAATATATACTGGTATATATGGTCATCTCCCATCTGATTACAACATGTTTTTACTATGCCCAGGTGCAATACCCATTTTAGGATCGCAACATGTGGCTGCTGCATGAAACAAACAGCTGGTCATTCCATTTAGTAAAAGTGTTTAGCATGTTTCATATCTTGGTCACTTAAATCAGATCAGCTGTTAAATGTTGATAACAAATTTTGAAAACCTGTTTTGTTCAATCTGTACATTTCTGTTGATTAGAGCACAATTGTTACCTGATTTTTGGTAAAGCACACCAGTTTCTAAGGCATGTTCAGTCATGAAGAGCTCACGTTGTGTGAGGGTCAAGAGCTCCTTTGAGGTCAATCTCATCCAATAATGGTACAGAAATTATACCTATATGTGGCACCGATGGATATAGATCAATAAAATTTGAATTGGGGGCTCAGCTTTGAGATAAAAGTGCTGACCCCCAAAATTGGGCCCTTAAAAATGGATTTTTTTTGGTTTTTGGCAATTATCTTAAAAAACATTGAATTTTGGATATGAAAATGTATTACTGACCTCCCATAATGTGGCCATTCCGCACATTTTGAGTGGTCACACGACCCCCTTTGGCCAACGGTTCTGGAGATATAGTCACGGCGGGTGTTAGTACTTCGCGCAAAAAGGGGCGTGGCCATTTGACCCATTTCGCCCTCAATGGGAAATGTGTCACCAACCAAATATTGTTCGTGTACCTTCAATTAGTGGATTCGTGAAGAGATTTGCTCTGGACATAAAAGTGCATACAAAACGCCCTCAGCTACTAGAGTATTTTGGAGATCCTACACTTCCTTATTGTGATAACATGAAAATTTTCTTAGCTGTACAGTCCTTCATACGCGAGACAAATCAGGATTTGTTTTACTAACTCTGCTAAATAATGATACGTACAAGCCAGCAAGCGAAACAAAGAAACAAAGAAATCCGACTTTAAATCAAACACTTATACAAACTTATGACAAACTCGGGAGTGGGGGTGACCGGTGATATGTATATATGTTCAACTTGTTTTTGCTAGTCATGTTGCTTTGCCATTACTAATTATTTTATTTTTCAATGTAATAACATATGGGAGAGGGGGTACCCATAAGTGAGTCAGCACTTGTCCTCCAATCCCATTGTCTGTATATACAATGTTTGTGTCATATTTAATATGTTACATAAATTAGACAAATAAATATGTTTAAACTAAACTAAGATACATTCACATAGCAAATTTCAAGTCGATAGCTCCACCCGTTTCCGAGATCTCGTCTGCGCATGCGCGAAGCTGGCATCGCACGGGCTCGGCGATCCGATAAAATTCGTATCCGGTGCAAGATACATTCACATAGCAAATTTCGAGTCGATAGCTCCACCCGTTTCCGAGATCTCGTCTGCGCATGCGCTGCACGGGCGCCGCACGGGCTCGCCAATACGACAACGACGACCGCCTGGTCAAACTACACACACGTACCAAGTTTCGTCCCGATCGGTCGAGAATCGTAGATTTGTATAAATGACAGACAGACCAACAGACAGACAGAGGTCTTCAAAATATATATGAGACTAGCCGATGAGCCCGACGTTGTCCGGGCTATTCAAAAAACAAATTTCAAGTCGATAGCTTTACCCAGCCCGACGTTGTCCGGGCTCTGCCCGTTTCCGAGATCTGGTCTGCGCATGCGCGAAGCTGGCGTCGCACGGGCTCGGCGACCCGATAAAATTTGTATCCGGGGCAAGATACATTCACATACCAAATTTCAAGTCGATAGCTCCACCCGTTTCCGCGATCTGGTCTGCGCATGCCCGAAGCTGGCGTCGCACGGGCTCGGCGACCCGATAAAATTCGTATCCGGGGCAAAATACATTCACATACCAAATTTCAAGTCGATAGCTCCACCCGTTTCCGAGATCTCGTCTGCGCATGCGCGAAGCTGGCGTCGCACGGGCTCGGCGATCCGATAAAATTCGTATCCGGGGCAAGATACATTCACATAGCAAATTTCGAGTCGATAGCTTCACCCGTTTCCGAGATCTCGACTGCGCATGCGCTGCACGGGCGCCGCACGGGCTCGCCAATACGACAACGACGACCGCCTGGTCAAACTACACACACGTACCAAGTTTCGTCCCGATCGGTCGAGAATCGTAGATTTGTATAAATGACAGACAGACAAACAGACAGACAGAGGTCTTCAAAAATATATCTGAGACTAGCCGATGAGCCCGACGTTGTCCGGGCTATTCAAAACCCAAATTTCAAGTCGATAGCTCTACCCAGCCCGACGTTGTCCGGGCTCTGCCCGTTTCCGAGATCTGGTCTGCGCATGCGCGAAGCTGGCGTCGCACGGGCTCGGCGACCCGATAAAATTTGTATCCGGGGCAAGATACATTCACATACCAAATTTCAAGTCGATAGCTCCACCCGTTTCCGCGATCTGGTCTGCGCATGCCCGAAGCTGGCGTCGCACGGGCTCGGCGACCCGATAAAATTCGTATCCGGGGCAAAATACATTCACATACCAAATTTCAAGTCGATAGCTCCACCCGTTTCCGAGATCTCGTCTGCGCATGCGCGAAGCTGGCATCGCACGGGCTCGGCGATCTGATAAAATTCGTATCCGGGGCAAGATACATTCACATAGCAAATTTCGAGTCGATAGCTTCATCCGTTTCCGAGATCTCGACTGCGCATGTGCTGCACGGGCGCCGCACGGGCTCGCCAATACGACAACGACGAGCGCCTGGTCAAACTACACACACGTACCAAGTTTCGTCCCGATCGGTCGAGAATCGTAGATTTGTATAAATGACAGACAGACAAACAGACAGACAGAGGTCTTCAAAAATATATATGAGACTAGCCGATGAGCCCGACGTTGTCCGGGCTATTCAAAAACCAAATTTCAAGTCGATAGCTCTACCCAGCCCGACGTTGTCCGGGCTCTGCCCGTTTCCGAGATCTGGTCTGCGCATGCGCGAAGCTGGCGTCGCACGGGCTCGGCGACCCGATAAAATTTGTATCCGGGGCAAGATACATTCACATACCAAATTTCAAGTCGATAGCTCCACCCGTTTCTGCGATCTGGTCTGCGCATGCCCGAAGCTGGCGTCGCACGGGCTCGGCGACCCGATAAAATTCGTATCCGGGGCAAAATACATTCACATACCAAATTTCAAGTCGATAGCTCCACCCGTTTCCGAGATCTGGTCTGCGCATGCGCGAAGCTTGTGTCGCACGGGCTCGGCGACCCGATAAAATTCGTATCCGGGGCAAGATACATTCACATAGCAAATTTCAAGTCGATAGCTCCACCCGTTTCCGAGATCTCTTCTGCGCATGCGCTGCACGGGCGTCGCACGGGCTCGCCAATACGACAACGACGACCGCCTGGTCAAACTACACACACATACCAAGTTTCGTCCCGATCGGTCGAGAATCGTAGATTTGTATAAATGACAGACAGACAAACAGACAGACAGAGGTCTTCAACATATATATGAGATTTCGACAGCTCCACCCGTTTCCGATATCTGGTCTGCGCATGCGTGAAGCTGGCGTCGCACGGGCTCGGCGACCCGATAAAATTCGTATCCGGGGTAAGATACATTCACATACCAAATTTCAAGTCGATAGCTCCACCCGTTTCCGATATCTCGTCTGCGCATGCGCGAAGCTGGCGTCGCACGGGCTCGGCGGACCCGATAAAATTCGTATCCGGGGCAAGATACATTCACATAGCAAATTTCAAGTCGATAGCTCCACCCGTTTCCGAGATCCGGGCTCGCCAATACGACAACGACCACCGCCTGGTCAAACTACACACACGTACCAAGTTTCGTCCCGATCGGTCGAGAATCGTAGATTTGTATTAAGGACAGACAGACAGACAGACAGACAGACAGACAAACAGACAGAGGTCTTCAAAATATATATGAGATTAGATATAAGAATGACGTCAGTTTGGATTAATATTAGTATAAAATAACGACTTTGAGCACGGTTATTCTCAATTTCTATTTGATCACCATACCGGAGTGTTTCACATCACTTTAATGGTGCAAGTCTTCGGAACATCATTATTGTTTGTGTCAATATACGTCAATGATGCTCACACAGAACCTGTTAGTCAACCAAAATAAGAGGCGACTAAAAGACTAGTAACAAAATGCCTAGTGGAGGAAAAATGTACCGGATTCATGCAATAATTGTAAAATAGTGAGGTTCATAATGGTTTATATATAGCGCCAGGCATATGTTTTTCAGATATTTAGTAAAAGTACTGCCGAAAGAGAGAATTATCGGGTGCACGGCTAATTGTAAGAGCACTGCATCTCGTTAAAATTTCAATTCACCTGAAGTGTTTTGTCGATTACCACAAAACGTGTATACACACGTATGTTACACCATGACTACAAGTTCGTATATCAATTGCTGACATTGATCAGACATAATAGGTCAGCCATGTATACGACATAAATAGATAATTGTGCACAGCTAATTGCAAGAGCACTGCATGCCGTGCACATTTCAATTCACCTGATGTGTATTGTATATACGGGCTATTCTGAATAAAAATATATGTGAATAAATTTATTTCAAATAAATTGCAGACATTAATCAGACATAATTTGTTAGACATGCACAAATAGCTGGTATCTACGTGGTTTCATTCAGAAGTATCGAAGCTCGTCAACCGCGAAGTCTCGCCAGTTCGAATGTGCATGGTGGGAATACAATATGTGAAGAGTATACGATATTAAGTGGGAGACGCACGTTTTTCATAAATCAGGCAAGAGATTTTCAACAAAGAATTTCTCTGTACTCTAGTAGCTGAGGGCGTTTTGTATGCACTTTTATGTCCAGAGCAAAACTCTTCACGAATCCACTAATTGAAGGTACACGAACAATATTTGGTTGGTGACACATTTCCCATTGAGGGCGAAATGGGTCAAATGGCCACGCCCCTTTTTGCGCGAAGTACTAACACCCGCCGTGACTATATCTCCAGAACCGTTGGCCAAAGGGGGTCGTGTGACCACTCAAAATGTGCGGAATGGCCACATTATGGGGGGTCAGTAATACATTTTCATATCCAAAATTCAATGTTTTTTAAGATAATTGCCAAAAACCAAAAAAAATCCATTTTTAAGGGCCCAATTTTGGGGGTCAGCACTTTTATCTCAAAGCTGAGCCCCCAATTCAAATTTTATTATTCTATATCCATCGGTGCCACATATAGGTATAATTTCTGTACCATTATTGGATGAGATTGACCTCCAAGGAGCTCTTGACCCTCACACAACGTGAGCTCTTCATGACTGAACATGCCTTAGAAACTGGTGTGCTTTACCAAAAATCAGGTAACAATTGTGCTCTAATCAACAGAAATGTACAGATTGAACAAAACAGGTTTTCAAAATTTGTTATCAACATTTAACAGCTGATCTGATTTAAGTGACCAAGATATGAAACATGCTAAACACTTTTACTAAATGGAATGACCAGCTGTTTGCTTCATGCAGCAGCCACATGTTGCGATCCTAAAATGGGTATTGCACCTGGGCATAGTAAAAACATGTTGTAATCAGATGGGAGATGACCATATATACCAGTATATATTTCAGAAGTAATCAATTCTTACAAAAGGACACCTCATCTCACAAAATGTTTTAGGAAATGATGGAATGATCACTATTCAATCAATAGTAGAATGAGCCTTTGTCAGTCCCACATTAGTTTTGATTGGCCATGATAGTTGCATCACTTGCAGGTTGGAGAAGATGAGGGTCTATAATTTCACTAACATAATTCTTCATAATAGCTAATAGCCCTCATAACTTACCATTTTAAAGATATTTTCATTTTCAATACCACCTCAGGTTAAGTGGTCCTGCTAATTTTATATTATGCTGATGGGTACTGCTGGATTGATATGTTTGTAGGTCAAAGCAATTCTGTCAAGTACCATCATTTTACCTAAAGTTGGTTATTTTTGCATTGTTTGGCTAACCCGAGCAATTTGTGCAAAAGTCAGTGTCTGTATGCAACATTCAAGAACATAAATTATATACTTCAAAATTTTATTGTGTACGCTGATGTTTGGTAAACAACAGGAATAGTCATCTCAATTATGGCCAGTTTGTAAAAACCAGCACCCATTATTAAAATATTTCACAATATACATGTTTTTTAATGTTTTCTACACATTGTGGCTTATCCTCGATTTGTTCAGATCGCTTTGCTCTACCTGAATATCATACCAAATGTATTAGCATCACCACTAAACTTGGGATGAATACTGCCAAATGAATATATTGTGATAAGGGCAGTGGAAAAATAATGGTTGAGTCTTTTCTAAATATAATTCTAGTAAAACCTACACAATACCGTCTTGGTCTGATAAGAATCAGAGTCATGTTTATTTAGGAATATAGACATGAAGTCCACCAGTTTCATGAAAATTAAATGGGCTCTGCACTAGTAACATCTGGACTCCTGGGACCCATTAATATTGACAAATGCAACACAAATGAAAAATACATAGTAACTTTCCTCAAACATAGATTATAACCTGACAATCATTGTGTTTGAATCAGTGTACATATGTATATGTAGGCATGGCCATAGCATGTTTTTGAAATACTGCAGAGTGCAGACCATAAATTTCACTAGAATATACATGTAGTTACTGCATGTACATCACACACATAAGGCGACTGACACACATACACGTACTTGCAGGGTTCACAATATTTGACATGTAAAGTATATATATATCTCCTGTGCCTATAACATCAAACCAAACGGTTTACAGTACTTTTACTGACATTTTTGGAGTGGCACATATACATACATAAAAAATAAAAGTCAATTTAAAGGGACGAAATGAAAAATAAATTTGTGCAACTATAATGGAGATCTATATTGCATTACAACATCCACAAATCTACAAAATCTACAAAATCTACAAAAACATCTGACTATCATAGACATTGGTAATGTGATCATTTTTCCTTGATAAGTTGAAACATGAGGGAGGATTGCATAGCATGGCTACATGCAGAATGTAGATTTGTAGGTATTTATATCTGCATATCAACTGATGCTTGTATTTTTCTTCTAACTCACTTCAGGCTAGCCATTATTTGTTCTAGAATAATGTACATGTTAGGGAAATTGTAGAACCTTTATACAAAATGGTGATGCAGCCAATCAAAATTGATGTGGGACTGATAAAGACACAACCTGCTCGACTACTGAATCATACTGATTGATCAAATTGTAGTAACTCAACATTTACTAAACCTACTTGTGGGCTGAGTATAATTCAATTCAACATTAGAATACCATAAAAACACCCTGTTCTCCCATAAGTTTAAAGAAAATAACACATTGAACTCATTTACAAGTATATTGCTAATGTGATATATGTCATTCCATTTATAACCATTTTGGCAGCCATCTCACATCAAAGGCCATGAAATCTAGATAACAAAAGATGAACTACATTCAAATTATATCACCAGGTAACCTTTTTGTAGGATATTTAGGTTACTGATCAAATACCGTATAATTGATGATTTCCTCAACATCTTTGTTATTGGGAAAATGTCTGTTTTTCATTCTACGACCAATATATTCCATCCAAAAACCTTATTTTCAGGGTCAAGAGCTCCTTGGAGGTCAATCTCATCCAATAATGGTACAGAAATTATACCTATATGTGGCACCGATGGATATAGATCAATAAAATTTGAATTGGGGGCTCAGCTTTGAGATAAAAGTGCTGACCCCCAAAATTGGGCCCTTAAAAATGGTTTTTTTTTTCGGTTTTTGGCAATTATCTTAAAAAACATTGAATTTTGGATATGAAAATGTATTACTGACCCCCCATAATGTGGCCATTCTGCACATTTTGAGTGGTCACACGACCCCCTATGTCCAACGGTTCTGGAGATATAGTCACGGCGGGTGGTAGTACTTCGCGCAAAAAGGGGCGTGGCCATTTGACCCATTTCACCCTCAATGGGAAATGTGTCACCAACCAAATATTGTTCGTGTACCTTCAATTAGTGGATTCGTGAAGAGTTTTGCTCTGGACATAAAAGTGCATACAAAACGCCCTCAGCTACTAGAGTAATGGCTTTCTTCTTCAATATAATTATCAACATTTCTATTTTTTTAATTTGTTGTTGTTGTTTACAATGGTGGTCGTGGTGATGGTTGTGATGGTATTGTTTTCTTGTATAATTTTTATGTCAATCATTATGTTAAAATTCTATATAACAATCAGACGATATTTACTTCACTGACTTAAGCAAGTTAACGAATTATTACAATTTACTACAGTTGAAATCAAAACAAATCAACACCAAACGTTGCGAAAGAGACGTTAATAAACTACGAAAATCGCACAGAATAAATTAAAGTGCTGAAAAAAAAAAAAAAAACGTTTGCAGATTCAAGCTCTTCATTTGCATGCCCATCTCGTGGTCACCGCAGTATCTAAGATTACCTGGCGATAAAGTGCTTAAGTATTAGATATGTCCAGATTTAGTTTTTTGTCACAAAGTTTCATCTGATAAGCATTTTGTAACTATGTAAATAAAACACGTCGCATTTTTTAAACGACTTCCAAATGTAACTTTGTAACCCTTTTTTTTTTAGCAAGTATGGGTGAAATATTTTCATTTTTCTAGTTGGAGTTATTCTCTGATAAGCATTTGTAACTTTGTGACAAAAAACACGTCGCATTTTTTAAACGACTTCCAAATGTAACTTTGTAACCCTTTTAAATAGGGCGCATTTGTAACCGGGTTACTGATCGGGGCTAACACACGAGCAAACGTTGAGTCGACATGCAGAACAAAAAACACGACATATTTGTAACCCAGTAACTGGTTACAAATGCGTCGTATTTTTTTTCTGCACCAAAATCTGCCATATGTTAAGTATAGCTACACATTTCACGTTTTAGTTAGGTCGTTCGGCATTCACCGTAGCGTTTATTCTCTTGTGTTTATATGGGAACAACGATACAAACGTGCCTCCAAAGCGAACGCTGACATGCTGTTGAAAATTGTGCCGGGGAGATATAGAACATGTTTAATCCCGTCTTTACTAAATGGATTCTCCCAGTCCGTTTCAAGTGTACATCGGAATGGTCTATTATTGATTTGGAGGGATGTTATGGCGATAACAACAGACGACAGATAAACTAGAGGGGTATGGCGATCCCATGACGATATCTATACACATGGCTGCCAAATTACGCCAACCTTTCCTATGAATACACAAATATCCCGTTTAATTCCCAATATATTCATATATTCATACATATCATTGTGAATTGCATGCACTAACACATTTCTTCTCAATTTGTATTGTTATACGATGAGAGTATCTAATAAATTGAATTGAATTAAATTGATTCCATGTACTCAGATATACTTCCATGGTATCGACATACAATGGGTGTGTTCCTCTTCACATGGCGGTATATTGGTGTTTTGCTGTTAAACTTGAATTGACATTTTGACATAAGATATAATGCATGGTTTTATGTCATATGGTTCGATCCAGCGTGGTAGTCGCTGGATGATTTGACAGTCTATAATGCGTCATGGTTCTAACCAATTGAGCCACCGTTGATCCCCAGCCAAGCGTCCAGTTCGATTAGGTAGGGATACATTTAGGGGTTATTACCACCCCTCCACATGACGCACAGATCCTGTTCAACGGTCACGAAATTTGATTGTATCGTAATCTAGAGCAGAATGGCACGAAGCATTCCCGTAGTCACTAGTGGTTGACATCAAAGCTCATATGAATTTGTTGTTGTTGTTGTTGTTACCAGTTGGTGAATAGTTCATGTGTATATCACGGTATTTATAGTCAGTTTATTGCCAAAGCTATGATTTTACACAGAACATGCAAAATATATATACATATATGTACAATAGCAGGAAACTGTATAGTGGCTATAATCTTATACTCATGCCACAGCCATAATAACATATAATATTTATATATCTCAATCCCGCTGGGTGAAGGCACGCCCATTCCCATTTTGCCACCCACATCGAATAATGCAGGCGAACAGCAGTTATATTTACCCCCGGTCTCAACAAATGGGATGCGTTTTGAAATGGGGAGTTTTTACCCAGGCGGGTGGGGGTTTTCAGTGTGTCAGATTTTGGGCAATTCCTTAAAGGCACACTTAAGATATAATGACAATCTCCGCAATATACTAATATTTTCAATCGATAGAAGTCTATAGAACTTTTCTTCGCTGGGATATATCCAGTAATAATCCGGGATATATATATATATTACCAGTGCGTCTGTGACTGACTCATCATGCGTATTTGTTGTTGTTATTTATGTTGTCCCGTAGTTACTATTCGTTGACATCAAAGCTATTGCGAATTGTTGGTGCTGCTGTTTACTATTCGGTGAAAAGTTTAATAGTTTTCCACGTTTCTGAGTAATAGTGCAAAACATTTGTCTTGCCGGTCACGGGGTTAATAATAACGATACATAGCGCGGGAAATTAGCGTATCTAAACTTGGGCGCAAGTGAGTTGTTTACGAACACGTGACAGGTGGTTAGCCAATCAGGTATCGTAATTGGTTTGGAAGGTCACGTGTTCGTAGCGAAAATTTACTTCTAGCGTGACACTCGGTCTGTCAACTTTCTTAATAATTTTATTATTAAAAATTATGTATTCATACGATGGTATATAGTTGGAGAAAATTTTATAAATCAAAAGTCGGTTCTTCGAATTAATGGATTTAACCCCATCACGTCACATGTTTCGATTGGTCGATTTAGGAACATTGGGTTGTTTATATTCATGTCATTTTTGAATGAAATATGTGTTTATGGTGAAATACATGTAGAATTATAGAGATTTTTCATTGCGTATGTTTTTGTTTTCTCAAACTGTCCGATAAAAATTAAGAACAAATATAAACGTGTCATGACAGGGTCACATCACAATTTTAAATATTGTATTAGGTTTTATTTTTTTCAAAACGAAATGAGGACCAGCATTTCACCCCGTAGATGGAGTTCGCACAGGTCCTGGTCACAGATTTCCGCCATGAATTAAAAAAGATATACATAAAATGTCAGGTCATACTTTGTAAATAAGTCGTCATCAATAAATGGGGCTGAGTCGCTCGCGGCTGGTTTCCAAAAGTAGTTTTGGTGTTTGTTATTATTATTGCGTGGAGGGAAGACCATGTATACATCACGGCATTATCAGTTCCATTCATTCAATTATATTTACATACGCCTAAGCGACACGATTTCCCCATAGCGTTACGGTGCACAAGTCCCCCCCCCCCGAGTCAATGTGTCCATAAACCCATGAACGTAACGTGACGTCACTTTCAATGTCGTTCATATAAGAAATGAACGGCGGTTTCAATGTGGTCATGGGAATTTGACCGCGAGAAAAATTCAGCAAACTGCATGAACCCCGAAGGGGTTCATGCGGAGTTTGCTGAATTTTTATCGCGGTCAAAACCCATGACCACGTTGAATCCGCCGTTTATTATTTATATTTATGTACTAAATTCATTATGAACTAGGATTGTCAGTCTTTCCCACTATTTATTCAACTTTAAATGAACGCATGGAGTTCAGTTCGGACAGTTCGAATCCTCACTTTTTAGAAAACCAAACATTGTGAGAATCCGTTGACATGAGAGCGGAAAAACGCAATTTCACAGTAAAGTATACACATATGACGAAATGTCTTGATCAGGGGTCAATACTTATTAATTTGAAATTACAAATTTGTGTTAACTATCACAGTGGTTTCATAGTACAGGGAAAATTTAGCCGTATTATTGTAATACCTTAGACTGGGCGAGAGGTGAAACCCCTAAAAGGCAGCTGTAAAACTTAGAAAAAACTAACTCCCCACTCTGCTCCCATGCACATGCTATCAGTGTTATCTGAATACCAGTTCAAATTAGACGGACATGTATTTTGAGCTAAAATAACTGACAACAATTTATATGGGGAAGTTACAATGCGTGCTATCATATTGTGATTAGTGAGAACGCCGGTACTATGAAACGATGAGCTAACAAAATCTCGCAAATTTCACAAAGATCAACTGTTGATTATTGTAGATTGCTTACGGACAAACCTTTGCCTGTGAGTGATTAACAATATATTGAATCACGGCGGGCCAAAGTTACAAAAGAAATAACCAATCATAAGTTGAGAGGTGAACGCTTATCAGAGCTATCCAATCGGTTCACGGATTGCTAAGTTGATGACCACTTGTCTGCGCAAGTTAACAATTAAACGGTTCGTTTGTAGTGTGTGTATGTAAGTACAAGTCAGTGTAATACCGAGTACTACAAACATTTTGGTATCATTGTTTTTACAAATTACAAATTTACAACCATTCAGTTTGTGAAAATAAAATATTATTTTGATGGTATAGCATTATATATATTGTGACCATCCTATTATTTCAAACTGATCCGCTACTCTTATCATAACACATCGAGGCAGTAACGTGGCTCCATTTTATCGGGAGGGGTGTATCGAAGCAGGGACGTGCTAATGGTCTCGGTTATAGGAGTGGTGCGGTAGAGTGCCAGTCGGTAGAATGACAGGTGCACTACACCGTTACATGCCGTCCAGTGCTGATGAAGCTGGTTCTAACCCCGTCACATGGAGGGTGACCGGAATCGTGTATCTGGGCAAGTTTGTCAGTTGCTTTCCGGGGGTCGGTGGTTTCTACGCGCAGTGGGACGATTTCTCGGTGAAATCGAGCCTCTGCGTGGTCTTTCCTCCACCCGTAAAATTGACAACGTCGTGTGTGGCATAGCGGCTAGAACGTCGATAAACCCTAATAAACCAAACCTAACCAATAGGATCGAGTGTCATTTTATAATTTCAAACTGCTCCGATATCTTATAATATATCTAGATAGGGACGTGGCTATATGGGCTCCGTTTGGCGACGGGGTGTCCATCCTATAATTTCCATATGCACCCTTTGAACAAAAAAATACCTATAAATTCCACATAACGATGGAATCGTATATCAAGAGGAACGTATTTTAATTTTTCTACGATGATAACAAAACTTAGTCAATATGACTAACATATGTTAGTCAAACGTTTTTCCTCAGGATGACTGACTTAGTTCAGCCAACATGACTGAGGCATAACATTAATCAAAATTACTAGGGTGATGTTAGTCATAACGACTAAGAAATGGGGACTTTTCTTAGTCAATTGGAAGGCGTAAATTAAAGTTGCTGAATTATGTGCAAATAATTCCAATAATTGACCAAAGTTACTCAAAACGTTTGTGACTAACACTAAGTTAGTCATATTTAGTCAATATGTCCAATCCAAGGGGCGGGGGTGCACAACTTACTGTTACAGCTTGAAAATCAGAAGCCAACCGGGGTAAACAATTTTATAATTGTTTATAATTGAGGGGTGGGGATACAGTTGGATATCGACGTTTCGAAAAAAAAAAGAGCATCTTGCCACGTCACTGCATTTATGCTCTAGTCATTTATGAAAACTGTGCTTGCATCTTCGTATTCGTGTCCTTTACCGTGACCAAATGCATTCGCGTCGACGATTGAAACTCAAAGGTTAATCCGCAATGCATTCTTGAGCGAAAAATCATACTCACATTGGGAACACGCGTCATTTTTATCCATTCTTGGATATATCATTGATTATGGTAAGTACATGTTACATGCTAATGTTGGCTATAATCCGCAAGTATCACTCACTATTTGTATTAATCACTAACTTTTGTCAGAGATGTTGTGACTCGTACGATTTGGCGGCTACTCGCCCCATCCTATTCTGAACAGCTGTAATGTGCCAGGCATAGTGTTCTCAAGACCACTATCGCCATGTCCCTGTTTATGAGATTTCCACTGATAACACATTTTCATAAGGGGGCTACATCCCTGCGAATCAGATGGTTATATGCTCTGGTTTAAGGATGTGAAAATCGACAATTTATGTTTGACACCCTATATAGACAATCTAGACAAGTTCTTAACGTTGTAACTTTCAATAAATTGGGTAATTTCAGTAGTTACAAGGAACACATACTGCTACATCACATCCAAGCTGACACCCCATAAGGTTTGACAATTTCTAAATATAGGCCATTTCAATCCAAACTTTTGACCAAAGGAGGTAAATATGCAAATGTTGGTCTAAAACAAAACATACCCCCTAATAAATTGTTGGAAAAAACAAAATAACAGAACAAGTTCAACCTATTGTTGTTGTAAAATTTCCAATTCATGTTGTTTCAGGTATCAAATTTCCAGCTGTTGAACGTGTTGATAAAATGTTTGGAGCCAGAAACATAACCCAACCCCCTTGTCGCGACGTCCCTGTGGGTTGTACTTGAAATTTCCAGCTGACAAAATATTTTCCCGAGGGGGTGAATCGACCCCTTGTCGCCACGTCCCTGCGTATCATAGATATATATATTATCCGTGTTAAGGGTGAGAAAACTGAAAAATTATGTTTCATAGTACTCGAACATTCTTTGTGATTGGAGATATTTGTAAATACAAAGAACACGTACTATTTGTGATTTATGTTTGTAATCGTAGGTTCATAGTATTGGCGGAATGATAAATTGTTATTTCTTACAAACAATTGTAGATTCTTACAAAGAAAAAGTTTCATAGTATTGACCCCAGCTTGTAATGAATGCAGACGACGCGTGTTGATTTCAAGAATGATAATATCGGAAATTAACAATTAATTTTAGGCTTTTGATAAGAAGTTGACAATAAGCCGTTCTACCATTATTATATAATTGTGAGGTCGGGGGGATATTTGTAGCGGCAAGGAAAATTATCAAACTCTATACTGAGTGGCGCGGTTATTTGAACATCAACGCTTAGTAACACGAAACGTATTGTATGGTCGCTCGGTTGTGCATTTGTCTGCGGTATTTCAATATTAGCTGCAGTATTATGCTATTGTGCAACCATGTGGTCCACGGTGCTCATGTAATGAATACCCAATAGGAACCTTACACCATAAAACGAATTTACGTCGGTCCCAACACTATACACGCAGAACGCATTTCAATTGCAAATTAAAACGATAATAATGCGAATGAGCGAACACCATTGTTCGCGATGTTTCAAATGTTGTGGGGTTATAAACATAGTCTCGTCTTTATATTACAACAAAGCTGTGAGGTGAGAGATCTCCGCACGTTGTACTTCTCATGGCAACAATTGTCGAGACGTGGGTTGTGTAATCAGAGGAGATGAGTTTTAGGTGGAGGGTAGGTAACAACACTGATTACAGACCGAAACAAATTTCTTGCCAAATCCGGACGTGCTGAATTCTCAAACAGTCGTTCATGTCCGACAATCCCCGGTTATTTCCGGGATCAATGTGTTCATAAACCTATGAACGACATTGGAAGTGACGTCACGTTACGTTCATAGGTTTATGAACACATTGACTCAGGGGGCGTGTCTACCGTAACGCTATGGGGAAATCGGAAGCGATATTAGGTGTATGTAAATATAGGTTTATGAACACATTGATCCCGGAAATCACGGGGGATTGTCGGACATGAACGACTGCTTGAGTATTCAGCACGTCCGGATTTGGCAAGAAATTTGTTTTGGTCTATAATCAGTGTTGTTACCCTGCACCTAAAACTCATCTCCTCTGATTACACAACCCACATCTCGACAATTGTTGCCATGGGAAGTACAACGTGCGGATATATCTCACCTCACAGCTATGTTATAATATAAAGACGACCATACAATACGTTTCGTGTTACTAATCGTTGATGTTCAAATAACCGCGAAACTCAATAGAGTTTCATCATTTCCTTGCCGCTACAAATATTCCCCCGACCTCACAAATTTATTATTATGGTAGAACGGAGTGTTGTCAATTTCTTATCCACAGGCGAAACTTAATTGATAATTTCAGATATTATCATTCTTGAAATCAACACGTCTACATTCATGACAAGCTAAACAAGACATTTCGTCATACGTGTATACATTACTGTGAAATTGTGTTTTTCTGCTCCGCGTCAACGGATTCTCACAATGTTTGGTTCCTAAAAATGGAGGATTCGAACTGTCCGAACTGAACTCCATGCGTTCATTTAAAGTTGAATAACTAGTGGGAAAGTCAGACAATCCTATTTCATAATGAATTTAAGTATATAAATATAAATAATAAACGGCGGATTCAACGTGGTCATGGGTTTTGACCGCGATAAAAATCAGCAAACTCCGCGAAGGGGTTCATGCAGTTTGTTGAATTTTTCTCGCGGTCAAATAAGAAGTGAACGGCGGTTTCAATGTGGTCATGGGATTTTGACCGCGAGAAAAATTCAGCAAACTGAATTTTCTATCGCGTAAGTCATCTACCAACTTCAATGGGTAGTTTGTGACTACTTGTTCTGAATTTGCCGAGTGTGACTTGGTTTCTAGTGCCACAAATATACTGGTAGTCTTCAAAATATATATCACTTTTAATATGTGGTAAATTTTCCCAATGACTTGTGATTTATTCTGAGGTTATGGCCCTTTTATACAATCAACGTCGTTTTCGATGCATCTGTCGGCGTATAGAATTGTCTGATGCCGAATACATACTGTATAATTTCTATAACTTCTATATGCCGACTGATGCATCGAAAACGACGTTGATTGCTTATAATTACGACAAACCGCATACTAGTTGGTGATTAAACTAGTTTTTTAAGGAAACTATATTAAAAACACTAAAATAGTAAAACTACCCAAGTGATATTTGTGTCTGGACGTCAGCTGCTCTTATAGGAAATTGGGTCGAGAATAAATTGGGCGACCGACAGGAAGTTCGAGATGAACACACACAATTCGATCTCTGTTTCCAATTTTCCAACTATACAAAACTATACATTCGGAAATATAGTTACAATTTTGCATTCAGCTCTGCAAAATATGAGGAATGTTTCATTCTTAAATTCCTAGCAAAAACTTAACTCCACCCCGTGCTCACGTCCATAAAACAACATTAGTCGCAATGGCCGTTCCTGTATAATGGTCAACAATTGAGTCATATATAATTTATCATGATAATTACATATATCAAGACATGTATATTTGCTATACATGGTTACTATAAAGAGCGATTGCTTCACTCATTTGTGGTAAGCTTATAACCCAACTTATAATGTTCAACTACTACACCCCTTGAATCAGTCTAAATTTCATTTGACACCCCCCTGAGCCGAAATTTTTCAACTAGTACCACAAATTTTCAGCATGACAAATTAACCCATATATGGATTTATGGAACTCCAACTGATGGCGATGTGGGTCCTAACATAAATTTGTCGAAAACAGCAGACTGGTCTCAAAACAACTAATTTCCCACCAGATATTTGTTGACAAAACTATCAAAACAATGTCAACCTGTTTGTGTATTGCCTGAAGTATCTAACCAAATTTAATGTGATATTTAAAACTGAAAAAAATGACGATCGTTGGGGGAGGGGGCATGATACCACCCACACCCTATCGCCATGTGGTCTCTGAATGACTTTGGTTTTCTTGGGATAGTATAAGCGGCAAATCCGTGTATTAGTTTGTCAGATATTGTTCAAGCTATTTTGATTGCCGCAAAGTACAAAAATGTGGATTATTTAAGGTATAACTGTGATTTAAGCCAGATATTCACCTCGCTATCCGGTATTCGGACAAATAATCAATTCGGCTCCGCCTTGCTGCATTATTTTTCCGAATACCCGACAGCTCGGGGAATACCCTATATGTTCAGCATGCGAAGTTTACATTTTATATTCTATTGATATCGGATATCTGTCAATTTCACCAACCGTGCCAGTCTTATTCTTACACTTTTCAGAACATGTTTGTGGCTTGACTAACGGTAGTGATCACCACAATTAAACAGACGTTTATTGCACCACATTATCACAGTAAATCTACTGTGACTCGAGCCATGAACAACCTGTCAAATGAAACTTGTCTTTTTCAGATAGTGTGGACAAGATACAAGAAGCATAGTTACAAACCACGTATGTGAAGATATGCATGCCAGATGTCATTGATAACCAACGACCCAGGCACGAACGCCAGAAGGACATAAATATATACATACAGGCATGTATGTGCAGGGCTTTGTGCTGACATCACTAGCGTTAGCATTAGCGCCATATCTATAGCATCTGAGTTTGAATGCGTACCTTACTCGTATTTAAATTCGCGCAGTACTATTTTTCGCTCAGTTTTGAATTCGCGCACTTTAAATTCGCGCACCTAGCTGCGCGAATTCAAAACTGACAAAATTAATTTCGTAATATTTCTGTGATATCTTCGTTTATCTTGGAGCTGATGACAATTTCGGTTCTTAGTCATTGGATATAGTATATGTGTAATATTAAAACCATCGCGGTGGATTTACATCGTGTAGACAAACTAGTAACTACATACGTCATACTTTTGTGGCGACCTGGAATATTAGTATTTCTTATATATAAAAGCATTTCAACAATGTCTATGTCACCATTTGTCGCTTGAATTGTGAGCAATGGTCTTGATAGCGGTTAACCGAATGTAAATATATGCATACACATATAGGCGTAATTGTCTATATATTCAACCGTTCATAATATATGTAAACTCAGCAACAGAGCCCTCTTGTATTTAGATTAAACTTGGGATTCGTACTATTTTTCGCTCAGTTTTAAATTCGCGCACCGATGGGTGCGCGAAAAATAGTACTGCGCGAATTTAAATACGAGTAAGGTATACAACATATAATACCAGAACAGGACTAATTTACTGTGTAGTGAGGAGAACACTATACATTTTACTTTGGAGTGAGGAGAAGACTATACATTTTACTTTGGAGTGAGGAGAAGACTATACATTTTACTTTGGAATGAGGAGAAGGCTATACATTTTACTTTGGAGTGAGGAGAACACTATACATTTTACTTTGTAGTGAGGAGAAGACTATACATTTTACTTTGGAGTGAGAAGAACACTATACATTTTACTTTGGAGTGAGGAGAACACTATACATTTTACTTTGGAGTGAAGAGAAGACTATACATTATACTTTGGAGTGAGGAGAAGACTATACATTTTGCAATGAACAAGGTATTATTCAACATCGTGTTTTGGTGTGCGTTCTGGCAGGTTATTCTATGTAACAGCGTTTTCGAAAGATCGAATGCATGCAATGTTTATTACAATCAGACAGATGTGATCGCAGATTGTTCTAATATGGGCCTGCGAGAGATACCACCGCTGCAACGAAATATAACCATTCTCATAATGTCAGGAAACAAGCTGGAGACCTTAAAACAGGACTCGCTCTCAACCTTTACTGATCTACGATGCCTAGATCTCAGTAAAAACTCCATATCAACACTACAGATGGGTTGTTTTAACGGTCTCCAAAATTTGAAGGAACTGGACTTATCATTTAATAACTTGCTGATGAACAACGAAACATACAGACCAAGTATTTTCCAACATCTACAGAAGTTAAAAATTATCTCCCTTATACACAATATTCAACATATGTCGTCTGATTTCAATTACCCAAGCACAGCTCTATCTGATTTGGTAGCCATGGAAACGCTCTATATCGACGGGATCCCTGGGAAAACTTTCACTCGGGAAATGTCAAATGTAAAATTGAGACAACTGTGTATGGCTGGTGATAACGACGGCTTCTGCTCGATAAACACTTTGTCGTCTGGATTTTTCGAGTTCGTTCCACACCTGGTGACTGTTAAATTGACACGATGCAGTATATCCTGGATAGACCCGGACACATTTACCAAGCTTCAGAATATTATGACGCTAGATTTATCTTGGAACACCAAACTGACGTTCGCTGGTTTCGCCAACGTGACAGCAGGGTTGCGTAATTCGCACATATGGAAGCTGAACATGGTTGGACTGTACCCGAAAAGTTATCTCGGAACCATGTTAAAAATAGAACACACGTTGCACATGCGAAATTCATCTCTTGTTGAACTAAACTTAGGATACAACAATCTGGAATTAATCGAAGATAACGTATTGAAAGATAACTTCCCAAAGTCTCTCCGAGAGCTGGTTCTGGATGGGAATAGACTATTGAGTGGGCAATATTTGTTAGAACTGTCCTGCCTCAGAGAATTGAACATTCTCAGATTGAACAATGTATCTCATATGAATCTGTCACCTCCGAAACAGTATGCAGAGGACACTGCTGTGTTAAATTCCAACATATGTGGTCAATCCTATTTCCCACCATCTCTGAAACAACTGTTTATGGCAAACGCCGGCACGATTGGGGAGATTGGAGAAGTTTCTTTCGGAAAGTCTATGGAAATGATCGACATAAGCAATAACATGTGGTATAGATGGAAAGGACCAATGAAGGGAACTTCTCAACTTAAGACGTTTGATTTATCTACTAACTTTTGCGACCACGTTGACGAATTTTTTTTTAAAGGCATGCACAACCTTATTGATCTAAACTTGAATCACAATCGGCTGGGGTGGCTTGGTAAAGATTCAAATGGAACTCTTTTCAACGATTTAACAGGCCTACATATTTTGAGAATGACAAATAATGACATGTTCTATTTGCATCCAACGATTCTTAAAAATCTGAGAAAACTCCAGACATTCGACCTCAAAGAAAACAAATTGAGTATATTCCACGTCGATCTGTCTGGAGCGCCACAGCTGTCTGTTCTTGATCTGAGCAACAACCGTTTAGTTTGGATCGCAGAGACAACACGTGACGATATGGACCGGATCGGAGCAAAATTGACTGTGGATCTGGACTATAACATGTTTAAGTGTGCTAGCTGTAGTGAACAGAATTTAAAGTTATTGAAATGGTTCTACGATACCTCGGTAAACATCAGTAACCTTGAGAAATATCAGTGCTATGGCAGCAATGGGAAACGTCAACCAATGCGCCAAGCTTACAACGATCTGTCACGAGAATGTGCAAAGGTTTCAAACACTGTCATAGCTTTCTCCGCTACTGGTAGCGTCGCTTTCGTTTTACTTGTAATAGCAGTTGCACTTGTAGTAAAGTATTGGCGACGCTTAAAGTACCTGTACTACTTACGTCAGGCAAAATTTAATAACGGCTATGCATCTCTGGAAGACAGCTACGGCAGCGTCACGCCTTATGACGCCCTCATATCTTATGCAAGCGAAGATCGTATGTTTGTTAAAAACGACATCGTTGACAAACTTGAAGAAGAGGCTGGACTTAAATTGTGCATACATGACAGAGATTTTCCGCTCGGTTGTCCGATTGAGGAAGCAATAGCAGGGGAGATAAGCAACAGTAAGTGGGTTATCGTTCTTCTTACTGAATACTACATCCGTAGCAAGTGGTGCATGCTGGAATTCAACATGGCTCGCGAAGAGTGCGTGTACAACAACAGGGGGCGCCTTCTTCTTATTGTCGAATATAGACCAATGGAACGCGGCGGACTTCCACTCGTGATTCAAGAAGAGATGGCGTTCAATGCGAATTTCTCTTATCCTCAAGGGAACGATGACGATACAAGTTTTTGGCAAAACCTTATTAGAACTCTGAATTCCAGATGACGCGGAGATTTCGAGTACACGAACAGGTACATGTACATATATACATGCTGTTATCAGTAGAGCGCCAGCTATACGGTTCATACTACGAACAATGGTTTCTCTGTATAAACTTTGTGCTTGTATCATATGTGAGGATTTGACAAATACGCCAATATGTATGCAGCAGTTTCGCAGCTTAGACTTCCATCCGAGTTATTTAAGGAATAACTCTTGTTTCGATTAACGGTATGCAGTTTTAACCGAAAAGTTGAAGACGATGTATATACCGGTACGCTTCTACAAACGGTTATAATTCATACGCTTAATCGAGACAAAGGTTATTTCTTATAATTTAATCCGCCATTCGCAAGAGAACCACCAATGTAGAAGGTAAAAGTAATTCTCATCAATTTATCGTGTTTGATTGGCTTATGGCAAGTGATCACGCAATTGCGTTGCCAGTTTTCCTGATGTATTTCGATTGTCGCTAGTTTAATTTATTTTAAATTCTTGGTACGAGTATTTATTATTTATCCAGGTGCTTGCGACCTGAATATTAGCAGTACTGTTATTGGCAGGGCAGTCTTACCCGAAATAATTCTGATGCAACATCGAAATTCCCATTTCAATCGTAGAAAGTATAGACTAGTTGTCATTTACATTTTTAGGCACTCGGTATATAAATATCAAATATCAAATTGAATATATAGGAGACATAGCACAGTAGCACTGTTATATTTATTGCCTCCGAAACATGCCGAGCCGAGCTGGCCCTTAGAACATGCTTGGGACTATACAACACACAAGGTGCCTATTTTTAGAAGCAAATTTGATTTTTGAGACAGTGCACCTTAAAATGTGCATATAGTGTCCTAAGTGCGACGTCAGAATACAGCGGCCATTCGAGCTTCCTTTTTTGTGGTTGCTTCGGTGGCCGTGTGGTATTGACGTCGGACTTTGAGTCGCAAGGCGCGCTCGCCGTCGGGCCGGGGTTCGTATCCCACTCAATCCAAAAACAATTTGCACTGTCTCAAAAATCAAATTTGCTTCTATCAAATTGAAGTTGAAATGTGTCCACCTAGATTTATGGCCAGTAGCGGGCAGATATTATGGACATCACGCGTTATGAAGCAGAATGATTTATAATAATGTTTATTTTCGGTGGTCCAGAAGAAGCGCACAGCAGACCATATTTTTAACAAGTTATAAATTTAACATGTTTTACCTTGTCTTTTATCGTGTTTAGCTAAACTTTACAACGTAAAGTTTGAGCTATTGTCATGGGTTGGCATCCGTCGTGCATCAACAATTTCTTTCGGAACGCCCTACAGGCCGCATACTTCATCCGATCTTCACCAAACTTCATATGTAGCTTCAGGGTGACCTATAGATTGGAACCGAATAGATATAGATTTTTTCCGAATTTCGACGAAAAACATGGCCGCCAGCAGCCATCTCTGATTTAATTTGAATCCATCGGCACACCATACCGCCCGTATTTATGGCCGGATCATTTTTTAATTTTGCAGGCACGATTGTGATCATCTGTATATGGGAGCCATCGGCAGCCATCTTGGATTTGACTCTTTGCATGACAAAATCCTTTAGCTCACCCTACAGGCCACATCCCTCATCCGATCATCACCAATCTTTATATGGATCTTCGAGGTGACCTCTAGATGGGGGCCTTTTATTTTGACCAAAATTGTTAAAAAACATGGCCGTCAGCAGCATCTTGGATTATAAATTTGAATCCATCGGCACACCCTACAACCCGAATTTTTTGAGAATTGATTTGAAAATTTAAGGGCATGTTTAGAATCATCTCTAGATGGAGCTATCAAAATTGTACAATTTTCGATGAAAAACATGGCCACTGGCAGCCATCTTAGATTTCAAATTTGAATCCATCGGCAGACATTACAGCCAATATTTATGGCCGGATCATTTTTAAATTTTACAGGCGCGATTGCGATCAGCTGTGGCTGTGAGCTATCGAATTTTAACGATTTTCGATGAAAAACTTGGCCGTCGGCAGCCATCTTGGATTTTAATCTTTGCATGACTAAATCATTAGACTCACCCTACAGACCTCATCCCTCATCCGATAACACCAACTTCATATGGTTCTACGAGGGACCTCTAGATGGGAGCCTCCTATTTTGATCGAAATTTGTTGAAAAATATGACCGCAAGCGGCCATCTTGGAATTTACTCTTTGTATGACTAATTCCTTCGACACACCCTACATGCTGCATCTCTCATCCGATCGTCACCAAACTTTACATGGATCTTCGGGTGACCTCTAGATGGGAGCCTCCTATTTTGACCCAAATTTGGTTAATAGCATGACCGTCACGAGCTATCTCTGATTACAAATTATAATCCATCGGCACACCCTGCATTTATTGGAGCATTGATTTGAAAATTTACAGTCATGTTTAGAATCGCCTCTAGATGGGAGCTAACAAATTTGAACAATTGTCGATGAAAAACATGGCCACCAGAGGCCATCTTTGATTTTACTCTTTGCATGAATATATCCTTTGGCACACCATACAGACCACATCCGTCATCTGATCATCGCCAAACTTCATGTGGATCTTCGGTGTGACCTCTAGATGGGAGCCTCATATTTTGAACGATCATGATCAAGCTTTATATGAATCCTCAGCGTGACTTCTTCTTTATCATTCTTTTCATTGCTCAGCAAAAAATTAACTCCTCCAAGTTGAGCTACAATGTCATTGATACTTTCATTTTTATTGCATCTGTATTTATCCCAGTCATTTTCTGTTGTTGGTACCTGAATAAACAAACAATATGGGTCGATATGACTGCTCACAGTTTGCTCATTTCAGCCATTTCTACAATACGCTTCTATAGTTCTTTGCAACCATTATTACATTCTTACAACCACACACTCTATCTCTCCATCTCTCTTCCTCTATACTTCTCCACCCCAACACCCATACCATCAGCATATATGTATATATATATAAATGTGTATGTAAATATAACTCTCCCATGCGGAGGCATTAAAGATTATATAAAAGCAGCATGTTGTCCAATCCCATTTCTTAATCTATCTGCATCTGTATTGTGTTTGTGTTGTTATATGCTTGATTTCGTAATTAATATTGTTTACACGAAAAACAACGTGATGATATATTTGGAAAGCCAAACAACAAAACGTGAACAGAATACAGTCGCCCGCGCGCACATACACACACACACCCTCACACACACGCATATATTTTATTTCATCACCTCCATTTCTGGAGAAGAGTATTTACATAAAAGTATTATTTACAAAGTTTCACGTTATGTACATGAATCTAACGGTTGATATGTGATGTACATACATGTATAGTTGTTGTCGTGTATATAGAACACAAGAAACAGGTTAGTTGTGTCCATCAGTTAGTGAGGTTTGAACGAAGTCGGTCATTAAACATGTGTTGTCCTCTAATTGTATTGCACGCAGCAAGAAGGAACGCCGAGGAATATAGGATGATCTCGTCCCGACATTCGATGACATCATGTGGGTGCGAACAATCGTCTCCTCCCAATAGGAATGCCGATAGTGCTTCATCGTTCAGAAAGTCGTGCATAAACCCTTTACCCAACAGAAGGGCCCTGTGCCAATGCATTCTCTTATATATGCGAGTCGACCATAGGTCGCCTCGCATATATAAGAGAATGCATTGGCTTAACACATTAAAAATTATAAAAATGTTAAAGAATGTAAGAAAAAATGGTAAAAAGTGTTAAAAAAAGATTTTTTTTAGGCCAATGCATTCTCTTATATATGCGAGGCGACCTATGGTCGACTCGCATATATAAGAGAATGCATTGGCACAGGGCATAACTGTAACTATCACAATGTGGTCAAGGAGCCGGTTCCAATGATATCTATATTTGTATGGTTCTATTGAGACAGACCGAAGATATTTTAGGCTGTTGAAGCTTTATTTGGCCGGTTTTGGCCGGTTTGTTGGGTAAAGGGTTAACAAGAATGTTGTTATTCCATGTCGGTTAAGAATAGCCTCCCAGTAGTTATTCCGCAAAGACAATATGGCATCTGATGAGCAATAACGCATAGCGTGTACAATTTCGTTGTGATATTGACGAGAACCGGGACAGCATGTCAGATTGTTCATGTATGTCGTTTTGTTCAGTAACAAGCCAATGTTCCGCAGTTGAGCATGGTATTTACTGATCCACCATGGTATTTACTGATCCACCATGGTATTTACTGATCCACCATGGTATTTACTGATCCACCATGGTATTTGCTGAAAAATAAGCCTAGTATAACGCCAAACTATATGTGACCCGCCATATCAAATCCAAAAACCAAATATATGCGATTCGACCATAGGTCGCCTCGCATATATAAGAGAATGCATTGGCCTAACAATTTTTTGCAATTTTAATAATTTTTTTCTTGTATTCTTTAACAATTTTATAATTTAACCCATACAGAGTCCCAGACAAACATGAGCAGACGGCACTCTTCTATATGCTTCTATATATGTGTGGGGCTCCCTGCAGGGTAATGGATGTTTTTTATTTTATGTCCTAAAAATTGTAAGAAACATTTATTTTAAAAAAATGATCAAAAATTGTTAGGCCAATGCATTCTCTTATATATGCGAGGCGACCTATGGTCGACTCGCATATATAAGAGAATGCATTGGCACAGGGTAAAACAAATCAGAAGCTCCCATATCCACCAGTGTTGGTTCGGATCAACGTGAACTGAGCGAAAAGTACTCAAAGATGGATTGTTCTTAACCCATGAAGACCAGGTGAATGAATAGTGATCGCGAATAGCTTTCTTGTAGATATCTTTCCATGCTGTTCCCAGTGGAAATTGTCCAGTTTGCATATAGGTATCAATGAAGTCATAGAGTTTATATTGGCGGAGAATATGGACGATTTCAGATACAAAACCAGTAGTTTGCCGATTAAAGAGAGTGTATTGGTACCATCTTAGTAGGAATAACTTTAAGGGTGCCTGATGCCCAAGAAGAAGGTGGATTAGATGCCCGAAAAAGTTCAGTTTTCAAAGCTGCCCACAAGTTTCAAGCCTCAAATTAACCGTTTATATACTAAACACTCACATCGATAGCTATCCCTTGGTTTATATACTAAACACTCACATCGATAGCTATCCCTTGGTTTATATACTAAACACCCACATCGATAGCTATCCCTTGGTTTATATACTAAACACCCACATCGATAGCTATCCCTTGGTTTATATACTAAACACTCACATCGATAGCGATCCCTTGGTTTATATACTAAACACCCACATCGATAGCTATCCCTTGGTTTATATACTAAACACCCACATCGATAGCTATCCCTTGGTTTATATACTAAACACTCACATCGATAGCTATCCCTTGGTTTATATACTAAACACTCACATCGATAGCTATCCCTTGGTTTATATACTAAACACTCACATCGATAGCTATCCCTTGGTTTATATACTAAACACTCACATCGATAGCTATCCCTTGGTTTATATACTAAACACCCACATCGATAGCTATCCCTTGGTTTATATACTAAACACTCACATCGATAGCTATCCCTTGGTTTATATACTAAACACTCACATCGATAGCTATCCCTTGGTTTATATACTAAACACTCACATCGATAGCTATCCCTTGGTTTATATACTAAACACCCACATCGATAGCTATCCCTTGGTTTATATACTAAACACTCACATCGATAGCTATCCCTTGGTTTATATACTAAACACTCACATCGATAGCTATCCCTTGGTTTATATACTAAACACCCACATCGATAGCTATCCCTTGGTTTATATACTAAACACTCACATCGATAGCTATCCCTTGGTTTATATACTAAACACCCACATCGATAGCTATCCCTTGGTTTATATACTAAACACCCACATCGATAGCTATCCCTTGGTTTATATACTAAACACTCACATCGATAGCTACCCCTTGGTTTATATACTAAACACTCACATCGATAGCTACCCCTTGGTTTATATACTAAACACTCACATCGATAGCTATCCCTTGGTTTATATACTAAACACTCACATCGATAGCTATCCCTTGGTTTATATACTAAACACCCACATCGATAGCTATCCCTTGGTTTATATACTAAACACTCACGTCGATAGCTATCCCTTGGTTTATATACTAAACACTCACATCGATAGCTATCCCTTGGTTTATATACTAAACACTCACATCGATAGCTATCCCTTGGTTTATATAAGTTCAACAAGGTTTGTTGAACTTATAATCAGAACAATTGCCTCAATAAATATTAATTCTTCTACATTTGTATTAAAGACACGGTTGGCCTTGACGGTGGGTATCCTGTGAAAATATCTCCACCGTCAAAAACCGCCACAAACAGAAAGAACATCAAAATGTAGATAGACTTTGTCCGTATACAACTAAGAAATAGCGCATACACAGTATGTTATGGTCATATGTTTGACCATTGTTATGTAAACAAACGCATAAAAAGTTACTTTTCTGGTGTTTGTTTATATTATGATGGTAAACATAAAGAGTGTTCTTTGTTGGTGAATACCTGATATGGAACTAATAAAGAGCGTTTATGCCATTTGTGTGTGATTAGCCAGTAGGATTGTGCTGTCTTCTGTAACACAATCAGGCTCTTGCTTAGGTAAAATATAGTAGGTCTTTATGGTAACATGCTGTTTACGCGATGGTCTTGGTATATATATTAATGGAACTGTATGCATTTTAATGTTTTTCTGTTTACGGTGTTTGGAACAAATATGAATATTTTCGACAATTAAGGCCGCACGTGCCTTTAACATTTCGACTGTATATTGGCTGCTATTATCACATGAACATCACACCAAATGAATAATAAAATATTCGTAATATATACCTTTATCACTGAGTGGTTGAATCCATTAGTACAGCCAGGGTTAACCCTTTACCCAACAGAACGGCCATGTGCCAATGCATTCTCTTATATATGCGAGTCGACCATAATTATAAAATTGTTAAAGAATGTAAGAAAAAATGGTAAAAAGTGTTAAAAAAAGATTTTTTTTAGGCCAATGCATTCTCTTATATATGCGAGGCGACCTATGGTCGACTCGCATATATAAGAGAATGCATTGGCACAGGGCATAACTGTAACGATCACAATGTGGTCAATGAGCCGGTTCCAATGATATCCATATTTGTATGGTTTTATTGAGACAGACCCAAGATAATTTAGGCTGTTGCAGCTTTATTTGGCCGTTTTTGGCCGGTTTGTTGGGTAAAGGGTTAAAGATAATTGTTCGCAAACATGACTAACCACTGCAGTGCACTCCGGTGGTATCTCTAACGAAACTGCGATACAATAAATTTGGTAAATTCCACAATTGCAGGTGTAAGGCTCTCAGGGTAAGTTTACGTTGGTGTAGATATGTGTACAGGTCTACATGCATACTAGTGTAAACGGGTATACATAAATGACACACAGAAAGAAAGCAGTATTCGTTCGTGTGAGCAAAATTCGCACCCGGTATTAGTCACGGTCAACAGCGATGCATTGCGACTGGCAAATCAGATTTAACTAATCGTTTCTGGGGCTTGGTGTGTATGTTCTTAAAGATACATAATCCGAATTAACGTTCCCAAATTACTATTTCTTTGGCTTCGGGGGTAAACAATATCTGAACCCACACATCAAAGCTCAGATTTTTGAAATATGTTATTTGTCGAGACTACACGTTTTTGACAACTTTATACTAAAGTTGACTGTGGTTAGCATTATTGTTGGGCAATTAATCAATTCTGATAACTGAAGGGGCACTTCAAAATGTTTGTTGTTGGAATATATGGGGACCATAGAAACGGATTGAGTACCTTTATTCTTTGTTTGTTCAACCCACATATTCAAGCTATTCCCTGACATTAGATGGTTCACGAAGGTGATCATATTTAAGTACTTGTTATATGGTCAAGCAAACATCTGGGACGATTTTTGCATATTGCTGAATCAAAAATTAGAAACTCTGTTCGCAACCAGAAGGCATGCAGGAATCACAGAGTGACACACAATTTGTTATACGGCGTCAACGCTTTCTGAAATTGTGCGTCGTGTTTCCTGCTTCTCGTAGACTCGGCTGAACCTATGAACAATGGTGCTGGTGCGGCAAAAGGGTCGTGGCGACAGGGATCACAGGTCTTATGCACCCTCAACTTTGGTAATTTTGTTTAGCAGTTGGAAATTTCATACCTGACACAAAATTGTTGGAAATTTCACACCGACACTATATTGAAATTGTGTATATTAAATCTCGTGGTATTAGTCTCGTTCAAGGGGAGGGGTTGCAGTTGGAAACTTTTTGAAAACGAAATCGAGCATGCAATTCTCTTATGTCCCGCCTTAGCCGAAACAAGAATCGAAATATGGTTCAACGTCATAGAGGATTTCGGTATACCATATTTCTTATATATTGACAACTTGAACCCCATAGATCAGTTGATGATATTTCTTGTATGTATCCCGCCACCCATTCGCGACCTCGTAAATGATATTTAGCAATTCGCCTTGTTTCTTGCTCGCAATGCATTCAAGCTGTGGAAAATATATACGGATCTGATGCGGCTAGAATATGTGAACTAAATGGATCACATATAAACAGCTCACGAACCGCTCTGATCGAAGACAGAAACCAAGATATACATGAATAATTTGTATTTAATCCGAGTGGCATCTAACTAAACGTGATAATAACTCAATAACTCTATAACGCAAATAAAGCTATATCGCAGACAACTCCGTCTTTCTCCATCAGACAGATACTCGTTTAATTATCCAGTTGAAGTGTTCCGCGAAATCATAAATACACGAGCCCAACAGTTGCAATGCACATATCTCATTGAATTTGTATTGCGCATATTTTGTTGTATAAAACCATGTGATAAATTGTTGTTTATTTTTGTCACCAATATGTTGAAACTCTAAACTTGTGTATGATGTATAATGTTAACTCTCCGTTGCGGAGGAAATAAAGGTATATATATAATTCATTTTTGTTCTGGCCTAAACTGACGCAAACGCGTAGTGAATTGTCCATTACCTGAGTACTGATGATCACTAGCAGTAATTATGTTGTGATCACAGTAATCCGCGACACACGACTCCACACAGGTCTGTACACAGGTCTACACCAGTGTACACACACCCTCATAGTAATTTTAATTGACGCAATAATATACTGGACAAACATCTAGGTCGAATAAGGTCTAACTTAGCTAACAAGAAGTTCGAACAATCTTATACTCGCAAGGGCATGCGATTCCATGGTGGTAAATTTATGAACCACATTTTAAAAGAATTACCTGAAATGATGGAATAAATGCTCAGACAAAGATGTGTGTACGGACCGACTTAAAGTTTGTTGCAGTATTACCCGTACCAACAGCAACCGGTGTGGGTGGCAATATGCAGCATGTACTTAAAGCCACATGGCGGTTTGCGCTCCAAATTACACATAATATTATTCGCTTTTGAATTTGTCTCAGTATCGAAATAGGTCGATACATATCTGAGCATTATATAACCCAAAATAACACACTGAAGTAATGAATGAACTGTGAATACGGTGTTTGGGTCCCAAACACAATCCAGCCATTTGAACGACATGAAACAGAAAAGAGCGTTCCGTGGTAGTCTATTCCTGATATGGTAGCAATAAAGAGCGTTTCTCTGACTTGTGGCGAAAATTTGAAAACTGCTGAAAAAATTTGCTGTGACTTGGGCAAGTGTTTCTCAGAGCATATGAACCGGTATATCAAAAGTTCGTTTATTTATCGACCTATCGTATCCGTTGCTCCAAATTACGTAGAAAAACAATTGGAGGTTGGAATGAGCCATGTCCGTTTAACCAAACCAAGTCCTTATTGCATGGTAGTGGTAACAAGTATAAGAAATGTTGTACCGAGGGCTTCGCAACGTTAGTTATACATGTAGCTGGTGCATGCTGATGAGGTCAGAATGTTAAACACTACGAAGTGCTTATAATTCAACCCTTGCGAACGCAAAACACGCTATAATAGAATAAATGTTCTTATTAGCACATGAGAATATGATTAATTTGTCTAATTCTAAGACGAAACGAAAAGTGGTGCATCGATTGAGTACTAGCGGGCGTTAGCCGGAGCAACGGGAGCTGTTGAAATAATTGTGGAATTCATAATGCAGGACTAATTTTGCAAGTTACTGCATTCCAATTATTTCCTCGTTGACTATGATTTAATCGAGGCATAGCACTAACACTACATGCTTTGTTGCGCAAACAACACGCTCTTGGTGTCGCAGGAATTTCGCGAAGAACATTGCATCGTGTATAGAATGTGGAAACACTAACTGGTCGATATTTCGACAATTTATTGTTGATACAAACATTCTGGTCATAACTACATGTAACTAATTGTGTATTGGATAACAAATAAAAAATATGCATAAATGTTATAAATGAATGTTATCCGGGCGATGTCATTGGCCTCCCGGGTCGTCATCCTGACATCGTCCAGGCCAATAACCACCGAGTGTCCCTTTCCGTGGTCAGGCAGCTAGGAGAGGTCCGGTCGGTGTCTTTTTTATTATTATTATTTTGCGTGCCAGGCTGAATCGACCGCAAGTTAGGGGTTAACAGTGGCGTTTCTGCTTCAGATATCGACTTCGAAAATAGAACTTTGGTACATACAGGTCTATTTATTATGACAGTACATGGCCCATCTCATTCTGGTGGCGGTACGGTCGGCGGGTGTTATTTTCTGTGTTTTTGAGTACATGAATAGCGAATTCGACCACAGCGTATGGGTCAATATATTCATTTCCGGTATAGCTAGAAACTTGCTTGATCGGCCATTGATGCAGAGGGGTATTCGCTGCATGATACGATGTCCCTTTCTGTGGTAAGGCAGCTAGGAGATGTGTGATCGGTGCTTTTTTATGTTGCGTAGCTGGCGGAATCGGCCGCAAGTTAAGGGCTAACAGTGCCGTTTCAGCTTCAGATATCGACTTGGGAAATAGAACTTTGGTACATACAGGTCTATTCTATATGACAGTACATGCCCCATCTCGCTCGGTCACCTGGTGGCGGTGCGATCGGCGGACGTTATGTTGTGTGTGTTTTGAGTACATGCATATACGAGTGATAAATGATAAACATTTTACATGTTTTCACACTAAACTAGCTGGAACATGTTTTTGAAGAAATTGGCGGAAATTCAGCTTCATATTTTGATTTAATATTCGAGAATGGCGATTCGGTGATCGGTCATCTAAAAGTAAGATATTCTCAGTATATAATGTTCAAAACCACCAAGCTCGACTATCAGAGTGATAAATAGACAGAACACAACGCGCATCTTAATCGAGAATCTTTTATCGAATGAGTTGCGGATGGCGCAAGGATATATTTCGCGAGAGCGTAGCTCGAGCGAAATATAACTTTGCGACGTCCGCAACGAGTTCGATAAAAGATTCGAGATTATGATGCAAGTTGTGTTCTATATTTATTGTACACCGTTCAGTCAGATAAGTTCAATCCATGAATGTCACATCCATTGTTACTATAGCCACCTTTATTGTGATTTCCATCTGACAAAAAGCCAGTAACTAGAATGCACTCAGAGAGATGTCAACGTGCGCAAAAATGTAATAAACAATAATTTAAAAAATAATTTCACTGTATTTTACTTAATTTATTTAATTTAATGTTAAATTAGCAAAAAAAGACAATTACCATTTCTCATTTCATCACAGATAAAAGGCAAATTACTATATTAATCATTTAAATAATTAAAACCAATTCCATGTTGCCGAAAGGATGAGACTTTAATATCGATTTCATTTTTTTCAGCGGCATATTTTCATTTTCATTTTCCGATTGTCAAAGTTGACCAAAGGAGCAATTATAAGAAATAATTAATACTATTTGTGTAAATATTGATAGCAGCCAATATGCAACAATAAATATCAATAATTAATAAATAATTAATCAATAACGATCATTTTATGTAATAATAAACTCTTCAAATGGTGTTTGTGTCAACAGATGCGTTTTGTTTTGTGTTACGTCATTCGTCGTATTTGACACGAAACTCGGCTGAAGGTTAGGCTATTCAGCCTATTGCGTCGAATTACGAAATCGCGTTTTGAATGTCTCTATTTCCCCGCACGATAAAAAGAGTTCTTCGCACGAACCAAAAATGATAAAACATCCCAATTATAAGTAAAAATACCCAAAATGAAGGAGTCTATGTAGGTCCCGAAGGCGTATATATACTCTTTGATGTAGAGTTCTGATGGAGAACATGTAGGTCGATCTATTTTTGTCATAACTCTGACGTATTTTGACCTGGGAGAAAAAATCGAAATCGAGGCTCACTACGAGCATGCCAGTTTTAAATATAGAAACAGGGAATCCCGACAAATGGCGATATCGGCGACAAACAAATAATCGAAAACAACACATGAAATAAACAGAGCAAAAACGCGGCACAGTAAAAATGTCAGAACGCCACGAGGTTTTACGTCGTTTTTGGTGACGTCATGGAGTGAAACGGAGTAGGGTGACACCAACCTACGAATCTGTCTGATCGCCATACTGTTGCGCGAGCGCACGTAATTATGGGGGATTACCGGAAGCGGATGGTCGACGTAATGTACGTCATCTTTGTTGGCGACAACGTCAACAAGAATAGTTCCAGCTTGCATTCCACTAGGGTATACACTAATATGTATTCAATGGCTGGGATTCCGTTGAATACACGTGACTCACGTCAATGGGTGTGGAATAAATGATAATCATTAAACAACTTAGTACAACTGGGGTGGTATTCACCAAGCGGGTTTATTTTATAAACCAGGTAGTTTATTTGGTAGTGGCTGAACGCAAAGGTATCTCCGCGTAATCGCCAACGTCACACGCTGTCGATGATGTGATTGATCCAATCTATCAGATTTGTCACTTGTCAACGGACACCGTCTCACGACCAATTCGTGAACACTCACCGGCCACAATCAACATGTATAGCGGTATGTTTTGGTATAATTGTATGGAGACTCATGCTGGCGTTACACATCTGCAGAATGCACAATGGCCAAACAAGTGTTTCGCTCGTCGGCTGTGTATTTAGCACCCCTTCCTTTCCCTCGGTTACTTATGATTGAACCAAACGTGTACTGTTACGCGCAGCATGTTTTATGTGACCGGTGGTCAATCTATGATTGCCACCAATCACCTTGATTAGATCATCATATAAGGCTATACCGCGCGGCGATGTCTTCCTATCGATGTCCACCAATAGCTTCGCATTGAGCGTCGCCTCGTATAAACTAACTGGTCTATATATAAACCCAGCTGGTGAATACCACCCCTGGTGTTTAAAAAGAGAAATCGGCCAAAAATCGACAAGAAATCTGCGTAAAAAAGGCGATGTTTTCATTCTGTGACCACGCTCCATATTAACCAACCAAGCGGGGACATTACTGACAATATTGTCGATTAATATACGAAAAATGGCCATATAAGTAATTGGCTGGTGCTATTCCAACATAATTAACGCGAAAACAGCGTTTAAACCATTTACCCAACAGAACGGCCCTGTGCCAATGTATTCTCTTATATATGCGAGTCGACCATAGGTCGCCTCGCATATATAAGAGAATACATTGGCTTAACACATATTAAAAATTATAAAATTGTCAAAGAATGTAGAAAAATATTATAAAAATTGTTAAAAAATGTAAGAAAAAATTATAAAATTGTTAAAGAATGTAAGAAAAAATGGTAAAAAGTGTTAAAAAAGGATTTTTTTTAGGCCAATGCATTCTCTTATATATGCGAGGCGACCTATGGTCGACTCGCATATATAAGAGAATGCATTGGCACAGGGCATAACCGTAACCATCACAATGTGGTCAATGAACCGGTTCCAATGATATCCATATTTGTATGGTGTTATTGAGACAGACCGAAGATATTTTAGGCTGTTGAAGCTTTATTTGGGCGTTTTTGGCCGTTTTGTTGGGTAAAGGGTTAAAGGCTTTTTAAAATTTCAAACCGCCAAGCTTGTCTTTTAGTCACCTCAAAAAGCGCCAATCTTGCAATTTAGACACTCTCCAGAGTTATCAAACCCAACCCGAGTCCCTGCATATAGCCATGCTATCCTCCGAGTAAATACAATGCTAATATTAAGTACGAATTTGAATTGGTAAATAGATGTGTTGATGTAATTGTTTGAAGGATGGATCAAGACAAAAAATAGTGAATAAGGGATTTTAGTGATCAAATTATTGTTGATTGGTGCCATGGGATATGATATTGTCACTTTGGGACTAATTTGGTATCTATTTTTATTTTGTTTTACAGTCAGAACAAAAAGGGTTATCATATTTAGGGTTCCGACAATACATGTTTGGGAAATGGTTTATTAGTTTGAAAGCATTTCGCGGAAATTCTCTGCATATTTCTGTAGGGAGTTTGTTCCATAGTGCTCGGGTAGTGATGTTAATAAATGATAATAGTACCAATATATACCGTATACGATGGTAAATTTCAATTCTAAAGAGAAAAACCTCCTTTCGATTAAGTTTCATCATGTCTGGTGGATTTAGTAGGTGAGGTTATCTACATTACCGATACTATTTTGAAGAAAAATTGCTAGGTAACGAAGGTTCCAAACAGTTGCCGCTATCCGTTTCTAATTTCAAATCACTTGCACTTGTAATTCCATGTAAATACATGAATGTTGGGTTCCATATAAGTGATCACCCGAGAATCATTTCAGAGAGAGGGAGACAGATAGAGGGGAGGGAGAGAGAGCGAGAGAGGGGGAGAGGGATAGAGAGAGGGAATATCCAATTGGTTGATAGGTTCATCGCCAAACATGCAACGGCCATTGCATTGATACACTAATAACCACACACGAACGCCTTGATGATTGACACGTTATGTTGACGCTGCCAGCAATACACTAAACTGTTTATAGAGAAAGGGTGAGAGAAAGAGAGGGAGAGAGAGTGAGAGGGAGAAGGGGAGACAGAGAGAGGTAGGGAGAGAGAGTGAGAGAGAGGAGTCCAGGAACGATTCTGTAAAGAAGACACACATCGTATTTAAATCAATGTTTGGACGGTGGTGGGCAAGTGGAGATATCGGGGTACCAATCACATCCACAAAACACGTACATTAATCCTCTTTTATTTTCTTTGGTGCCGGCAATTAGGAGAATGATCACATGAACATATTTTCTGTATCTCTTGTAGGTCGATTATGAAACTATTTGTGCGCTGATATGTTGCCCGATAGCAATTAATGTGTTAGGGATATGACGTGAAAATTCGAGCGCACAGTTAAGCATGAATGCACTACAAAGCCTGATAAACCAATCCAATGTCAGTCGTGCGAATTACCTGACAGGAGTTTAAAATCGCAATGACAACATAAAATTACAATTACAACGACCAAAACTAAACTGACAATACTTATTGACTCTTTACCTTTACATATATTTCAGATTTATGGGGGTACGGACTCAGTCAGTCTATGTAAACATACACTCAGATTCATACTGATACTGAGTCTATTGCATTCCCATCAACTTTTCATTTCTGAACGGTTGTGGGCTTCCCCCAAATTACGTCACACCGCACTAAATATAAATCTGAAATTAGTTGTGATTGACAGGCGTAAACATGGTCACATGCCAGTGCCGTCATGGCCGCTTCAACCCTGTGAAGCCGATTCTAAGAATCGGAATTAATAGTTGCAGGGTTTGTGACTTTTCGTTCGGCGGTTGTTTTACTGACAATAAAGGGAAACAGCTATCTTCCGGGATCCAAAATAATATGTACAATAACTAAGACAGATCTTCTTGAAATTATAAAAAATGTCAATTTATGTGGATCTCTTGGACTCAGAACAAATTATTTTTTAGATTGGCCAGGCGATTTGTCGCCCATGTTGTCAAAAAATAACACAAATCAACGGCCACGAATCAAAAATACATGAATGTCGGGACTATCTGCTGAAACAACTACAGAACTAAAAAAAAAAGTTAAATGACATAACAAAACGATCTATCAGTTCCCCAGTACCGGCAGTAGTACCACCGCAGCCAAAGTGAGCGTAGAGCAACACAATTCTACCACCAACCCCACCGAAACCCTCCCGACCTTACACAGCCGTATTATTAGCTCCAAAGATTGGCCAGTTGTACCCTAATTACAGTTGCCTGCAATCCAAATTCCGGTGATTCTTGATTTTAAACTTTCGACCGCTCGTCAACAATCTACTTTATTTGTCGATTTGTGAATTTCTCTTCCGGTATAACATGACGTCATGGATACTATTTTAACAACATTTAGCCACACCTTCGGAATTTCCACACCGAGAGCACGTGACATGTTACTAGTTTTTTATTGGGGCACACATTTCTTGGAGCTAAGTTTTGATTGGCGGTAATTACAAGGAATCCCGGGTTTGGGAAATGAAAACTGAACGAAAGGTCGTCAGACCCACTATTTTTTATATGTGGGTATGTAGTTTACTCCAGACTGGGACTCAGTATGAGTGTTCATTGCTTTAAATGTGCTTGCTTCTGTGAGCGTGAACAACTTTTCATTGTTTATCGAAATGGCCATGTATCGATCAGAATGGCACATTGAGAATGGCACCCTGATATGTCCCTCAACTCAGATAAAGCTTCAAAATTGGTCCCGATTTTGGCCCATGTCGGTGTTCGAACCAGCGCCAACCTTACCACATCGGTTACGGGGACACCCTTAAAAGAGAAGCCCTTTCACCAAGAGATGGGAAGCGAATATGTCTGAACATGGGTTCGAATATTGACACAGAACTGAACTGCACAATGCACTTTCTCCGAAATTGTATATGTGACCATCCGATACTGACTGGTACTGGCATAAACAAAGCTCACCACCAAACGGGCTTAAGTACTTTGCACCATGCCAGCAATCAAGATTTAGCTACAGCAATATACGAGTAATATAAGAAAGTAATGAACGTCAGCGTAAACTAATTATGAATGTCCGCAACATTACATGTGGCATTACATACATGCAATAGACATTTGTTACAAATTGAAATAGCAATGGCTTGTTCGGCGAGATGGTAGATATATCTTCAGAAAATAGTACAACGAAAGATACTTGTCAGTTTTCTTAAGGACAACCATTTCAATTTCGACAACTGATTTAAGAAACACAACTGAAGGCCAAAATTCAACTTCATGGAGCTTTAATTTTGCGTTTCCAGAGGCATGTGAACTTAATTACAATGTGAGCTATGGCGACATGAAATTAAGATCGTATCATCGCGAGATCGTATTAACACGAGATCGTATTAACGCGAGATCGTATTAAAAACGCGTGATCGTATTAACTCGATTAACGCGAGATCATATTAAAAACGCGTGATCGAATTAACGCGAGATCGTATTAACGCGAGATCTTATTAACACGAGATCGTATTACCACGAGATTGTATTATCGCGAGATCGTATTAACGCGAGATCGTATATTAACGCGAGATCGTATTAACCTTACCGATATTCGTGAACTCACTCTCGGAAATGAATGATTTCACTCAACTGAGTCTTCACCATCAGAAGTTTTACAATACTCAGAAATAATTTATATTATCATGGCAGATAACCAACCGAGACCAATCCTCCAACCGGATGTGTCATTGTTATCCGGGAATCGATCTATAGTTCAAGATGGACCTCGTCGGGGTACAACAGGGATCATTGGGATTATATATCGATTGTTGTACAATAGGGGTCATTGGGACCACACGTGTCATGCGCTGTTAGGATTATACATATAATGAGTATCCTGAGTAATCGGAAGGCTGATTTATTTAAAAAAAAAAATTATTTTATTAAGTTATTATACAACATGGTACAATGCCATTTTTGTTATCCATCTGTGTGTTTATCCAAATAACATCACCGGAGTCCCGATCATTTTTATATAAGTAAAATTGGACTCGATATGAATTTCGGGAGTTCAATATGACTTTTTCTCAGATTATCATTTGAAATATATTCAGAAATAGTGTTATTTAAGGGATGAATAATAATACTATTGGGTGGTGGGCTTGGGCGTAGCTTTTCGTCGCTCTCTAAAACAGTTTTAATTTTAAAATGTTTTGAAATATAATCCTAACATCGCGTGGCACATGTTACTCAGATTGAATCGTGAACCCCGAGTATATATTATATATTATTAATTGGTTGTTTCCATATTGGCCGAGTTAAGAGGCCGAGGTCTGTCGTATTGGTCTGAGGCCGAAGGTTAACGACAGACCGAGGCCTCATAACTCGGTCAATGTGGAAACAACCAATTAATAAGTATTTTATTAATTAGCAACAATGTAATAATTGTTTCACAGGATGAATATATTAACATAGATATATCATTGCGTGTTTTATTAAATTAACAATTATTCCAGCAAGTTTTATTCTTGTAAACTTTGTAAAGAACTTGCAGAGATTTCACAGTACTGACGGTTTCCACTGGGGGTGATATTGATGCGGATACATGTAGTTCATCCACATACATGTATATTTACTTCCAAAAACAGTGACTGTCCGTAATTCATCCGAAATCAAATGCAATCTATCTTCCGTCGACCCAAAATTCTTTGCCGATCGAGCTAATTACGTATGACGTCATTTACGTCACCTTGACTTATTGGCCGCGTTTTCTACTTATTGGTAGACTTTTTTTTACTTATTGGCCGCGTTTTCTACTTACTGCGGCCGATAACCTATAGATAATTAATAATATCTGATATATAATCCTTGGCCAGTTTTTTGGCTGAAATTACACAGGGTATTTCGTTTGAAACACTTAAAATGACGACGCACTGTTTATAGATATATGCATGTTTGAGCTACCCAACTCCTACAATCTCAGACGAAACTAAGATCAAAATTTAACTTTCGTTTTTGGAGAATCACATAGCTTGCCAGTATTGAGCCAGTATATGCTATCTTTACTTGAGGTTGGACCCAATAGGGCGCATATAAGCCAAGCGGACGAGTGAAGTCAGGTAGACATGTTACAAAGAATGTTACAAGAATGTTAAATGCAGAAAGACGTATGAAGATCGCGATCGTCACTGTCTTCAAGAAATGCTGTTCAATTTATATTAATACCTTTCTTGAATGTAATATAGTCCAGTGCATTTATGGTTTCACCTCAAAATAATTGCAACATAAAGTTTCTCAGTGGGAATAAGTACTTTAACCCATCACAAATAATATACTAAAAATCAACAAGAATCAAGAAATGCGAAATTGATAAATTTTGTGAAAAAAAATTGTTAAAATACTCATTTTATAGGTTTTTAAGGATGTTTATAAAAAACTTCCTTTCACATGTCCTTCCATTTTGTAGAGTGCACAACCCTGATTACAGAACAGAAAACCTTTCCTAGATACGTTCAGTATTTTTTGAGTTATGTGCCTCCAAAAGTTGGAGTTTGTCTAATATCGGAGGCTCAATTTTTCAAAATGAGTTAAAATCCATTTTTTATGGTCTTGTATTTAAAAAATAAACAAAATGAAGGGACTCCTTGTTGTTTTAGTCATTTCCTCTGTAGGTTGTGCTCAAAATGTGATTTCTTTATGCATCTATGATTGAGAGGACAAAAATATTCTTAAACAAAATGTGTGTTCCACCATTGTATGGATAGCCAAATTTGCCTGTGGTCCAGAAATCGGCGTGATGAAATAGCATATTTGATGTCATACAAATCAATAATTATATATCCATATTCCCTGTCTTTCTCATAATCACTTAAGTATACATCGTTAAACACATTGTAAAAGAATTTCCCAAATCATGGTGCAGAATATCAAATTATGGCCCTATGAATCTTTAGAATTGACTCATCTAAAAATGCCATTTTGGGGCGTGTTTTTTTTATTTTTAAAGGTTTTTGTGTATAAATTGTAAAAACAATGTATGTTTAATGTGCAAAATCATTTGAACTTTCCTCCTGAAACACTTTAGTGTTGAAATAAATGCCTTATGTTGGATATGTCAATGAATGTCACTGAATTTCACTAAATTCTGGAAACTTATGCCAAAGTTGAATATCTGAAAAATGGGGTAGGGGAAACCATATTGACAAAATCTAGAAAATATGGACCTTGATGCATAAAACTTTAACATCACCAGCTCCTACAAACCTTATTCTTTCACACAGTAAACTGCTTCCTGTTTTGATGTTCATATTTAGAGCTACGATCCTTTTTGTTGTAACTCAATGGCGAATCATTATTTCGGGCTGGTCCTATATAACATGCTGATAAAGTTCTAAATAAACATGTAATAATTATTACCGCACTAATCTGTTTACCATGCAAGAATAATCTGCACAAACTGGAATAAAACAACCCTTTATCTCCAATGACTAGAATATGGTGACAAGATCATAGCCTTTGTGATTTCACTTACCCCATTATCAACATTCAAATTTGGAGTCAGTTTCTTGAAAAATATGTGAAATCCAGTGACTGTTGATTGGCATAACCAATGTAATCATATTATTTCCAACAATAAGTGTTTTAGGAGGAACGTTCAAATGATTTTACACATTAAACACTAATTGTATTCATTGTTGTTTACTATTTGTGCACAAATTTTTTTTTTTAAATGGACAAAAACACCACAAAACAGTCCAAAATGGCATTTTTGGAAAAGAGTCAATACAAAGGATTCATATGGCCATAAGTTGATTATGGCACATATGTGTTTAGCAATTCCAGCACAGTGTATTTAACCTAGTATACGTAAGAGGTTATGAGAAATACAGGGCATATGGATATCAATTTATTGAGTCGTATGACCTCAAATATGGTATTTCATCACACAGTTCTGTGTCACAAGGCAATTTGGCTAAGTCCATGCAATGGAACACACATTTTGTTTAAGAATATTTTTGTCTTCTCGATCATAGATGCATAAAGAAATCATTTTTGTGTGCACAATATAGTGAGGCAACTAATACAACAGTAAGATATCCCTTCATTGTTCTCTAGTTTTTAAAATACTAGACCCTAACATATGGATTTTAGCTAATTCTTCAGAAATTGAGGCTCCGAAGTTAGACAAACTCCCAATTTTGGAGGCGCATAACTCGAAAAATTCTCAACATAACTGGAAAATGTTTTCTGTTCTGTAATCAGGATTGTGTACTCAACAAAAGGGTTATATAAATGGAAGGACATGTGAAATGAAGTTTTGTATACACATCCTTGAAAAGCTATAAAATAGGTATTTTACCAAATTTTACTTTACATAATTTATCAATTTCGACTTTCTTGATCCTTTTAGATTTTTAGTATGTTGTTTATAATTATTTAATTGACTTATTCCTGCTGAGAAACATTGTCTTGAAGTTTGGCACTTTATTCTCATAAATGCACTGAACTAATAGGCACGAAGATCCTTATGATCCTTATGTGAGGGAAAGATGTTATGAGTTATGTATTCAAGCGAACATCCCAAGCAATAATAATGAGTGCTCCGTCTCACAAGATCGACAACGACGTTGTACATATCGACCCACAACTCTTGTTTCAGCGGCTTATCACTGTTGCCAAAGCGCCGACCAGCGGTGATGTAACCTGCTGTGTCAGACTTTTAGGTAGAAAAGGATTCCATTGACATACACTCACCAGATGCAGTGTTGGAATGGGCTTAATTTGGAACCAACTGATTGTGGATGGCAGATTAAGGATGGGCGGCTTAATCCTATCAAATGATAGGAACCACCAGCTCCAAAGGAACTACTGAACATCATTCGTTGTAAATGTAATACGGACTGCAAAAGCAATAGGTGCACATGTCGAAAACATGGAATTATGTGTTCTGTCTTGTGGGGAATGCCAAGGTGTTGACTGTTCGAACACACATCCTTTCGACAACAGTGAAATGGAGACCTTGACTGAAAATCAGAACGATCTATCCAGACTCATTATTTTTTCAAAATTCTATATTTTAATGAATTTCTATATTTTTTCTCTGTTTTCACTATTTTGCCACAAGATATGGACAACTTAGCATCATTGATACCACAACCTGGCCCAAAATTGATGGAAAATCCCATATATAACTGACTGACAACAGTCCAAGTCCAACTATGGCCATTTTCTCATGCATAAACATGTAATGTGAAATTCCATTTTTCTCTGATTTCTTGTCATTTTTACATTTTTTCACCCTAAAATATTTTGATTATTTGCTTGTAGTAACAACATGAAAAACCCCACAATTGAATTGTGGATATAAACTATATAACAATAGTTCCAAGCCCAGTTATGACAATTTTACAACTGCATCAAGAGTTATTGCAGACTTCCAGTTTTCACTGAATTTTGGCAATTTTTTCAACTTTTTGACCCAAATTTCGAAACTTTAATCAATATTTATCGAATAAAATGATACAAAATCTTGGATACAACTGTACCACAGTTTATCATTGTGAAAATATAACAATTGTATGTTTACATCAAGAGTTATTAACAAAATAATTTAATCTCCATTTTTCACCAATTTTTCATCATTTTCGCCACTTTTTGCTTCAAAAAGGCCATTTCGCATGTTCATATTTTTGTTGATTTTTAGCTGAGTATACTCTATGATGCTCCCAACCGAAATAAAACAAAATCTTTTGTGTTGCAATTATTTTGAGGTTCAGCCCTATTTTCTCATAAATGCACTGGACTAATAGTCCTCATGGATTAAATATATTTTAATGGTGAACATGACGAACTAATTTCAATATGGATACTATAGGATTGGTATTCTGACTCATAGATTAAACACACACGCCCCCAACAAAGAAAGTAGCTCTCTCTCTCTCTCTCTCTCTCGCCGTTAGAGAGAGAGACGAGAGAGAGAGAGACGAGAGAGAGAGAGAGAGAGAGAGGGGGGGGGGCGGTAATGTCACACAATACAGTCAATGGAATGATAAAGAACGCGGAAAGTTTTGATGTTTAAGTAATACCAGAGGTCAAACCGAAGAGCCATATGAAGTTTATGAAATATGTTGGCTGCAGGTCATGCTGACGTATTTAGTGATGCGTCCAAGATGGATGCCAGCAGCCATGTTTTTGATCGAATTGCGTTCAAATTCTATAGCTTTCATTGTGATACTGTGAAATTTCACATGTTTTATATCATACTATTTATTTCTTGTTTTCAAGAAAACTTAACTTTGCCAAGTTGAGCTAATATGAGCATAATTTAGTCGGGAGTGGAAATTGCAATCTGACAGTAAACTAGGGCCATTTACTATAAAACACAATTATTGTAATATGAGCGTAATTACCTAATTTTGTAACACAACATTTGTTTTATAATAATCGACTGAATTGCGACCAGTGTGTTTTATAATATTCCACTGAATTGCGACCAGTGTGTTTTATAATATTCAAGTGAATTGCGACCAGTGTGTTTTATAATATTCCACTGAATTGCGACCAGTGTGTTTTATAATATTCCACTGAATTGCGACCAGTGTGTTCCTCCATTGTTGTTGGGATTAAGCATATGTCGATAACTCTTAATTTACAACATGATTCGACGATAAATTATTTATATATTTTCGGCGATCCATATAGTTACTGGAAAACTCTTTATATTCGGGGGAGAAATAAGATGCGTGATGTGGGAGATCGGTTACTTAACAACTTCAGCCGATTTGACACCAAACGTAAAGAGCATTTACTTCATTCGTGTGTGGCAAGTTGATAACATCTGATAAATTTCACGAGAAGCTTAAACGTCCCAGAAGCTTTAACGGACGTAGCTCATTATAATGTCTACGTAATTTGAAACTAGGGACACGATAGGTCGATAAATGTTTGAAGTATTGATGTACAGGCACTCTCTACTCGGAAAAAAAAATGTTAGCCAACTCTGAAAAAATGTTAACCAAAATGTTAACCAACTCTGAAAAAAATGTTAGCCATAGAGGCTCAGTTTTCAGCTGTTTTGACATGTGTGATAAACGCTCTTTATTTTGACCATATCTGGAATATAATAACAGTGAACGCTCTTTATTGTTTCATGCTTAAGATACACCCGAGCCGATCTGCGATCTGCCCATTTGTGAAATACTCCGTAGAACACTATCACTACCAGAGAGCTGGTAATTCGGTAATTTCAGACTTGTCAATTCCAGTGAGTAGTATTAGTCCAGTGCATTTATGGTTTTACCCAGAACTAATTGCAACAGAATTTTTTTTTGCTGGAATTGGTACATATACCCTCCGTAAACAACATACTAAAAATCGGCAAAAATCGGAAAAAGGGAAATTAGTGAATTTCGTGAAAAAAAAATTGGGAAAATTTTGTCAAATCATCAATATATGGATTTTCATGAATGTATATAAAAAATTCAAATTTACAAGTCCTACAAATATCATGCCTATTTTGTCGACCACATTTTCCTGAATCCAGAACTGGAAACCATTCCCAGATTCCTTAAGTATTTTTCGAGTTGTGTGCTTTCAAAAACGCGAGTTTACCTGATTTTGGAGCCTTAATTTCGCAGAATGAGCCAAATGCCGTATTATATGGTTAATTATTTAAAAAACTAGTGCCAAATTAATTACTTTTTCACTGTTTTAGTAATTTCCCCACTAGCTTAAACACAAAATATGATTAATATGTGCATCTATGAATAAGGAAAATAAAATATTCTCAAACAAAATGTGTGTTCCATTGTATGGACTTAGCCAAATTTGCCTTGACACAGAACTTGTGTGATGAAATGCCATATTTGAGGTCATGTAACTCAATAAATTAATATCCATATGCTCTGCTTTTCTCATAACATTTTGAGAATACTAGATGGAAGAAATTGTGAAGTAATTTCCAAATACATTGATGAAGAAAATAAAATAATGGTCCTATGAACTCTTAGTCTAGCCTCTTTTCCGAAAATGCTATTGTGGGGCGTTTTTGTCAATTTTAAAAGGATTTTAGGCATATTCAGAATAATTAACGAAAGTTTATTGTGTAAAATTATGTGATCTGTCCTCTTAAATAATTTTTTTTTTTAGAAAATAGCATTTCAATGGTTATACCAATGAATGTCACTGGATTTCACTCATCATTATGGAAACTTACTCCAAATTTGAACGGCAGAACAATGGGGTAGGGGAAAGCATATCAACAAAAACTTCAAAATTATGCATCTTGAAGCATAAAACTTTATATTAACAGCTTCTGCTTACATTGTTCTTTCATGCATAATTTCATATTTCCTTTGTTTATGTTTATTGACAGAGCTATAATATTTGTTGTCATAATTTGGCAGTGAAATGTCAAATTGGCATTTTGAGATTGTTTTTATACAACATAACCATAACATTCTAAATCAACGTCCGATAACGTATTAAGCAGTTTTATAATGCAACAGGAATGTACACAAACTGGAAGAAAACAACATTGTATCTGAAATGGCTGTAATTTGGTGATAAGATTGCATTTTGTGATTTTTCCTACCCCTATACCAACGTTAAAATTTGGAGTCCGTTTCCTGAAAAATGAAAGAAATCTAGTGACATACTATGGCATAACCAATGTAAGGCTAGTGTTGTGGGAGCAAAGTTCAAATAATTTTACACATTAAAACACCCATTGTTTTTTGTTTTTATGGCCCAAAACCTTTTAGAATGGACAAAAATGCCTCAAACTGGCATCTTTGGAAACAAGCTAAGACTAAGTATTCAAAGGGCCATAAGTTGATTTTCTTAAATAATGTCCTGTTAATACCTTTACTATTTGTTCAATCCAACATACTTAAAAGGTTATAAGAAACGCATGGCATATGGGTATTAAATTATTGAGTTACATGACCTCAAATATTGCATTTCATCACACACGTTCAGTGTCAGAGGCAAAATTGGCTAAGTCCATACACTGGAACACACATTTTGTTTGAGAATATAATCTTCTTCTTAATTATAGATGCACATATTAATCATATTTTGTGTTTAATCTAGTGAGGAAATTACTAAAACAGTGAAAAATCCCTTCAGTTTGCTCTAGTTTTTTATAATAATTAATCATAAATAAGGCATTTTGGCTCATTCTTCGAAAGTGAGGCCCCGAAAATGGGCCGAAATCAGGTAAACTTGCATTTTTGAAGGCACACAACTCGAAAAATACGTAATGAATCTGGGACTGGTTTTCAGTACTGGGTTCAGGAAACTGAGGACGACACAATACACATCCTATTTGTAGGATTTGTGAATTTGATTGTTTTTATAAACATCCATGAAAATCCACAAATTGATGATTTGACCAAATTTCCCCAAATTTATTTCACGAAATTCACCAATTTCCCCTTTTCCGATTTTTGGTATGTTGTTTATGGAGGGTTTATGTACTTACTCCAGCAAAAAAAAATTCTGTTGCAATTAGTTCCGGGTTTGGCATTTTTTTTCTCATAAATGCACTGGACTATATTGCCATTACTGTAGGTGGTGGAATTCCACTGAATAATATTGGTACTGCCATTCCTGTAGTTGGTGAAAGTATAATAAAGCCACACGGCGAATTGCGCTGCAAAATACACATATCATTCGCTTAGCTTTTGAACAATTCCGGTATCAAAATAGGTATATAAATATCTGCACTACCTTTCTACGTACGATCATTCTGTAACACACACAAAGACGCATTGAGTAATACAAAAAATACAACTATGAATACGGTGTTCGGGCCCAAACAAAAAGCCATTTGCACGACATGGAACAGAAAAGAGCGTTCCGTGTTGACCATTTCCTGATATGGTAGTAATAAAGAGCGTTTGTCCGATTTTTGGCGAAAAATTTAAAACGGCTGGAAAATGGCTGTGATTTTGGCAACTGGTTTTCAGAGAATATGGAACCGCTATTATCAATATTTCGTGTATTTAACCGTTTATCGACCTATCTCATTCGTCTCTCCAAATTATGGCGTCATTCCTGCGCCTTTTGTAACTCATGTTAGATCTGAATAGGACAATGGTAGTAAGACTCTGATAGAATTAGCTTCAGCAGGTAGGGTACGATCATACACTCGCAAATATACCAGGTTTTCTTTTGCAGGGATTTCTGTATGACCGTAGTGGGGCCATTCTCCGAAAAATGGCAAAAATTCGACAAAAACGTGTCCATGTGTTTTAAAATGGGGTTTTAAAATGATTGTTTTACCTCCCAATGACTTTATTTGAGACTCACATCATCAGACAATACAAAATAAAACAATATCAGCTCAATCCATAAGTCGATCGCATAATAAGAGATGCTTTATGGGTAGGAAAATACCATTTTCTCCTTGTTCTTGGTGTAGGATTGGTTTGAACGTTGTACAGAACTTACCGAAGTTTTAGATTGCAATTGACCAGGTTGTGGTTAAATTTACCCTCATATCATCTAATTGGAAATACCATAGCAAAGAATGTGTGGAATAATATTGTGTTGTCTTGTGGCATCGATATGCCAGTGTCCATTGGTACACCACAAGATACGTTACCATGAATGAGTGGTCGAAATCCAGTAGATATTTGCACGTCAAAAACTGAACATACCATAGTGATATCCGCACATTATCATTGATCACTTTGATATACAGTACATGACGTATTTCAGAGATAATACAATATGACTGTCACTTATGTGTCCGTGTCATGAGGACTAGTGTTACGATTGCGAGATGCAAGATACGTTACTTATGTTCAGCACCTCTCCACGTGCAAGCGGTTATATCTTGAATGTTTGTAACTTTTAGTGAATGGGTGTGATTGTCGTGAATAATTATGCCCGACAATTAACAAATGAGTGTCCTGCCTAGTCGCCATATTGTCAAAAATGAATTACGACAGCAAGATACGTTACAACAAGATACGTTACCGTAATTTTCCGATTTTAGCTGAATGTCCACGAAACAGAATTCGGCGGTTTCTGTGAATACGTTTGGACACTGGTCGCAGTTACCCTAGGTCAAATTATATATATATATATATATATATATATATATATATATATATATATATATAAACAAAGCGAGAATCGTGTGCACATGAGTTAGGTGGAAATCTTAGAAAAATCGGCGAACGAAAGCCACGCACAATTTGCAAAGTGTCTGATTTCACAAATCCACTCTTCCCGACGTGGCTATGGTAAATGAAAACCAAACAAAGCCCCTCTTAACATATGTCTATAGATCAGTCCATATAATTATAGCTATATGGACTTAAATTTCAACACAACACGCCATCTCCGACCGGTTGAATATATTATGGGGAACAGATCCAAAATAGCCCAGCTTATATAATTCGTACGATTTCGACGTCGTCTACGTTCGCCGTGGTGTCTAATGCGTTTGACGTCTAATTTTATTTTCCGCCAGATATGAGTTCGAATCCCGAATGACTACCGATGACCGGTGAATCGAACCCTCCATTGTCATTACCAGAATTACACCGTGCTATGGGTGCACATAATGGGTCATATATTTGGTGCCAATTACAATATTGTATATACAATTATGTGGGCAAGGTGATTGTTCTTCGATTTCCCCAATATTCACGAGGATAATCTGGATAAACCGGCCAAAACCGGCCAAATAAAGCTTCAACAGCCTAAAATATCTTCGGTCTGTCTCAATAGAACCATACAAATATGGATATCATTGGAACCGGCTACTTGACCACATTGTGATAGTTACAGTTATGCCCCGTGCCAATGCATTCTCTTATATATGCGAGTCGACCATAGGTCGCCTCGCATATATAAGAGAATGCATTGGCCTAAAAAAAATCTTTTTTTAACACTTTTTTACCATTTTTTCTTACATTCTTTAACAATTTTATAATTTTTAATGTGTTAAAGGCACGTGAGGCCTTAGTTGTCGAAAATATTCATATTTGTTCCAATCACCGTAAACAGAAAAACATTAAAATGCATACAGTTTCGTTCATATATACCATGACTATCGCGTAAACAGCATGTTATCATAAAGACCTACTATGTTTTATCTAAGCAAGAGCCTGATTGTGTTACAGAAGACAGCACAATGCTACTGGCTAATCACACAAAAATGGCATAAATGCTCTTTATTTGTTCCATATCAGGAATTCACCAACAAAGAACGCTCTTTATGTTTACCATCATAATATAAACAAACACAAGAAAAGTAATTTTTTATGCTTTTGTTTACATAACAATGGTCAAACAAATGACAATAACATACTGTTTATGCGATATTTCTTATTTGTATACGGACAAAGTCTGTCTACATTTTGATGTTCTTTCTGTTTGTGGCGGTTTTTGACGGGTGGAAATATTTTTACAGGATACCCACCGTCAAGGCCAACCGTACCTTTAAGCCAATGCATTCTCTTATATATGCGAGGCGACCTATGGTCGACTCGCATATATAAGAGAATGCATTGGAACAGGGCCGTTCTGTTGGGTAAAGGGTTAACAGTCGCAGCTGAAAGTCGTTATTGATTTGACATTTCTACTATCATGGTTGAAAAAAAAAAAAAAGTCTGATCTCGTGGGTTTATCGTACAAAATAGCATCATTAGAATCTAAAAACATATATAACTCATTTTTCGTCATTAAAACTGTGTAAATCAGTAATTTATTGAAGAAAAAAATCCTATGAATCAAACCCTCCATTGTCATTAGCAAAATTACACCGTGCTCACCACAGGCGACTGGCTTATTTGTATTATATTTAAACCCATGACTATGTGGGCAAGATGATTGTTCTTCGATTTCCGTAATATTCCAGAGGATAATCTATATTCCAGAGGATAATATGGATGCGATACAATTGTCATATTAATCGGTTAGAACGCCAAAAGTAGAGGTTTTTTTTTTCAATTTGTTTTCTTCTCAAATTTAATTGCTCATGAAATATGAACAAAAATTAATTAAAACTAAAAACTTACAATAGATTAAAGATACGGGAGGCCTTGGGCGGTGGGTATGCTGTTAAAATATTCATCTCCGTCAAACACCGTCATAAACAGAAAGAAAAGTAAGATATAGACATACCTTGTTCTTATGCCAATTAGAAATATTGCATAAACAGTATGTTATTGTCAACTTTTCCCCCTTTGTTATGTAAACAAAAGCTAAAAAAGTTACTTTTCCTGGCTTTTATTTAGACCCGGATATGGTAAACATAAAGAGCGTTATTTGTTACTGTTTACCTAATATGGAAATAATAAAGAGCGTATATATTTTTTGTGTGTGATTAACCAATAGAATTGCGCTGCGTTATGTAAACAGAAGCACAACTTCTGTAACACGAGTAGTCTCTTGTTTAAGTACACCAGCGTACGTCTTGACGACAATATATTATTTACGCGCTGATTATGTTTGGCATATGAGTGGAACTGTATATATTTTGGTGTTCCTTCTGTAGATGGCGATTTGAACAAATATAAGTATTTCTGCAACGAACGCCACCCGTGCCTTTAAATCCATGAAAATGTTCCATATTGTTTGAAAATAAGTAGAATTCGAATACTCACGACGGTTACCTCCTTCTGCAGTGCTTATATCCCCTAGCCTATCGCATTACACTACGTCGTGGTGTCAGTAAACTATGTGTGTGGTTTTCCACAAACAGAGACGCAACGTTATTCTAACGTTGTGTGAATATAGAGTTATTCTTTCTGCACCGGGTATCTATAATACTGACTGTCTGAAAACGTTATAAGTTTTGATGCCAAATAAAGTAAAGTATATGTTTTCGTAGCTGCGTGTTTATCGATTCCACCAGACGACACAACACCCCTGTTGAAAACAATTTCTAAGCACTTATGACGGGATAAATTCCAATTGTATTACATTTAACCGGGGACGTGACTAGAGGGTATTCGTTCAAATTCCCGTTGCACCCCTCCCCCATTGAGGGTAGAATTTTCCAACCGTGATTGCTCAATCTTCTAAACTTCTGGAAAATCACTAAATAAACAACATATATATTTATTTTAGAAATTATCTCTGGGCTGACTAAAACATACTTATCACTACATGTAGCTACATGCATATTCAGTTGGGTAATTAGGTCATCAAGGCAAGTTCAACCTACTTTCAAGTCTGAAATTCTCAAGAATTATTTATTTTCTTAATTCTAATCTTTGGAATCTATTGTAGATGGCGAAATCCAGAGCTGAAACCCAGATAACGAAAACAGTTCTTAGAGAGCGAAAGAAAACGCCAGGCTATACACAGGAAATAGGACCCGGCGAATCGGCCTTTTTTCGTTCGAATCGAATCTCGAATCGAATCAGCCGAATGATATCGAATTGAATCGAATCATAGAATAGAATCATAGAAAAACTGACAGTAAACCTGACAATTACTGCGACAAATTTATAGTGAATAAACATCGATTTGATGAATAAAAGTTACAAACTATTCGTTAACTAGTTGATTTGTTTTCTCCATATGCAATTATCTCCCTGGAAAAATATTCAAATAAACGTACTCGGCTAATACCGTATGCTGTTGTGGGGGGGGGGGGGGGGGGGCGGGTCCGTACACAGTACACAACCGATCACAATTCATCGTAATATAACTACGCCGCACATCAATCACAGCTGGGTATACAATGCGGCGCCATGCTTGCTATACAACTGGCACCGGGACTCGGGAATGCAGTTAGTACACTGAACATGAATTGTTCCAATGCTCGTCGTTCTACACTTTGACAGCAACTGAATTTCATCAAAGGAAATATAAACGCAGTTATTAAAAACTAAAACATTGACCGTTTTTGGTCACTTTGGAAATATTATTTTGTAATGAGTCAAAAGCTGCGAACTTAGCAGTTAGCACATATGTAATAATGTATATACTTGGTATTCAAGCGACCAAACTATTCACTCTTAATTTCACTTTTTTCACAAGTTTGTACCAGTGACGGAAAGTGTACGTTCGAGTGGTTGCGGGCCCAAATTTACGTTTCCGCGTTATAGTTGTGCAACTGATCGCAATGCAGTGAAGAAAGTCAAAGAAGAAATGGCAGCTTCATCAGTTAACTCCAGTGGGCCAATGAATGTAACTCCCAATCGACTTGTAGTTAAAATGAGATGGACTGGTCGAAAACAACGGAGATCGAAAGCTTTGCGTGTTGCAAACACAAAGATAAGGGATCTTGAATCAGAAAAGAAAAACCTGAACCGAAATGCATCCAAATGGTTCAAGAGGTATCAACGACTGCTTCGAAAATTGAGTGTGATTGGAGTGCAGTGCAGTGTTCACGCTGGACCGAAAAAAACTTTAGCCAAAAGTTTAGCCAAATGAAAATTTTATTAGCGAAATGAAAAAAACTTTAGCCAAATGTTTTTTGGCCAAATTAAATCATCGTTTTCTGGTCGGTTCACAATTAATGACTAAAACGTAAAATCTAACAGACACAGGTAAAATACACAATAATTTAAATATTTTTTATGAACTAGAAATATTTTTTATATATATCATTTATTAACCCGGGATTGTCCTTCTTAATGTCATTTTTGTTTTGTTTTATATCAATATCTTTTTTTAAATCATTAAATATTTATCCTTGCGAAAATATCTAAGTGACATCTGGAAACTAATAACTTAATATTGTTACGCCATTATCAAATTACAATCTGTCATAAAAGCATGCATATTATTTTGTCCGTATCGGTATTGACGACAAATAGCCACAAAATATCTGTCGTGATTCACATTTGGCTGATTGAGCTATTGTCTTACTCTTGGTGCTCATAAACCTCGACCGACATAAATACAATGTCATCATAAACATGCATTGTGTGGGAGTCCCGTGAGTGACCAGACAGACAATGGGGGATTAGGGGATTAAATGTAAAATAATAACTTTTTGCTGTTTCGTGCAGAATGACGTAATTTTTCTCCAGATTAAAACAGCCTGTTACGAACAAATTGCTTATATACCAGCGTCAATGCACACTTTACAAAATATTGCTTTCTTCACATTGTCATGATTCAACCTAGTTCAGTCATGAACGTAGTGCGTATCCGGTCGGTTTAATCAAACTTTAATGTCCATGCGTCTTTGAATGTCCGTCTTGTGAAAACTAAAGATGATTGCATATCACTGTGTGATCGCTTGGTTGATAGAGTTGTCGATCGGGTTTCCCTTTGTACTGTCCGCGATCGGGTTTCCCTTTGTACAGTCGGCAATATATTCCCACTTTCGATATTTTCGGACTAGATCGTTCACATCACAGAATTGAAAACCCACTTGCCAAAATTTATGTTAGATTTGGAAATAAAAATATGTTTACTGTACACTAAATGTTAGAGCTTACCTTTTGCTGTTACGGAACGATATTTCAGAAGTACGAAATTAATGAAATACTTTCGTCACCTAACTTCGTCTTGAATGTCGATCTATTGAGCGCTTTTATGAATTAGCTTTCTGACTCCATGCTTTCATTCTCCATTTGGGGTATAAAAAAAGTTTAGCCAAAAGTTTAGCCAAATGAAATTTGTATTAGCCAAATTCGAAAAAGATTAGCCATTGGCTAATTTGGCTACCGACAGCGTGAACACTGGTGCAGTGTAGTGGCTCAGGTCACACGCTTTCACCGGTTACGTCAAGAACACAGTCTCTGATTGACATTATAAATTGTGGCATGAGTCCTTCGTCCATTCCGAAGAAATTGAGGAAGAAACTGGACTTTTCTACTTCAAAACTTCAGCAAAAAAATGTAAAAATGATCGTCGATCTGTCAGTGGAATAGTTTGCGGCCGTATCATTAAAAAATATCGTTTGATCAATATGTTGTCCCGAGGAACAGGGATAAACAGACTTACGATGCTGAGGAGCAAAACACAAAACAGGAAGGGATTACAGATAAGAAATATGCTGACCAGCAAGGTGATCAGATTTTTCAACAGATGACATTAGTCGGTGTATGCAGGTAAGAAAGACGCAAAAAAGATACCAGGACCACAGAATAGACAGACAAGAATTCTGAACGACTATCTTTCAAAATTGTACAAGAAGTTTTGCTTGTGAAGATATTGCCATGAAGATATCTTTCTCTGCATTCGCCAAACTGCGACCAAAGAACGTGAAACTTACATGTTTATTGTCGAGGAACATCAAAACATGGCGCTCAAATTGAAATCTATGAGGAATCTAGGTGTTGGAGTATCAATGAACCCCCAAACAGTTTCAAAGCTGATAACCCAACAGGAAATGGGTGTGCTTCTTGAGACAATACATGTTCCAATAGTAACATTCGAGTCGTGGAAGAAGGTTGAAGTCGATGGAAAACAGAAAGTGAAAATCGTGGAAACCAAAACCACGAAGGAAGAGTTCCAGCGATTGGTAAAAGATGACTACGTCAAGTTTCTTGAACACGTTGAACGTATGTCCCAACAGTATTCTGCGATGGCAACACTGAAAGCAAATCTCGTCCCGGGACATATAAGAGTCCAAATGGATTTTTCCGAGAATTTCAATTGCCAGAATGTTGAAGAAATCCAGAGTGCATACTGGAATTCCACAAGCGTCACCCTACACCCTGTAGTAGCGTGGTTTCTGAAAGAGGGGGAAATGCAGACCAGAACGTTCGTGAGCGCGTTAGATGTTGGTGATCACAGTGCTAAGGCTGTTGTTGCTATTATTGATCATTTAATCCCTAGGCTGAAGGCAGAGCTCCCGGGTGTGCAGCGTATTCACTACTGGACGGACTCCCCGTAATAGGTATATTTTCGCTCTTCTCCGAGAACACGAAGAAAGATACAACATCAGTGGCCAGTAGAATTATTTCGAGAAGTGACACGGGAAGGGGCCTTGCGATGGAGTCGGTGGCACGGTAAAACGACTGGCATCAAATGCTGTATATCAACGAAAAGTGTGCACCCAAGACGCCGAAGACTTCTTTAAATGGGCTAAGTCATCCCAAAAAGATCATAAGATCGATTACTTCTTCCACACAAGAGAGTGTCGACATAGCTTCCATCTGGCTTTCTGAAATTGACACACCAAGGATTCCTGGAACCATGAAACTTCACTCAGTAATTCCACATCGTATGCACATGTATACGCGACACGTTTCGTGTTATTGTGATCAATGTATACAGGGAATCCCGTGTGGAAATGGCTGGATGAAACACAAAGGGGCAGCTTCTAGTGAGGATGTCAACCATGATCAACACAACGATGATATTTCCTCCAGATATAATGAAGGTGATTTTGTCATTTCCCTGTATGACAAGTGCATGTATGTCGGAAAAGTGACGGAAATTGATGAAATTGACAGGGATCTGAACATAACCTTCATGGAGAAATATGGAGTAAAATCGCACAAGTTTCGATGGCCAAATTCGAAAGACGAGCTCTGGGTTCCTGCTGACCAAATCATCAGGAAAATTAAGGCACCAACAGTCTGGAAAAACTGGACGGTTGTTTCTGATCGACGAGATGGAAATCATAGCACTGGATTCCAGAGATGAGCCTTGGGGCTAATTACTTTTCGTTTTTTGGAGACGTGTTCTGTTCTCGAACTCTCATGTTGAACGGGAGTTTATTCAGTTATCAGATATAGCGAAAGTGATTATTAGAACTCTTCCATTGCTACGCTCCGGATGTCAAATGTCCCAGATTGATTGTTTGTATTGTTTTATTCCATAGAATTAGTCCATTGCTAAGCCACGAACGTCATACCTGCCATATTTATTTTTGTATTATTTTGTTCCATAGGTATAAGCGATGAGTCTAATTAACGTTTATTTATGACAAAATTAACACAATCAAATTTCTGGTCTCTATTAACAATAACCGCTATTGGTCATTAAATAAAAATTCACGCATGTTTATACCATAATATATTCGAAATATAATCAATACAAATTGATAGAAGCGTTTTTCCGGCATGGGTTTGCGATACATATGTATTATTTTAAACACAGCTAGGATCAATATAAAACTTGTTATAGGAAGAGATAGACCATCTTTAAACTACATGAAGTATCCAAATTTAATAAAGATACCAGTACTCAATTCAATCTGGACAAAACTTGGGGAATAACAGTATAGGCCCTGTAATAATTGGTACCGGTAACCGTAAAATATAATACATATGTTCACTTCATTGTGATTGTAGGCTGCTTAATTTAGACAACGCACGTATGTAGCTGAATGATCTAATGACTCGCACGTATTGTCTTTCGTGTGAAATATTACAGACTCGCGCACGATATTGAACGCAGGCGTTCCACGCTATTTTGCCAAATTCCCAGTACATTGGACACATAAGTTCGTTTATAATATATTAAGCGAACGTATGTGCCCACTGTACTGGGAATGTAAGTTATACATGTATATAGTATACAGCATGTGGCCCCTATGTCATTTTCGGACAATTTTATTCAGGCATAATTATGTTATATCTGTTTGGGCAAGATTACGTCTTGTACAGGCCTAACACTATTGGCATAGTGAACAAGATACGTTACCATGCCAGTTAATTAAACAATTTAAGGCATGTAGCTGATATGTTGAACGACAAACATCAATATAAATCAAATACGTGTTTTAGTTGGGTTGACATATTAGTCGGAACATTGAACTTTGAGTTGACCCGATCTGCTAAAACTTGATGCAAGATACGTTACCGTCCATGCATGTCTAAATAGTGATAGTATATGAGCGAAGCAGTGTGAATCATGCCAAGAACATTACGAATTTTAGAATAGAAATAGTGCGGCCATATATGAAGATTCGCTTGCTGAATGAGTTTGTCGTATACGGAATTTTCACTTGACGATAGCGGATTATTCAGGAAATATCCTCTATTCAAACCTTATGTGGCTCCTAATGGATGTTTCCAGGCTATATACTGACTAAATTTTATGGTTTCTAGACTAATTGTATCTATCAAATATGTGTTAATGACACGCCAGTTACAGAGAAAACTTATGAGTGGACTATCAGATAGTTCAGTTTTTTCTGATAACTGCACGAGACTAATATAGTTCGTTGGTAACGTATCTTGTTTCTCGTGGACGGGGAATTTACATTCATGTTTTTCAAGTACTCAGTTCGCATATAAATATGACCAAACAAATTGCCCCAGTTATGTTCCGATGTCCTGTGGATACTCAGCTTTCTGGTGAAATAAATTTTAGCGCGATCTATGAGAGTTTGTTTTTGCCGAGTATCGTCAGCCATATTTTGCACTTTTCTGGAGAATGACCCAGTGACTGTTTACGGTGCCGTAAATATAGCCATGGATCTTAAATGTACGCCGTGACGTCGTTCGGGTTATTTCATGACGTTCAAAGTCCTATACCTGCACACAATTGACTGTGTGTCCGTATAATTAGGATTTGACACGGTTTGTGTGCGCATTTGGTAGCCTAATACTGTTTATGCATCACTAACAGATCAGAATCTTGTTCCCAACCTCTATATATAGTCTAACCGGACGTTACTCAATCTATTTTCTGAACATCAGCTGAACTAAATTTGATACTCTAAGATTGGCTGTTAAAATCGTTTAGCCTACTAGTACAGGCGATTTAGGGTTGAACCCGGAACTGATGTGCCATCGTATAGAGTAAGTCAATTTATAAAACAATATTATAGAACAATAATTGTATAGAACAATAATTGGGACAAATAGCAACATTTCTGTTTCCATGGCAACGAGTGAAAACTGGGTGTTAAATTACGTGTGTGGCAAGAAATATTCAAATTATCCAGGGGGGGGGGGGGGGTAATAAGCAATTTGCAGGAAGGTATGCCGGGTGGGTGGGTGGCCCTAGGGACCAAAAAATGCGTTTTTTACAACCTCATGCAATTTTTATTTACTGAATACCACTAAAACAGCTGGCAAAAACATCATATTTAAGTTATTGGGACCGCATGTGCGCCTTAGTGGAGAAGACATTAAGATATGGCATGTTGCATATGGGGTGAACTAATTCCTTCCCGACACCCTTCGGAAAGAAGCTTCGAGAAATGTAAAACTGAAATAAATAGACTTGTCTTGATGTAACTAAAGCCTAGATCATTGTGTGCATGGACAAAGAGCAAGCATCTGTCCCAAACATTAATTGATATCAATGGCTAGATTACGACTGTCATCACACTGTTCATCAGTGCATCAAGCCAATCAGTGAATTATTTGCATGTCTATCAACTCATATGATCTGTTACTCAACACCTAAAATATCCAAGTCTGGCATAGTAACTGTTTGTCATTTATTATAACAGACGTTGTTCCAGTATACTAACATAAATTTTAAGGCATAATGCTAGTTAATGGGCTGGTTGACAGACTAATCGGTAAATGGTTAGAAATTATGGAATTGTGTGTATTCTGTACAATGACCTAAGTTTGCATATATATATAAACTTGTTCTGATGTAGCTGATGCTTAGATCATTGTGTGCATGGAAAAAGAGCGAGCAACTGTCAAACATTAATGTGACTATCAATGGGTAGAAACTATCTCTCATTAGTGAATCAAGCCCATCAGTGAATTATTTACATGTCTATCAACTCAGATGATCTCTCACAAGACCTAAAGTACCGAAGTATGGTATAGTGCTGTGACTGCTTGTCATCTATATATAAACGAGTATGATCTGTCTGGATTTTTCTCTCAGGCCTCTGGACCGAGTTCAACCAAATTTGATGCGGTGACTCGGGGTACCCTGGCGGATGTTATAATGGTGTTAGTTTTTCAAAATTTTTTAACTAAATAAAATAAAATAGAATTGGTCTTGTTAAATTGAGCAAGGAATTCAATCTAAAAAAATAGATTAAAACAATACATATAAATCAAAATGTTTCAATGATCAAAATATGCTTGAAGCTTGAAGTCACACTAAGGGGGCCACAGGTATATCCGACGCTGAATATATCGGGAGCCTGTTTCAGCTAGTTTAGTATAATAGAAGTCAGTTCTCCAGTAGACTAACATAAGTGGTATGGAATATGTTAGATAATGGAATGGTTGACAGAAATATCAGGAAATAGTTAGAAATTATGAAATTGTGTGTATCCTGCACAATGACCAAGGTTTTACAGATCAGCAATTTATTAAACTTTTTTTTCCAATTAAAACAGCTTCTGTAACATGTTTAACTGTTATTTGAACTAAATGAGATCATTGCCAGTTATATGGCTGATATCAGTAGAGTTTTAGACCAAATTTAGTGAAATTTGGGGGGGGGGGGGTGTAAACAAATTGGGAGTTAAAAAATATTTATTTTTGCAGGTTTGGGGGTGGTGGGTCCCCGAAAATGCCAGATGCAAAAAACGGCATACCTTCCTGCAAATTTTGTAATACCCCCCCCTCTGAATTATCTCAAATATTATGTTGGTTTATATGAACACCATTTTTGCCTTTTCGGAAGGTCAATGTCAAGGTCATTGCAAAAAGAATTATTTTTGTTTCCCGATGTTATATCCTTGACACACTTGATTGAAATTAAAGATGTAGAGAGACGAAAATATATTTAAAATAATTTAGAGGACCAACGCTTTTGCAAAATTATAGTTTTTACCAACAATATCAACTCATTACTGAGATATAGACTCTCAAAGTTGGTGGTACCCGTTCGTGATAAGCAAAATACTGCCGTATTTGACCAGATACGGTTACGGAACTCATTAATATTAGCAAATATCCACAATTGCAACCACATAGTGTTTCTGACTTTGATAGAACATAAAGCGGTGTGCTCTATACTGCTCATATTGAGAATTTAATTTAGTTTCAAGTTCCAAACCCTCCCCGTGATATGTATCACACATACTTATATCAACTGTCAGAAGATGTACTCAAAGCTGTCGGTATCTGAATGCAGAACGGTGTTGCTTTCATAAATACATATTATTTTGATACATTTTTATTGAAGTTTTTGGAAAAAATCACGACAGATGGCTTCGCGTTGAGAGTGTAAGTTTTTAAGTTTAATCATATGTTTTGAACAGAGTTGCTAGCAGGTCCCATTATTCTATAGGGAACTATATGCATATGCAATGAATTCATTTATAGCAATATACATTCAGTGTATACTTCTAGTATGATACCTATTTGCAGTATACGTATCGTGATGTGGAGTAATGATTGATGTCATCCGAAAAATATACCACTATTCAGATTAATATCACCATATATATTGGTGTTGTAATAATTACGTCGCCGACGTAATCAATACTAACTGAAATTGTTGAAAACTCAACCAAAGCTCTACATTTGCAAGATAATTTACCTTTACATTGAATGCATATATGATAAATGCAGATTGTGGTTTCTTCAAGTTGAATATATTATGCCGTACCGGTAATCAAGGTAAATACAGATAATTAATATTGGGAGGGGGTTCAGGGGGTATATTACCAGGGTCCGCGCTGGACCGAAATTTACTTTTGCCAAATAATTTGCCAAATGAATATATTTTTTTGCCAAATCCGTTTAGAATTTGCCAAATATTATCACTGATAGTATCATTTTCTGCAACCTTGATTGAGTCTTATGTTTCGACACTCGCGGTTTTATATCGATAGAAAAGCAGTTAGTTAATGATTATACTCTCATCTCCATTGTGGTTTATCATACAACAATAAACCGATCACCGAACAACACAATGGTAGAAGGATTAGCTATGTAAAAACCACAATACACTAAATACGGGTAATCCCGCCACCCATCGATACTAATCAGATTAACTGCATCTTAATGGAGGTGTTAACTATTCCGAAACCATATAAAACACAACTAATATAGTTCCATTGTAATAAAATGAGTGGTATTGATTGACCGATATTTTTCAACTTTATTGAGGAATTAAAAAGTGATTTGTCAAAACTTTTGCCAAATGTGAATTATTTTTGCCATTCGTGTGATTTTGGTCATGGCTTCTGCGGGAATGTTCTTTTGGTTCATGAATGGGTGTGGCAAATGTACTGGCCAGCACACCCTTGCTGTGTAAATACTAGTTACATTTCCGGAATGTTCAACAATTTCCGTGATAAAAAAACCATACACGTATGTCATAATGCTGATTATACTGTGAAGAAACACCAAGGTCAAATTACAACCAGAACTAAGTAACATAAAACATGCGTAACGTGTTCGACCACATGTTTTTAGCAGTAATACAATCGTCATTGATGCGATCCATTAAGAGCAGGGGTGGACTGCCGCATGGTGGTGACATGGCTGATGGACAGAGAGCCTTATAGATTAGCACACATCAAGCAGTATGCTCAATGATATCAGCGATGTCTCAACTGACATTACTTGCACGTGTTGGGGAGAACAAAATGTCGATCTGGGCGATTCTAGGATAAAAATGGACGGAAATTTCAAGTAAATTCAAGAAAGTATTGCACTACTGCATTGACTACAATCCATTCGACAACCAATGTCGCAAGTTGGTGAATATATATAACGGGTTTACAGATAGCGACAACAAAGTGAATGTATACAACTCTGAGGCAATTGGGCAGGCAATTCATGAGAAAATGACTGGTGAATCATTCAACGATGTAAAAATGAATAAACGTCAACAAGCGGTGACAACGGATAGTTTACGTAAAGGTATTTGATCAACGGGGAAAGTAGGAAAGTCGACACACGCCTTCTGACACAAAGGATGGTTATTGCACTCTCTGTGGAGAGAGACTCCCAATCTGGCCGATAATATGGCATACGAACTTTCATCCGTTCCCACATCCACGTTTGAACCTGGTACGGAAACTATGCGGAAATGTGACAAGGCATCCCTTGCCAGATGCCTCGATTCCCAAGTAACGGTAGTGGACAACAAACCAACACATTTATACAATGTACATTACGTGTTATTCGCCCTCCTGCAAATAGTTCATTGGCAAAGGGATAACACCATCCAGGACATCATTCAAGGATATGTTAACTATGTAGAAAGACATTAGAAAGATGTTGCTCTACCGTATTTGACGGATATGCTATGTCCACAAAGGACTGTGAAAGGGAACGGCGCAATGGGAAGTCATCTGTGACCATTAACTTTTATGAACGTACACATGTCATTAATAAATCAAGATTTCTGTCAAATACATCCAATAAACGATTTGTACATTTTTGGGACAGCAGCTACATGAATGCAGCCACAGAGTGGAACATGCAGAAGCAGATGCAGACACACTGAACATGAAGACTACACTCGCCTTAGCAGACCAGTGGTTGGTGTTGTGGCCGATGAAACAGATGTCATGGTTATGCTGATCAGACATTCAAAATACAATATGCACATGTTATCACCCACAAAGACAGACACGCATCGGAATATAGACGCTATCCAGAAAATCTTAGGTGCCAGGGTATGTGAAGTGCTACCGTTCATTCGTGCCCTTACATGATGTGACACAACCAGTGCGCTTTATGGTAAGAGCAAGTCTTTGACACTCACAAAGCTGACCACTGGTCCATCACTGTTTCCACTGACATCAGCATTTTGGACACGATGTGAACAGTGAACATCAGTCCTTCCGATGTGACAGATGCTGGACTGAAATTATTGGTCCATATTTATGGTGGTGACATGTATAGTCACCCAACAAGCTCCGTCATGATTTATTTGTGAAACGGATTAGTTCAGCAAAAAGTGAATTTGACATTTCACGACTGCCACTGACTGAAAGGGCAGGATATTTTCACATACTTCGTGTTCAGTTGCAGTGTGTGGTCTGGAATAGCCTGAGCGAAAAAGCTTTGGACCCAACAGAATATGGATGGGTATTACATGACAGCAAGCTCAAACCACGTATGACGGATCTTGACCCAGCCCCATCGATACTTCTCTCTAATGTTGCATACATATGCAAACGAGACGTAGGCCAACCTTGAGGTGTTATATGTGGTTGTCGAAGATACGGGCTACTGTGCTCTATGGTATGTACAACTGGTAGTGGCCCAGATTGTAAGAACACTAAAGTTGTAATTGCCGATGAGGAGGAAGACTCTACAGATTGACTCTGCCTAGATTCTGTGTAATATTGTCACATTGCACTACCTCCATTTTCGAGCCATTATGTCTGAATTAAAGATTGATTATCTCTTTCCAAACACGTTTATATAGTTTCCGGAGTATACAATAATATATGAGCCGCAGACACCTTTCCGGAAACGCTTCTATCATTTAATAATGATTTTATATCCTGATGTTCTTATATAATCCTGATTGGGACATGTTATTTTATACTATTTTATAACATATCGTAATGAATTGTTCATGCAATCTCTGATAGAGATAGAGTTCTACCACTTGCTACGCTTCTAGATGTTCCAGTTCGATTCCATGTATTATACCAGAAAATTTTAAATAAAATCAATATTTATAGAATCGTTTCTGGACAGGGGTCTTCGGTTTGTATTTATTATTTTATATCCAGGAAACTATATCAAACTTGTTATAGGAAGAAATATAACACATTTAAGAAGTATATATATATGACCGCAATAACTATAATATGTAATTGAATCTTCGCAGTGCAGAACAGTTTTTTTCTAGGTTTATCCGGACTATTTAAGCTTTGAACATAAAGGCGCGGATGGCCTTGATGGTAGATTATAATTTAGAAATAAGTTAACAAATTATGAAAATTTACTCAAAAAATATATAGAAGATTATACTAATAGTATACTATAATGATGGTATGATTGCGATGTTATTCACAAAAACGCTGTGTGAACCGAGCGTTTGTTTATATCAGGGTCTATTCTCATTGCACACGCGCGTGCGATTAATCGCAGCGTTTTTTAAGGTGCGTGTTAACATAACGCAGAGCGATTCGTGATCAATTACCTTCCTCAAACAACCACGTCCTATAATCGTGACCAATCATTTTATGCAATCAACCTCGTCATCGAGATAGCCGTTACAGAGAATGGCATGGTTCACTCGGTCACATATACTATCCGGGTACAGTCATTCTCATAACTGATGGGCGATAAAATAAGAAATGAAGTACGGAAAGGAAATGGCTTGGAAAGAAGTTTCCAACGTATAGCTAGCATCAGTGGTGAATTTTGTAGAATTATCGAATTATATTACCTGTCATTCCCGCGCAAAACTGTACCCAAGATTGTGAATATATAAATTGATAGTAATGTGCCGTTTAGCATGTGCGATCACTGATGATAAGCTGCAGATGACGATCAAATTGAAATCAATCGCTGATGCGAACAGCATCTTGGCGACAGAATGAGACCTGAAACGACGCGTGTCTGAGACCTATCACTTATTCTATTTGAATGGTGGTTCGTCAATTATAGTACCGCGTTGTAACTGTTGCTATACAAATGAGCACTCGATGATGGGGAGGGGGGGTCTTAAAAAAACGTTCATACACAGGGTTGAACATAAAAATCCCTCCCAACCAAGGGTCTACCATCCTCCCTATATGCAAATCTATTTGTTTTTCCTCCAACAAATTGGGGTCTCATCCCCTCTTTCCCCATAATTTGTACTGGATAGCATATGTTTGAGTACAACTGTTTTAAATGAACTTTATTCAGAAAGACGATTTTTGTCAGACCTAGCTACCTATAAAGTAAAAATTTTAAAGATCTAATTCAACCACTTGAATCGTACACTTTTGATAATCTTGAATGATGATAACAATTATATACATAACACTCCTGTAATCTGGGTTGTGATCGTACTATATAGTGTTATATACGTTTCAAGCTGGAATAAAATATGCATATTTATGCCCAACTACATGGAATTGAACCCTCTATTTCTAATTATAATTAGCTAGATATAAATTGTGTCCTCAAAACTTATGTCATTTTGATGGCATGGCTCGTTATACTCAACTTATACCTGAGTAAATATAACTGAGGAAAATTTAAGTTAATGTGTCAGCATATATATATGTGGTCCCCCCAACCAAAAGTACTTTATCATCCTCCAACCTACCCTAGCCCTGTGTATGAATGTGTTCGTCAGACCCCCACCCCTATTGGGGGAACTCTTAGCAGTGGGAGGAAGGAATGCAATCGAACACACATATAGAGCCGCTCGACCTTAAAAAACGCTGCGATTAATCGCACGCGCGTGTGCAATGAGAATAGACCCTTTAAGCAAGTAAAGCGCGTGCGATAAGCAAAGCATTCAACACCGTGGTGATGTTTTATGGAGAGTGATCCACGGTGAACCATTCAACACTGAGATATTGATTGGAGAGGATTAGCGAGCGTTATACCGGTATGTTGTAAACAACATGGTGGCAATTTTAGCCAAAGTTCAAATAGTGTGGTCTCCCCGGCGATGAGTGTTCTGCGTATCGCACATATTTACGTACTGTACTCAGTGTAACATAATTCGGATTTTATTTACAAATACAGCGTACGATCTTGACAATAACATGATATTTACGCGATTTATTTTTGATTAGTATAAGAATAAAATCTGTCTATATTTAACATTATTTCTGTTTATGGTGGTTTTAACGGATGTAGTAACTATTTTAACAACAATAACCGTCACGAAGGCTATCCGTATCTTTTAGTTCATTTAATTAACCATAAGATGGAGCGTTCCATTACGGGCGAATGCTGGAAATTCAGAAATAATATTTGTTATCCCATTATACAGTACTTTTTAACCACATCGGTCGAAAACATCTTGGTTAAACGATAATTTCGTTTAATTACTTTGACCTTTGAGAGTGACCTTGACCTTCAAATGGCACATCCCATATGTGGACATGTTGACCTCTACTGGTTCTTTCATAAACCAGTGCAAATGTTGAGGTAGTTTTTCAAGAAGAATAAGAAGAATTTAAAATGTAAAATCTCCAAATAACCCATCATTAACGATCGCTGCCATGGAAACTCAAATTTATCAAATTTGTCCCAATTGGATTTGTCTAAATAAAAGATATTCGAATGCAGTATACATTCAACTACCAGTGTACCAATAGACGTCTGTGTTGCAACCAGTTCATATTAACTGACATTTTGCATAACAAGTTAATCTCTGATTTGTTTCTACAATCGACTATATAAATATCACAATTTATGTCTTGTACATAAAAATTGTCGGTACATATTTCAAACTGCTAATAGTTTCTAAAACATATCGATATCAATTCAAATGGACATTCCCATGGAGTCTGAATTCCGAGTTTATTAAATATTGTTGGTGATCGCTATTGGTTATAGATTATAACCAGGTCGGTCGAAAATATGACTGCTAAATTATATAAATCCTAATTTTGAATAATGATCTTGACCTTTGTATGTGACATTGACATTTCAAGGTCACCATGCATATGTGGAAATGTCGGCCAGTATAAGTGTTTCCATAAACCAATGTAAACTTTAAAGCAGTTGTTCTATTATTCACGATACGCACAATTTAATGTACAATTCCAATTATTAGCCATCGTTAACATGGAAACACAAAGTTGACCATATTTTTCGGCTAGATCGCCTGTACTATTATAACATTTGAGGAATCACGAATTATAAACATGTGCATATGTACCCCGCACCTCAAGAGTATTCGTTTCTAGGCAAATAGGTCGTCAACAATGAGGGCTGTCTCCATGGTGGAAGTATCAAAATGGCATACGTCATGAGTTATGAGTATGGTGAAGCCACGATGTAAATTTAATACCCGTTGCTATATTTACGACGCCTTAAACGGAGACACTTAGTTTCTGTATTAGAAAGCTAAAGCGTGCCAGAAACCGAATGCAAAAATAAAATAAAATACAAAATTCTAAAATGCATCTGCACCACGGCTAACTAACTACACGAGAAGTAAAAACTAGTAGTGTTCCATCTGTAGCGGCGCTACCTAAATTTGCCTGTAAATAGCATTTCGCAAAATGCATACAACTATTTTAAAGCAATGTGTTAGTAGCACAGTTAAATTTGGAACTACATAAATTTTATTTTTCATAGCTTTGGTAACACGAATTGTATATGCATATTGCCGTTCATATTCTGACACCATAGCATTTTCTATGAGAAAATTCTTGCTAAAATTGCCGTGCAAAGTTTCCAGGGTATGAATGTACCATTAGGTATAAAAAACCGTTTAATACTTGAGTGGTACTGGTATCAGGGAGCTAAATGTGTTCGAGTGTCGGTGAGCGAGTGCACCGAGGAACAGGTGAACTTGTGAAGGTAACTGAAGAATGGCCTTCACCCGATACATGTGATGCATCTTGTTTATTTGATGTGTACATCATATCTAAATATTCTGGGTTTTTCCAGATGTCATATATTGTTCTTGCATTTCATGATCATCTGGTGTCAATCTAGCTGGGTAACTATCATTTGAGTGGCCCATGGGCTTCAATTCTGTAAATTCAGCTGAAACATTAACACTGTCGTGTATGCTAAATAATTTAGTTAAGTGGTTCGTGATAGTGGCCGATTGGGCGTAGCGAGGGAGAGCACTCTATCGTGTAGTTTGCCACGTCTGTTCTGCTCTGCATGATGTAACTTGAATAATTATGTCTGTAACATTTAAAGATGCCCTGTCTGATTTTGACACCAAATTAGTATAAATTTCCAAAGCTTAATTTCAACCTACCATGCCACATAAAATAAAATAAATTATAAGAAGCGATTGGGTGACATCAGCACGGACGCTGTTTATAGGAAACGATTGTTGGAATTTTTGCTCACACGAATTCAAAACGTGTTAAAACTTCCCTTTGAAGGTCAATATCTAGCCACCAAAACATATTAATGGGTTCGTTAGTCAAATCTAATTAAAAAACGTACATATGATAGTTTTATGGTTCCAAATCGGATAGGGCATCTTTAAATGTCGTATAACGTATTTAGCGAGTAATCTTTTCTTCGCTGAATCGGAATGGATTACTATAAAAATAACAGACAGAATAAATTAAGGCTCTAAACCGCCAGTGGGTTTTGAATTGCCAAGTGAATCGATGCTATCATCCAGACATTCTACCAATTTTTGTGCTACAAAGTATGCAGGCGAATTAAGTTTCCTTTGTAATATGAAAGGCGTTTAATCTATATATATAAGGGGGCAGAATGGACATACGTAAATATATAGATATAAAAGTAATTCCCCGTTAATATTTGCGAGGATGTCTCTAGCTGTCATAGTCGGAGTGTAATTCAACTTTAGGAATATGTATTCAAATGGAAGCTTTCACACATTCATTTGTGGGAGGAGCTTTAAATAGTCTTACAGTGCATGTCTATATGCTATGAGCACACGTCTTTAGTTGTGGAAAATATGACGAGTATCACGCAAAATGAAAAACAATCATTAAATCATAATACATTTTCAACATAATTGCCCAAGTTGACATATAACTGGACATAGCTCATTCGAGCTTCCAAATTATGTCTACGTAATTTGGAAGGAGGTATACGATATGTTGACAAATACACGAAATATTGATATACCGGCTTCATATGCTCTGAAAAATAATTTCGATGGCCAGAGCCATTTTCTAGCTATTTTCAATGTTTCGCACACAAGTGAAACAAACGCTCTTTATTTCTACCATATCAGAAATAGGTTAACACATAAATGGGCATTTTTTGTTTGGGACCCAAACATCGTGTTCAAAGTTGTAATTCTTATGACTTCATGCGTCATTCTGGGACATATAATGCTCGTAGAAAGGTAGTTCAAGTATTGATGGACCTATTTTGATTCCGGAAAATATTCAAAAGCGAATATTATTAGGTGTATTTCTGAGTGAAAACCACCAAGTGGCTTTAAGTACAGTTTGATTTATTATTGAAAATAGACAATTTAATACTGACGTAGGTACATATATCAAGATTAAAGTGGGCGAAGAATGTTCAATGCAGCAAAGTAACCTGCTCCATCGCTGATTGGTCGAATATATCTGCTGATATATATTTGATTGACAGATGTGGAAAGGTCCACTGTGAAACAGCACACTACGCATAACCATGCACTCAAACTGAATTTTCAGTTTACAAGCCACACTGATGACAAAATATTATGAGTCGGTGTCGTCATCCACTTACGGGTATTCAACATCCTTGCGCGTTCAGGGGTGTGCGTGTTTCTTCCTGTAAGAACATAAAGTTCTGAGTTGGAATGTTCTCGAAATGTAGATCATACTATCATGAATCTATACTCTGGCTAACGTCCGTAGATATCATATTCCACCAGTACAAAACCTGGGAACGTTTTTTTTTCTGACCCCTTCTGACAGGGAACGTTATAACATTGCACAGGCAAGGCAGAGCATATTTATTTGTTTGTATTTGTTCCTCGATAATCTATTTCAAAAGTATGGGGTGGCTTGCTTTTTAGTGAATTTAGTCAGCCGATATCGGAAAAATCATTGAATTATTTACCATGGAGAAATTCCATTGTTGTAAGTGGGGTAAATCAAAATCGCCCACAATGTCCCTTAAATAATGTAATCTCGAGCTTGGACCTTCGCCTAATGATGAATAAACTATTAAGCAACATGTATCAACAAAGAAATATATTCCCCGCGTTATTTTTTCGATTTTATAATGTTCCCTGTCAACACTTCAAATAGTTCCAACGTTTTGAACTGGTAGAATATGACGTCACAATAGACAACGCAGTCGGAAAAGTTTTCGCTCCGTAATAAAACATCAAAAACACAAAAAACAATGGAATAACGCATATAAAATTCGCGCAAAAGAACACAAATGAGGCGTCGGAAGTGATCAGTTAAAATTCCGAAGGATATGTGCTGTAAATTATCTTAACAATTACATTATGTTTGCGACATTCTTTCGTCAATGGAGATGACAATCATGGACATCTGGCAACAGCTAAACGGAAGCACAAATAAACTATTATAACAAGAGAAAATGTCTGGACAAACAAAATTCAAGATGGAACCAGAACAGAAAAACTGTTTTTCATGCAGAGGCAAGTTTAAACATAGAAAAAACTATATCGTTTGTGACTTTTGTCATGAAAACTTCCATTTTAGCTGCCAGGGCCTGTGTGCTGAAGACGCAAAAGACTTAACAAACAGATCGAGTTCACTGTTATGGCAATGCAAGCGTTGCCGAGAAAACACACACAAAACCAGGCAAACTGGGAGTAAAATCCAACCAACAACTGAATCAACATCCGTAAAAACGACAGAGATAGATGAGAAAACAACCAAAGAAGTAGAATTAGCAGAACAACTGAGTGTACATGAGATCGGAAACTGGATGAAACACATCGAAAAAATGTTAGAAAAAGTGATAACAAATATGGATAAATTTGAAGAACAAATAAATAGCAGGGTGGATCAGCGGTTCGAAAATTTCGACACAAAATATAGCGCAAAGATGAAGAAACATATGACTGACATGGAAAGAAGAATAGATAAAGTAGATACGACAGTATCAAAACTGGAAAAGCAAGTGACTAAATGTGAAGATAAAATATCAATGCAGAAAGGAGAAACATACTCACAAATAGAGGCATTTAGGAGGACAGCAGAGAAACAGTTCAGCGAATTTAGAGACAAACAAAATAATAAGTTTGAACAACAAAAAAGAGAGATACAAGAATTAAAGAAAATACTGGAAACATCGATCACCGAGAAATTACAAACTCCAATACATACGGACGACGAGTTAAAAAACATTGGCGAGAACAAAGACTACAATGTCGTTTTGGCAAATGTACCGGAGCCAACGACACATGGTGATTCTGATGATTCGCGCAAAGAAGATTGGAAAACCATTTCAAAAATAGTACGGAAAATGACAAAGTGTAATGAAGATGATGTTCTGTCATTTTACAGAATAGGTAGTATAGTAGAAAACAAAAATCGACCAGTTAAACTTCTGTTAAAGTCAAGACATATACGAGATCAAATGATCAGTGATGCGGTAAGATACAATAGAGATAAATGTACACAACCAGAACCAGCAAAAGTATATATCAACAAAGACCACACACGAATCGAAATGGGAACACTTTACAAACTACGAACTGAACTAAAGAACAGAAAAAAGAATTATCCAAAAAAGACCTTCCGTTTGGAAGAAGGACAAATTGTAGAACGTTAAATTTAGTATTTGTTTTGTATTATTGTGACAACAAAAAAGTTAAATATTTATGTAAATACGGGAACTAAGAGTCAGTCAGACTCGTTCCTAATTAAATGATGATGATGATAATATGATCCCTACGGGCATTAGCCAGAGTAGAGATTCGTGGCATGATCTGCTAGAAATGATGAACGAGCAGCAACAGAACATCAGTATCAGGACTAGAAATCAATCACGATTGTATCCACATGTTTAGCCTCCGCAATGGTCCATGCAGCATGTAGAATCATGCCGGTATCTCCTTTACCTTGGTTAGAGCACAGTTTGTCAACTAATGGTGTAGAAGACCGTGCCACATTATGACTATTATCTGTACCCCCCCCCCCGCTAGCAAGAATTCTTTGATCACGATGTATCCCTCTTATATCTTCCGACGGCAACGTCTCTCGATATGACTCCTAGATCCAGATATTTGCCGTTAGAAGAATATCCTTACGGATGACCTGTCGGTTTCCACGTGTCGGAGAATTCCGCTTCTCTCTGGTGATAGTTATTATGCTATTTTCACGATATTTATCGACAACAACATGAATTTCATTAGCGAACGAAACTTCTTTCGATACTCTGCCCATAGTAAATACATACTGCCAGACCCTCAAATGTGCGCCCTGACGAGAAAGCATTCGATGCCAACATGTGTATGGCCGTCTATGATCATATTGTCACACCATTTGACTGGTTTCAGTATCTGCAACAAATATCTATAAGCAGTACATGTACATACTCGTTGGAATGGGTGCATTTTCGAATGACATCAGCCTATCATGTGTAACTTGCTTCTTTGCATTGACAGCCAGCATAGAGGGAGACATCAATTCTGCATCAATCTTGATGGACTAATCTTTCACTTTGACCGGTTTCCTCATTTCAATCATCATTTGTACAGGCTATTTACTCATACGATCGTATAAGCTCTTATTTCGTGACCCAGCCAACGGTTCTTTGATGGAAGATCTGCCAGTTTCTCGTCACTACTTGATATTTTCATCATGCTGCTCCCTACTGCTGGTGGTGCTACAGCGCCGGCTGAAATATTGACGAGAGAGTCAAGCTGGTCAGAAAGATTGAAGGGGTCAATAAATGGACCGATAATCGACCGACTTTCTTCTCATCATTGCCCCTGCAGAAGCAATGACGAAAGAGCCAACATCAATTGGAACAATTGTAGGAGGATTGTAGGACACTATTATTGAATTGTGTTGGTTCTCCTGGATATTTGCAGCACACGGTGAAATGAATTGGCGGATCTATGTATAGGAAATACTATAGCCCAATTTGTTCATAATATATATCAGTTTTCGGCTTCCATACTCGTTATGTAACTGTACCGCCATTCCAAGATGTTTCGGGGACAAGTCAGTTCACAAGCCGTGGTCAACCATTTTAAATTAACTGCTTCTCTAGGAACATCACCATATTTGTAAAATTCTTCGTTTGTCAACCAACACAAAGCTTTGTAAAGTAGTGGATCAAAAATACTGTTTCATCAGGGGGGGGTCGGAAAAAAATTTCAGGCACGTATGGCATTTTTTCCCTTTCGATCATTTTTTGTACCCACCCACCCCCACCGCCAATTTTTTTCCCGTTTTCGGCAGTTTTTCTCCGACCATTTTTTGACACCCACCCCCCTTTTAACACTAAAACAGAGATTTTCGGGGGGAAATTCACAGCTGTATATGAATTTCTGTGCATACTATTTATCATGGATGTTAACATGGACATGTAAATAGGAATGAGTCATTTTGAGGTCATTCGGCCAAAAAAACATGGCTGCCAGCGGCCATCTTGGATTTCAATATTTGCAACAAAATACAACACGATAACTGCCTGCAGTCAGTTTACCAGTTAGAATTACATTATTTCTCTCATTCAAAGTGGTTTTGAAGCCCAACTCATTGCCAAAACACTAAAAAACAAGTAGGAATTTTTTTTTTAGTCGCGGAAAAAATTGCTTGTTGGTGGCTTTGACCACCCACCCACCCCGGCATACGTGCCGGAATTTTTTTTTTCACCCCCCCCTGGTTTCATTGCTTCTGTTGACATCTCGCTCGATGAATAATATTCGTCATTCACTGAATCCACCGAGTCTAATATTCGTTTTTTTCAGACGTCCGATAGCACTATACAAAACATCAATCCTCTGGATTCGGAAAGACGTCAAGTAGATTTACCAGGTTCCTTCAGCAGCTATTTTTGCTTTTTTGCAATGCATCACCAACTGAGAGTTCGGGCGAAAAAACAAGGTAGTACATGTGTCTGGGAAACGAATTCAATATGGTCACATATTTTGGCTTCAACATTTGTGAAGTGCAACAAGATGAACACGTGTATTTGGATAATATGCGCAGGAATCGTGCATGAATTGTGCTCAGTAAATACACTTGTTTAGTATGTATGTTAGGCACGATCTTTTCCACGAATTCTGTGAACGCCCTATAATGTGCAGATAATGACTTTGTACATTGTTGCCGTTTGAAGAGTTTTTCGCTTGAGAATTATTGGGTAACAGTTTTTTTCTGTGATACCTAGATCATATAGCAACAAGATCACCATGTGGTATACTGTACAGTCGAGAGAACATTTTGTCAACTGTTAACCTTACGGTAGCGTCCACAACGCGGGAGTACATACATCAGGATGACTTATTTTTCGATGTTTCAACCATTGACCATTCATTCTGTCTTTCGATTGGGCAGGTCTGTCCACATATAAAGCAATTGTTCCCAGTCGAAACTTCACTTCTGTACATGTGATCTACATGTGCTATAATCATTCTTGCTGTTGCTATTGGGACTTGATCGAAGGATAACGCCGGCTTAAATGAGAAGGGCTAGAGTACGATGCACGGCAGTCCTCTTACACTTCCGTCAAGAATGTGTTGTTTCCGTTCCAACATAATTATGTCCTCCCACTTTATTATCGCGCTGTTCAAAGGCCATGCATATGTTGTCCATTTTCGCAATATCAGGCTGAGAAACTATAATCATCGTGGAATCGCACATCACAAAACAGCTAGCTGCATCAAATATCCACAGTCTCTTTTTTGCCCAAGGTGTCATTTCAAATTCTGCCTTCAGTATCGGTTCCATTGTCACTACTGCTTGCTTTCGATCTGGAAACAAGCCATTGACGAGTTGAACTATATGATTTCACATTTCACACAATTGGCGATTGAAAGTAATATTTCGACACATTTGCACGACACCACTCCTGACTCAGACGGCGCTATGTTTGCCAAATGAAACCACACCACATTCCTTGCAAACAATAAGCCCTGTTTTCTACATCGGGCAGGTGCTTAAAATAGAAAAAAAATATCGTTGTTCAAGCATAGATTTAAAGAGAATCCTTGTGTTGCTCTATCTAAAATAACTTTGTCACGCAGATGAACAAATCTCATTGTTCATGAGCATGACAATAACATTAACAGATAGCAACGAATTGGATGCCATTGCATATTGTGAAGATCAGATCACACAAATATTTATAAAACATTTATAAAACAAATTCTGCCACTCGTTTTAAATCTATTATTAGACAAAATAATTTATTTCAGTCGAAGATGTCTGGTGGAAACATTCCGGCTAACATTCTATCAGCATCACGTTAAAACATGTTTTATTCAGGCACATGTTTTCTCGTGTTTTCTCATGTTTTTAATTTATAGTTCGAGCATCGTGTCCAAGGCGAACGCTGTTTACGCCGTTTGATGTCAAAGAAATTTGTAACTATAACGCAATTGGAATTCTATTTGAACTTTTGAACTTGGATGCAGTGACTTTCTTTGAAGTTTTTGTTGTGATGGGGCACAGACTAAATTACATTAGGAGACGGTGAGCTTATATGGAGTTTATGTTGTGATGGATTTATATTCCGATTGTCTGGTGAGCAGGATATTAGCATGGGGTCCGCCACCTACTCGGATGAGTTGATTGACACACATGTACACGAGCACGATCAACAAAATATTTGGTTTTCTTTGAATGGAAACACAGTTTGTTCTCCCACAGACGATAACAATCAACCCGTTTACAGCTTTACATATACACCCAGGTAAGAGGCCATACGGGGGAAAAATTATGATTGGAGTTTTCCCGACCAACCCTTTTCAAGTCCCCTTTCAAGTGGAAAGAAGTGCCAGTGAAAAGAAATATGTTGGACGCTTTTGCGACACGAAGTTTTTTCTACATGTACATATCTGAATCTATACAGAACATAGGGAAAACATACACCATCATTATCTATAAACATTTATTTGTTCTTCATGCCTATACACAATTACACAATTCCATTATCTGACGTACATATACTCACCCCACCTCGCGAGAGTAATAATCGGCTACATGGAACGACAGTAATATCTGGATTAAGGATAGTATATCGCACAAGACAATATTATATAAGTCAGACAGTCGCTCTCTCGCTGGGTGGGATGGATAAAAACTGATTCCCGGAAATGACTCATATAAGCACACACGCTTGGTTGTGTGTCGAATCCGTTCCATGATGTTACATTCTGATATGTTGTAATTTATGTTGTATTGTTCATGGAATAAATACTGTTTAAACCAAACCAAGTCCCCTTTCAAGTTTTTGCTCCATTCATGTAAATCTAGGAACACGCATGTACTAACGAATAACCATAACAAGGACCGGCAACAATATACTCCGTATAGGATAATAGGTCAGTATCCCACACAATTTAGTTTATTAGACAATCTGATTACAAGCTTCCGTCTCATATTTGTCTATATTAACCAAGACATGTGTCAACAAATATTATTCACCATATTCTCTTCCAACAATTACTGGTGTGCATTAGTTCGAGCGACACATAATCAATTTCATATCTATTTGAGTGCAGTCATTTAAATTATGTTTAGTTTTCCCTCTGAAGGTGCCAGAAAATATCATTGTCTATCTTTCTCACATGGCTATCAATCTCACATGCTTATGCCATTTAATTAATCTTTTTATTGTTCTCAAATTTCTCAGATTAAAAAATATTGCAACACTTTTTGACAAAAAACTCTCGGGCGCACAAAAATACAAGTAAACTTTGTTTCATGAAGGGATTATACATGTGTGCATATAACTAGAACTAATGAAACATGAGGTTATTTTAATTTTACACTGTTCCTGTTTTTGGTACAGAACTGACTGTTTCATGGATGAGTTTCTGCAAAATTGTATGATAGACTCAATCGAACTAACAGTTGAACATTTGGTTTTCTATCCGTTGATACTCCCGCAAAATTTCAAGTGATTTGCAGGTCGCGAAATGTTGCGATAGTCATTTCTGTCAAACCAGAAAAGTGACCTTCGCAACAAATGGGATACCTCCCCCAGTATAAATAGGTCATACGATCTTTTTCCAACACGTGATATTTCATCTTCATCTGGTGGTTAGAATGCAAGAATCATCGGTAAAACAGACTATTGTGCTACTGGACTTTTCCAACTAAATGACTCTGTCAAGAAAATGTGACCTTCGCAACATTATGACGTTCGCACCATGTGTGATCAGAGGTCACTTAATTGGAAAATCAGTGATAGAACGGAGTATATCTACGTAACAATGCTAAATACTGCAAATCAGACCACTCTAAAAAGTCTGTACATGAATATACGACCAGCATATGTGAAAGAATGGTTTTGCAATTGTCACGTCGATGTGTCGAATGTCATCTTGACATAACTCGATCTATCGATAATCATTAATTTGACAGACTAAATGATGCGAATGTCATCTATTGAGGGGCAGAAATGTTCAGGTGTTGCGAATTTCATTTATTTGACAGTCACTACGAGACACGCCTTCATGTCTATTTTTAGAAAGAATTTTTTTTCGGACAGATTCATTCAAACAGTAGGGGCCATGGTTCGTTGCGACCGTTTGAAAGTCAAATTTGTGGATAGGCTAACACTTGTTGTTTTTTTGCTATTTGTTGACGTATTCTTTTACTAATGTATGTATACCTCGACTATACCGGATACGGTACAAAATATTTTAATAACAATAAAAAATATCACCACTATTACCTTTAGAAAATGGAATAATCCAGCTACCCGATTACTCCAATAAGAATGCGCCTTTTCTATTTATACCCCCATGAGTGAATTCCTGTGGTATCTGTTTTACCTTTTCCAACTTTTGGCAGAAGATACAGGAATATTCATTTATAATTGTAACAATTAGTGAACAATTTAAACGGAAATACAAGTACTGCTGTACTGGTTAATATCGATAGTTTGGAGTTATTGAAGTGAATTTGTTTTCCGAATTTCAGTTCTATTTATACTGTTTTATAAGCTTAACAATGTATGACAACAGAAATATTGTCACTCTCGTATCGAGATCGTCTGGTTCTTGATTTGGCCCTAATCTTGATTTGAGCAGTTAAATATGTAATTTACATGTACAATTTCATGACTTAATTAAATATAAGGAAGATGTGTACAGTGCAATAATTAATAACTAATAACTAAACAACTAATAACTAATAATTATTGATGGCATTGCAGATATTGTTTACAGAATACGACACTCTCCTATGACACTCTTGCATCTACAAACATTGTAGAATACTACTTAACGGTCACATCTCTTTTGAAAGTCCACAGGACATAAACAACAGATCAGGTGTATCGTCCAATGCAACATTTTGTCTTTCGAAACAGAGAAAGAAATAATGCATGAGATTGTCTGCGACAAAGTCAAGCCTGTGTGTAATACCGTAGTGCATCAGCTGGGTGCACCAACACGAATGAAGCAGAAACAGATTGAATATGTCGGCACAGAAAAAGATTTGGGAACCAACGAAGAATCGCGAAAGAAGAAAGCAAGGAAAAGTACCATACAAGAACCAAATCTCGAAGAGCACCAACAGCAACATTATAAGTCAAAGACATTACGGAATGCAGTATCCAAAGCACGTGCAGCAATGCCAAAGAAGTCCGACAGATTTGACTTCGTCCTAGGAAAAATGAATCAGTAAAGATGGATCGTATATATTTCATTTTGAAATGTATATGCATTTAAGTTCCGTAATTAGAGCTGAACCGGCCATCGTGTAGTAACTTCTATTTCATTTCCAAAAAACATTCGACAGCGATCAATGTTTTGCAATTTACATTGTACGTGTAGGTGTATTCTATTAAATCAACTCTCAACTCTCTGGGCAGAGTTTTTTCTGAAATGAATCTTCAATTCTGTGATATAACTCTATAGATATTATGACATGTTAGCACATTCAAACTCCTTACTAGTAACAATTTCTTCACTGCATTAACACTCACATTCAGAATATTAAAGATTACATTGGAATTGTCTGTTATTTATTTTGGAGTGGTGTTCGGATAATATTGCAAAAACATGGGAATTTCATTCAGAATTTGAATGGGAATGTTCATATACTAGTAATAAGATCGACAAAATGCAAATGGATGATTACATTAGGGAAATGATCAGTTGGGTTCATCTTTTATATATATATTGCGTAGTCAAACTTTTTCTTTTTCCTTTCACACACATTCTTCTCTTTTTCTCTCTTCATTTCATATACATCTACCTGCATCATCTAAATTACGAAGAAAAGCTATACATATATATGTACCACCAAAGAAGACATCTGGTTCAGTACAAACGGCTAAAATATGTTGAAGTTTTTAATTCTTGTCAAAAATCGGAGACCTCTGAGCTTACTCGCCCTAGTTACAAAAATACCATAAAGGAGTTCTATAAAAGGTCATGTGTCGCGAGTGACACATCAAATGCGGTACACAACTAAACATGGCCCTGGATACCTCATGCAAATTAGCATATCAGATGCGCATAAAGTTTGTTGCTGCAACAGCGTTGAAAGTTGTCGCGGCTTTACGTCCGCTGGAGATCCGAAAGCTGTATACGAAACACGGAATATTGCGTATGCGTATAATGTGTGAATGTAAGATTCAAGTTTCTCGCATTGAATAGACATTAAATGTTAAGAAATATAATGAAAAAGAGTACGGCGCGAATTACGAGTAAGGTATACCGCGGCGCATCCACTGAGTTAACGCTCTTTATTAATTACCAAAAATCAAAACTGACACTGAACGCTCTTTATTTATATTTTTCTAATGTGAATAGTACTTAAGATCAAGCTCCAAATTAACTTATTTCCAATCCGAGACATAATTCCAGAAGCCGTATGAAAATGATGTCAATGCCAACTTATCTGCTTCTGTTGACAAATATGCCAAACGCCTGTTATAATTAATAAACTGCGTATTAACTTAGAAACTACGTTCATGGCTACGTCGAACGATAGTTTTGAAAGATGTTTTGATAAAACCAAAGGGACTTCTTTTCGTAAAGAGCGTTTATAATCAACAACCCGTGAATAGAGTGGTTCATATTGATATATGTTCTTTCGCGGACCCCGGTGTGCCGCGGTACATGTACTATATATGTGCGATTTGTTTATGATAGTTAATAAATAACATCTGATGTAGATGTAATAAATGCATGTATATGTACTGAAATTCACATAGGCGGCCTATAATAATATAACCGGGCTTGTTATGTATTATTATCCTGCTGATATATATACGTTATTATTACCAAACTATGACATAGCATCCACACATTTAATATCAATGTGTGTAATTGTATCACATAATTATTTACATGTGTGATCGGGCATGGTGAATTGAGCGCCGTTTGCGATATATTTTTACAGGATGCAGATTGCCTGTATTAGAATAGGTTCAATGTGTCTATGCCTCCATAAATGTGTTGGGGATCCTGGTGCATTGTACCATTGCTCATGGTTATGATTTAAATATGTCATATATCTTTCTACAACAAGTTTTATGTAGTTTTCTGGGTATAAAATTATAAATATGAACCGAAGACTCCAGCCCGGAAACCCTTCTACCAATGAATATTGATTTTATTTTGAATATTCTGACAATACATGTAATCAATTGGGACATATGTGACCCGTCATATGAAATCCAGTCGTAAGTCGGGATTTCTAATACTGAGTAAATACATAAAATATAATAAAAATGCCAAAAAATCCGAAACATATTTGTATATAGTTCTACTCTGTCGAAATAAAGTAGCATAACGTGAAGTTTGTGTTTATTAATATGCTTTTGTAATTTTGACACATGATGGTGTATATTTATTCAGAATTGAGCTAATTTGTTTGTCCTTAAATGCGATTATCTCCGATTATCTCTGGAATAGGTTTATGCTGACATTCGAAATCCTATAACTTTGGACCACAACAATACATTAAGTGTGTGACCTATGTAAAGCTCTTTTCAAACTCTATAACATGCAGCACGTAACTCAAATAAAATATTTTCGACTTACGACTAGTTTTGATATGACGGGTCACATATAGTTATATCTCTGTCTGAGATCGCCTGTAGTTTCATGCCGGATCTGTTCTATGTGTAGCCCTTAAAAATGTCCCAATTGATTGAAAGAATTATAGCCGAAAATTTGAAATCAAATCAATATTAATTGATAGAAGCGTTTCCGGACAGGGGTCTTTGATTCATATTTATTATTTTATACACAGTAAACTATATAATACATGTACTTGTTATAGGAAGTGACACACCATCTTTATTTTGTTGGTTATCAACATCAGTTTGCAGATGAAATATAGTTGGTTTATCTTTCACATGCAACACTTCATCGCTACTAGCTAATGAGACAACTCTTTAGAGAAGTTGTTAAAATGCTTGAAAAACACTTCTCACTATAACGATAGAACTTGGAAACTTATAGGTTTGGAAATGTTCTAAGTCAAAATGATTATCCATTGGCACTTTTCCAATCCCAGAGATTTCCAAACGTTACTAGAATGACAAGTTTTTAGGCAAATAACATATTTACATAAAACACAGTAAACAGTTGCTAAGATGCTTTAAAGCATTTGTATCTTAAACGATAGAACTTGGAATCTTATAGGCTTGGAAATGTTCCAAGTCAAAATGATTCTGCATTAGCACCTTTCCAACACCAGAGATGTCCATTTCCATTGAGCATAAGAACTTGCACCTGAAATATATGCCTGTTAGATTGTATTACATGTATACATTGAAAAGGAATACTTGTGAAATAAAAATAATCCTGGAAGGTGTTTATAGGCCTAGTTCTTTAAATGTTCTGATATAGAAATGTGAGTTGACTGCAAAAATCGAGGTTACTGCAATACTTGAGACTTTTTAATTTTCATCTGGCATTTGATGTTCATCAGCCTATTAACAGAACCACACAGTAATTGACTCAAACTAGAAATAGGTTTAGGTTTTGATGGAATTGGCCAGTGACTTAACATTTGGGTACCATAATGTTGAACCCCAGAGGGTCAAGACGTGTTGTCTTAGAATGTAGTCGCGAGGAGATCATCCTACCATTGGTTACTCAATTTAATTTGTTAGTATTTTATTATATATTAATACCGTATAAGCAACTTATAAATCACCATTGTCTACCATTATTAGGCCACTATTAAACAATGTATATTTGAAGTCACCCTATGGCTTGATGTAAAACAATTTGGGAATGCTGTGTATACATATATTGAGAGTTCGGGTGACAACGTTTTAGTGTCACTTCATAATCTAGCTAATACCTGCATATTGTCATTGAAATCAAAATGGGGATAAGTTCAATTATGTATATACACGTACATGTCTGTTGAATTGCAATACATGTTTACATTACCGTGGATTAAATGCTTTCTTGAGAGGGCCAAAAATAGATAACATTGAAGCCATTTGATGATAGTAGGTCAGGTGATTGATAAAAAGAAACCGTATATTTATTGTGGCATTATTTGACTTATGTTGTTGATTTTGTGTAGAGTATTGTTTACACTTGAAAAATATAGGAAGTCAATATTCTTAAAAGTCCGGAAAATGAGGAACTGTTGTACTGGTATATGTAGGGTGATATCATAATTGCATATATATTGATTCACTTTTGAGGTAATTGTACATGTTACATATAGTTCTAACGTATATCAATATTGAAGTGAAAACATTTGTCATAATATCTTGCTGAAAAGGCTTGAAAATCTTGCTTGGCAGGTTACCAGTCAATATGATTAGATTGCTTAATAGCAGGTTGCCAATCGGTATATTGCCTCTGATAACATCTGGCTGTCCCATGGTGCTTCTTGTCCACACTGTCTGCATTGTGTGGCCATAGTTAACAATGTCCTATTTATCCGGCGATATATTTTGTTCATGCCTTTATAATTGGTGCATATCCTGAATAATCTCGTTAGAGATGAACAAACACAATGAATTTTAAATCTTCCTGTGGACTAACTTCTTCCCTTTAAATATTACAGATATGGCACAATTGAAGCTAAATCAAATTAAATATATGTTATTTGAGATGAGTGATATAGTGATACATGCATGTATGCACATACATGTTTATTAATTATATGAGCTTTTTTTTTACTAGAACGGCCTGTTAACGAACTATGTGAATATCGCATCAATTTCCCCTTAAATTAAGTAATATTTTTTTTACTTCAACAGTGACTTCAATGCATCTTTCTGGGACATATAACGGTCATTGAAAAAGGTAGTTAAATTATTTGTTGACCTATTTCGATACCGACAAAAATTCAAAAGCGAAAATTAATAGGTGTAATTTGGACCACAAACTTCCAAGTGGCTTTAATAAATTAACATGTACTAGTACTTGTTGGTGCCATGCATTCTACATATATTCATGACTTTCCACATGTACCTACTGTGAAGGTCTTGTGTTCCTTTAATGATAAATCACTAAAATCAGGTTATCAGGAAAAAATACAGGTTAATGCATAAAGTGTGTACTAATTATTATGGATTTATTCATAATTTTTAGTTAATTCACCTTTCTCTAATGTGTCACAGGACGTCTGTGTGAAGCTTTCATTTTGTGTGTTGGGGTACACATCTCATCATCTCATATTTTCTGCAGCCATGTTTTCTACAGAATCATTGTGTTCTAAAATGTATTCATAATTCCTATTAATATGCATGAATAGTTTGTATGTGTTAAATGTCTAATTTCTGGTAAATGGAATATATGAGATACATGTATACCTATCAGTTGTTTTTACCATATTTATTTGTCATTTTATTTATATTTTAGTATCCGTAAGAATTTTCATGTAAAACAATATTATCAACTGAGCTAAACGCTCTTTATTAATTGCCAACAATCAAAACTGACACTGAACGCTCTTTATTTATATTTCTCTAATGTGAGTAGTACTTCAGATGAAGCTCCAAATTGACATATTTCCAATCCGAGACATAATTCCAGAAGCCGTATGAAAATGATGTTAATGCCAACTTCTCTGCTTCTGTTGACAAATATGCCAAACGCCTGTTATAATTAATAAACTGCGTATTATCTTAGAAACTACGTTCATGGCTACGTCGAACGATAGTTCTGAAAGATGTTTTGATAAAACCAAAGGCACTTCTTTTCGTAAAGAGCGTTTATATTATAATCAACAACCCGTGAATAGTGTGGTTCATATTGATATATGTTCTTTCGCGGACCCCGGTGTGCCGCGGTCCGTGTACTATATATGTGCGATATTTTTTATCATAGTTAATAAATAACATGTGATGTAGATGTAATAAATGCATGTATATGTACTGAAATTCACATAGGCGGCCTATAATAATATAACCGGGCTTGTTATGCATTATTAGCCTGCTGATATATATATATACGTTATTATTACCAAACTATGACATAGCATCGACACATTTAAAGGTACGGTTGGCCTTGGCGGTGGGTATCCTGTAAAAATATTTCCACCCGTCAAATACCACCACAAACAGAAAGAACATCAAAATGTAGACAGACTTTGTCCGTATACAAATAATAAATATCGCATAAACAGTATGTTATTGTCATTTGTTTGACCATTGTTATGTAAACAAAAGCATAAAAAGTTACTTTTCTTGTGTTTGTTTGTATTATGATGGTAAACATAAAGAGCGTTCTTTGTTGGTGAATTCCTGATATGGAACGAATAAAGAGCGTTTATGCCATTTTTGTGTGATTAGCCAGTAGCATTGTGCTGTCTTCTGTAACACAATCAGGCTCTTGCTTAGATAAAACATAGTAGGTCTTTATGATAACATGCTGTTTACGCGATAGTCATGGTATATATGAACGAAACTGTATGCATTTTAATGTTTTTCTGTTTACGGTGATTGGAACAAATATGAATATTTTCGACAACTAAGGCCGCACGTGAATTTAATATCTATGTGTGTAATTGTATCACATAATTATTTACATGTGTGATCGGGCATGGTGAATTGAGCGCCGTTTGCGATATATTTTTACAGGATGCAGATTGCCTGTATTAGAATAGGTTCAAGGTGTCTATGCCTCCATAAATGTGTTGGGGATCCTGGTGCATTGTACCATTGATCATGGTTATTATTGAAATATGTCATATCTCTTTCTACAACAAGTTTTATGTAGTTTTCTGGGTATAAAATTATAAATATGAATCGAAGACTCCAGCCCGGAAACCCTTCTACCAATGAATATTGATTTTATTTTGAATATTCGGACAATACATGTAATCAATTGGGACATATGTGACCCGTCATATGAAATCCAGTCGTAAGTCGGGATTTCTAATACTGAGTGAATACATAAAATATAATAAAAATGCCAAAAAATCCGAAACATATTTGTATATAGTTCTACTCTGTCGAAATAAAGTAGCATAACTTGAAGTTTGTGTTTATTAATGTGCTTTTGTAATTTTGACATATGATGGTGTATATGTATTCAGAATTGAGCTAATTTGTTTGTCCTTAAATGCGATTATCTCCGATTATCTCTGGAATAGGTTTATGCTGACATTCGAAATCCTATAACTTTGGACCGCAACAACACATTAAGTGTGCGACCTATGTAAAGCTCTTATCAAACTCTATAACATGCAGCACGTAACTCAAATAAAATATTTTCGACTTACGAATAGTTTTGATATGACGGGTCACATATAGTTATATCTCTGTCTGAGATCGCCTGTAGTTTCATGACGGATCTGTTCTATGGCTAGCCCTTAAAAATGTCCCAATTGATTGAAAGAATTATAGCCGAAAATTTGAAATCAAATCAATATTAATTGATAGAAACGTTTCCGGACAGGGGTCTTTGATTCATATTTATTATTTTATACACAGTAAACTATATAATACATGTACTTGTTATAGGAAGTGACACACCATCTTTATTTTGTTGGTTATCAACATCAGTTTGCAGATGAAATATAGTTGGTTTATCTTTCACATGCAACACTTCATCGCTACTAGCTAACGAGGCAACTCTTTAGAGAAGTTGTTAAAATGCTTGAAAAACACTTCTCACTATAACGATAGAACTAGGAAACTTATAGGTTTGGAAATGTTCTAAGTCAAAATGATTATCCATTGGCACTTTTCCAATCCCAGAGATTTCCAAACGTTACTAGAATGACAAGTTTTTAGGCAAATGGTTTGAAATAACATATTTACATAAAACACAGTAAACAGTTGCTAAGATGCTTTAAAGCATTTGTATCTTAAACGATAGAACTTGGAATCTTATAGGTTTGGAAATGTTCCAAGTCAAAATGATTCTGCATTAGCACCTTTCCAACACCAGAGATGTCCATTTCCATTGAGCATAAGAACTTGCACCTGAAATATATGCCTGTTAGATTGTATTACATTTATACATTGAAAAGGAATACTAGTGAAATAAAAATAATCCTGGAAGGTGTTTATATGCCTAGTTCTTTAAATGTTCTGATATAGAAATGTGAGTTGACTGCAAACATCGAGGTTACTGCAATACTTGAGACTTTTTAATTTTCATCTGGCATTTGATGTTCATCAGCCTATTAACAGAACCACACAATAATTGACTCAAACTAGAATTAGGTTTAGGTTTTGATAGAATTGGCCAGTGGCTTAACATTTGGGTACCATAATGTTGAACCCCAGTGGGTCAAGACGTATTGTCTTAGAATGTAGTCGCGAGGAGATCATCCCACCATTGGTTACTCAATTTAATTTGTTAGTATTTTATTATATATTAATACCGTATAAGCAACTTATAAATCACCATTGTCTACCATTATTAGGCCACTATTAAACAATGTATATTTGAAGTCACCCTATGGCTTGGTGTAAAACAATTTGGGAATGCTGTATATACATATATTGAGAGTTCGGGTGACAACGTTTTAGTGTCACTTCATAATCTAGCTAATACCTGCATATTGTCATTGAAATCAAAATGGGGATAAGTTCAATTATGTATATACACGTACATGTCTGCTGAATTACCTGTTTACATTACCGTGGATTAAATGCTTTCTTGAGAGGGCCAACAATAGATAACATTGAAGCCATTTGATGATAGTAGGTCAGGTGATTGATAAAAAGAAACCATATATTTATTGTGGCATTATTTGACTTATGTTGTTGATTTTGTGTAGAGTATTGTTTACACTTGAAAAATATAGGAAGTCAATATTCTTAAAAGTCCGGAAAATGAGAAACTGTTGTACTGGTATATGTAGGGTGATATCATATGAAATTGCATATATATTGATTCACTTTGGAGGTAATGGTACATGTTACATATAGTTCTAACGTATATCAATATTGAAGTGAAAACATTTGTCATAATATCTTGCTGAAAAGGCTTGAAAATCTTGCTTGGCAGGTTACCAGTCAATACGATTAGATTGCTTTAATAGCATGTTGCCAATCGGTATATTGCCTCTGATAACCTCTGGCTATACCATGATGCTTCTTGTCAACACTGTCCGCATTGTGTGGCCATAGTTAACAATGTCCTATTTATCCGGCGATATATTTTGTTCATGCCTTTATAATTGGTGCATATCCTGAATAATCTCGTTAGAGATGAACAAACACAATGAATTTTAAATCTTCCTGTGGACTAACTTCTTCCCTTTAAATATTGCAGATATTGCACAATTGAAGCTAAATCAAATTAAATATATGTTATTTGAGATGAGTGATGATATAGTGATACATGCATGTATGCACATACATGTTTATTAATTATATGAGCTTTTTTTACTAGAACGGCCTGTTAACGAACTATGTGAATATCGCTTCAATTTGCCCTTAAATTAAGTTATATTTCTGTTACTTCAATGCATCTTTCTGGGACATATAACGGTCATTGAAAAGGGTAGTTAAATTATTTGTTGACCTATTTCGATACCGACAAAAATTCAAAAGCGAAAATTAATAGGTGTAATTTGGATCACAAACTTCCAAGTGGCTTTAATAAATTAACATGTACTAGTACTTGTTGGTGCCATGTATTCTACATATATTCATGACTTTCCACATGTACCTACTGTGAAGGTCCTGTGTTCCTTTAATGATAAATCACTAAAATCAGGTTATCAGGAAAAACTACAGGTTAATGCATAAAGTGTGTACTAATTATTATGGATTTATTCATAATTTTTAGTTAATTCACCTTTCTCTAATGTGTCATAGGACGTCTGTGTGAAGCTTTCATTTTGTGTGTTGGGGTACACATCTCATCATCTCATATTTTCTGCAGCCATGTTTTCTACAGAATCCTTGTGTTCTAAAATGTATTCATAATTCCTATTAATATGCATGAATAGTTTGTATGTGTTAAATGTCTAATTTCTGGTAAATGCAATATATGAGATACATGTATACCTATCAGTTGTTTTTACCATATTTATTTGTCATTTTATTTATATTTTAGTATCCGTAAGAATTTTCTTGTCAAACAATATGATCAAACCAAATGTTGAATATTGTCCTTGTTTTCTTGAGAACTTGCTGTTTATTCTCATCGGATATAATGGTTACGTCTATATTTATGATTGGAACATGAATAATTCATATTCAAGAGTTTCATTTACACATTTTGCAGTTCCATGAGGCTGGGAGTAGGCTTGTGCATGTTGTGTTGAAAACTTTGATGCACATCCATCTTCAACTATTTTTGGGTTTCGATTAAATGATTCAATTTCATTTGAAATTAGTGACATGTGTTTTACTAATAATGAATTCTTACCATCTTTAATTTCCGAAGGGTTAGTAATAAAGCTTTCAACCAACTCCTGCTCCTTCTGATTGACACTGGTCTTGGAGGTGGCGATCCTAGAATCTTATATGTTTTATTACTTCAGTGCATCTTGTGCGTATAACGTTCACAGAAAGGTAGTGCAAGTATGTGTTGACCTATTTCGATATCGACAAAAATTCAAAAGCGAAAATTATTAGGTCTATTTTGGACCACAACTTCCAAGTGGCTTTAATAAATTAACATGTACTAGTACTTGTTGGTGCCATGAATTCTACAGATATTCATGACTTTCCACATGTACCTACCGTGAAGGCCTTGTGTACCTTAAATGATAAATCAATAAAATCAGGTTATCAGGAAAAACTACAGGTTAATGCATAAAGTGTGTACTAATTATTATGTCTTTATCATGACTTTGTTTACTTATCTAATCTCTTCAAATTTAACATAAAAACTGGGATCAGCTTCAGCCTCATGGGTGACATAATCTGAATCTATTGTATTAACACTGGTAGTTACCATGTCTGCACCAGTGAGCAGCTCGTCGTCCTGTTTTTCTCTTTCTGTGTCTCCTCACAACAGTTTGCGTTTAAACTCTATTCGGTTTTCTAAGGGTTTTCAGTTTGGTGATGTAGACAACTCTCTTGTGGTTAAGTGGGCATCTTGGCCTCCACTTCAATGTATGTGCTCCTAAAAAGTATGTAATTTTCTTGTTGTATGCTTATAGCGATTAATCATGATATATACATGTGCTTTTGTACTCTCTACCCCTCCCATTTTGATCGATATTTTGAATAGTTGTAAATTTCATAACTTCATCTAAAATCAGAATAAATGTAGCTATATTGTCAATACATGTGACAGTCGTGGATTGAACTTATCTGATACGGTGGTGTAGAAAAAATACAGAACACAAAATAGTAACATTTCAGTCGACCTATGCTCGCAAAATATAGCATTATGTTATGCGCAACTTATTTGATAAGTTATTCTCATGTGTTCTGTCAATGTATCATCACATAAAGTGTTTTGTGGAAGATAACTTTGAATCACTGAATTCTACAGTTTTACTAGTACATTTCATAATTTTAAGTTAATTCACCTTTCTCTAATGTGTCATAAGACGTCTGTCTATTTCATTGTGTACGTTAGGGGTGCACATATCATCTCACATTTTCTGCAGCCATGTTTTCTACAGAATCCTTGTGTTCTAAAATGTATTCATAATTCCTATTAATATGCATGAATAATTGTTTGTACATGTTAAATCTCTAATTTATGGTAAATGCAATGGATGAGATACATGTATACATATCAGACTTGTTTTTACCAGAATTATTTGTCATTTTATTTATTTTTTGGTTTCCGTAAGAATTTTCATGTCAAAAAATATGATCAAACCAAATTTAGAATATTGTCCTTGTCTGTATTCTCATCAGATATAATGGTTACTATTAGTCTATATTTATGATTGGAACATGAATCATTCTTATTAAAGAGTTTCATTTACACATTTTGTAATTCCATGAGGCCGGGGTGGACTTGTACATGTTGTGTTGAAACTTTGATGCACATCCCTCTTCCATCTATATTTTCTGGGTTTTGATTAAATAATTCAGTTTCATTTGAAATTAGTGACATGCGTTTTACTAATAATGAATTCTTACCATCTTTAATTTCAGAAGGGTTAGTAATAAAGCTTTCAACCAACTTCTTCCTGCTCCTTCTGATTGACACTGGTCTTGGAGGTGGAGATCCTAGAATCTTTGGAAGCAACTGAATGGTTGGTACTGCATCCTCGTACTTGTAGAGGCTATGTAAATAAAAAAGTGGAAAAATGCTTGTCCTAGTCTATATTCAAGTTCTTTGTTTGTAAAAAGTACATACCCATAAGGTTATACATAACTTCAACCTTTTTTATATGCCAACTTCCATTCTATTCAAAAAGTATATATGTAACAAATGAATTTCAAAACCCAATATATTCTCAAACAACTGTATTTTGCACATTGTCAAATGTTTATGCAGGCGTATTAATTCTTTATCGCTCATTTGTCATATACATCGTATGATCTCGCCTAAAAAAGTTATAATAACACAATTTAACCATTGTTTGTTTGATCATTGTGGTGAAGAGATACCACCTTTCTTGATACTATAGAAAATTCATAATAATCTATGAAAGTATCCGATAGACTAACAATTGTTACCTTCGTATGTTCTTAATATTGGCCAAAAACAGCTTCGAACTAGATCTGCTATTAAATATTCACATGCCTACTCACTCAACTTTCCCAGTGCTATTACAATATAATGTTGAAACAGTACAATTCGTGTATTTATTAGTTAATACCTGTTCCTTAACAATGATATCGCAGTAGGTGAAGATCCCAGCTTGAGATCGCATGATTTATGTGATTTTGTTGAGCCGAATTTGATTAGTATCATATACAATAATGGAATTTCTCCCGCAATATATACGAGAATACATTGGCCTAACAACATTTACCTTGATCTTGTGACCCAGTGCATTCTCTTATATATGCGAGGCTCCCTTGGGAGACTGGCATATATGAGTGTGCTGGCACATGATCTTTAATGCTGCACCAACACAGCTCCCACCATGAAAGGGTTAAGTCCTATTAAAATACATGATCTAGTATTACTAATACTGCTAGAATGGGGTTTAAGATGTGGATTATACAACTCAAAAAGAAAAAATTAACCTACTTTCTGGCATGCCCACACTTTTACATGGTTGCTGCCTTAACCCTTTACCCAACAAAACCGGCCAAATAAAGCTTCAACAGCCTAAAATATCTTCGGTCTGTCTCAATAGAACCATACAAATATGGATATCATTGGAACCGGCTCCTTGACCACATTGTGATAGTTTACTTCTGAGGAAATGTAGACCTGATGATGATGACCCAAGGGGTGGAATTGGAATTTATATTAGGTCTGATTTGAATTATAAAATTAGGGATGACTTGTCAGTATTTCTTCCGCATATTTTCGAATCATTATTTGTTGAAATTATTGAACCACATAAAAAATCGTATATTGTAGGCATCATATACAGACCTAATACTCAACCGAAGGCTGATATAGATCAATGTATCATAACAATCAAAGACCTCATGGGCAAAATTAACTCTGAACACAAAAAGGCTTTTTTAATGGGAGACTACAACATAGACCTCTTGAAATTTGGTCAACATAGTAAAACAAATGAATTCATTGATGCCATATTTGCTGATGGCTTTATGCCAACCATTCTTAGACCTACAAGAGTCACATCATACTCGGCAACTCTGATTGACCAAATATTTGCCAATGACCCTAATGGTGAATTTCAAACAGGAATAATTTTAACTGATGTTAGCGATCATTTTGGAACATTCTTTCGAGAAGTTTCAACATCCGTGAAACAAAAAAATAAAACAAAATTACAACGTAGTTTTGGAGATGATAACATGTCATGCTTCAAACGAATTTTATCATCTGAAAAATATGAAGCAGTAATGCAGTCCACTAACTCTGAAAACTCATATCAAGCATTTATGGAAATCTATATGAATGCTTATGAGGTAGCATTTCCATTGAGAGAAATCCAAATCCAAATGAAATATAAAAAAAAACAACCTTGGATGACACCGGCACTTTTGACATCGTCATTAGAAAAAGGGAAATTGTACCGAAAAAAATTAAAAGATCCCTCTGATATCAACATAGAAAATTATAAAAGTTATTGCAGACATTTTAATCGTGTTAAAAGATATATTAAACGGGACTACTATGATAACATTCTAAATACCCATAAAAACAATATGAAGAAACTTGGGAGATTTTGAAGGAAGTAATCCAGCACAAGAATAGCAAATCTCAGTTTCCTCAGAGCTTTAATATTGATAACAGACAAGTAAATAATAGAAGCCAAATAGCTGAAGCTTTTAATGAATACTTTTCTAATATTGGCACTCGCGAGTCAGATAAAATTGAAACAAATTCAATTCCTGATTTTACTAGCTATTTAAAGGAACCTTCTACAAATAGTATGTTTTTGAGACCAACAACACCAGAGGAATTGAATGGAGTCATAGGCAAAATGAAAAATAAAACAAGCAAGGACAGTAATGAAATAACTGCAAATCTATTAAAGAAAACTGTCAATGAGATAGCTGTACCATTATGTCACATCATTAATTTATCCATGGAGGAAGGTGTAGTTCCCACTGGAATGAAAGTAGCAAGAGTTATTCCTTTGTTTAAATCCAATGAAAACAATGCTATAGAAAATTACAGGCCAATTAGCATACTTCCAATTTTTTCAAAAATCCTAGAGAAGGTAGTTTGTGGGCGATTGACAGAGTATTTCAATGATAAATTTTATCAAGATCAATACGGTTTCCGTAAAAATCGTTCTACTACTCATCCCATCATTAGACTTCTAAATGATGTAGCATCACACAATGATAAGAAAACTAAGGATGGTACACTAGCAACATTCATTGATTTCTCTAAAGCTTTTGATACCATTAATCATGATATACTTTTAACAAAATTATGGAGTCAGAGGCAACGTTAAAAGATGGTTTCAAAGCTATTTAGAAAACAGAATGCAATATGTAGATTTAGATGGGATAGTGTCATCAAAGACTCAATTAAATACCGGGGTTCCTCAAGGATCAGTGCTTGGACCCATTTTTATTTTAATATATGTGAATGATATGTATAGAAGTACCAAACTGTCTCTGCTTTCATTCGCAGATGACACAACCGTTTACTCTTCTCATTCTGATATTCAACGTCTTTTCAGATATACTAACATTCAGTTGAATCAACTAAGTAACTGGTGTAAGGCTAATAAACTTTCATTGAATGCAAAGAAAACAAAATATATACTATTTCAGCCAGCTGGTGGTAAATATAACTGTAACAACCATCATCTTATAATAGATAACCATCCAATAGACAGAATTGGCAACAACTGTGCAGACAAATCATTCAAATTTCTTGGTATCAATATTGATGAACATTTATCATTTAAACATCATGTGGCAGTGGTCTCAACAAGAATATCGAGAGCTTTATATGCAATGAACAGAGTAAAGAAAATTCTTCCACTAAAAAGTATGCGTATGCTGTACCATTCTCTTATTCAGAGCCACTTAATGTATGGAATTGAAATATGGGGTAATTCACATTTGTTCAATAAGTTAATAGTGCTACAAAAAAGAGCAATCCGAGTTATTAATAATGCAAGATACAACAGTCACACTGAACCACTTTTTAAGCAAAGTAATATACTAAAAGCTATTGATTTGTACAAATTAAGGATTTATCAGTATATGCACGATTGGTCAAATAATATTTTACCCTTTCCGCTTCTGGACACTTATCATATAATCAATAACCCAAACACAATAACTAGGCAAAGTGGTACTATATATGAAACTATGTCTAGAACTGCATTCAGTGATAGTCTTCCGCTACACAATTTTCCGAAACGGTGGAGAATCGTTGATGTGTCGTTGAGATCCCTTTTACCACGTTCTAATTTCAAAAGACATATTATGCAGGAACAACTTGAATCATATCTAGATAAGGTCCAATGTAAAAACTTGTATTGTCAGGATTGTTATCCAGGTGTCATGGATTAACATTAAGGCTTAACTTTGATTAACATTGAATAACATTAATCTCAACATTAATCTTAATGTAGATTAACAATCTCCATTTCCATTTCCATTAAAGCATATATATTGATTTATTGAAGCATATTTATTAAAGCATATTTATTAAATTTATTTATTTATTTATTGTAAATGATGTCTATCTCATCAGTCAATATACTAGTCAATATATTAGCCAATACACCATAAATATAAAACTATATTTAATAGTATGTGTAAATTCAGAATCTTTACCTTTTACTTCTACATACATTATAGTATAAGATTATGAAATATCTCCAACAAATATATAATAGATTGTATGGTCAAGGAGCTGGAGTCAGAAAAGAATTTATAATTTCCATGGGAGGTAGCAGGAAGACGACCGTATGGTCATGCAACCTCCCTGTAATGTATATTGTTATATGTTATAAAATATTTTGTTTACATTAATTAATTATATACATTGCTGAATAAAGTATATTCTATTCTATTCTATTCTACAGTTAGCCCTGTGCCAATGCATTCTCTTATATATGCGAGTCGACCATAGGTCGCCTCGCATATATAAGAGAATGCATTGGGCTAAAAAAAATCTTTTTTTAACACTTTTTACCATTTTTTCTTACATTCTTTAACAATTTTATAATTTTTAATGTGTTAAGCCAATGCATTCTCTTGTATATGCGAGGCGACCTATGGTCGACTCGCATATATAAGAGAATGCATTGGCACAGGGCCCTTCTGTTGGGTAAAGGGTTAAGACGATACCTCAGTAGTTACATCGATAAGGGGCAGAATTTACCCAAGAGGCGCTGGTCAGATTATTCATACCCACCCGTAATCCATTCAAAATGTCGACAGATAATTCACCACAACCGTAATCGCAGTGAGAAATTTAACAGACTTCCTCTAGAAGCACACAAATCTTTAATTAGACCTCAGCGATTTTGAATTCTATGTTATGTTCCATATGGCTTTATCATTATCGTCATCCGCTACTTTTTATGGTAAGTGGGAAGTTAAAAACAATTAATATTTTGTGTTTGGCCTATTCAAGTCAATGAAAGCAATGCTATTGCGATATCGACTCACAAAAGTCACTAAAATCATACCATTTCAAGCTCGAACCTGAAATAGATTAAGAAGTAATATCCATCTTGAAATGTCCAATTGCATCCCCCACTTGAACCAGACCAAACTCCGTATGTTCGTGAAATACCATTTGCAGTATTTTGCATCCCCACATTTGCAGTATTTTGCACCCCCCCATTTGCAGTATTTTGCACCCCCCCCATTTGCAGTATTTTGCACCCCATTGGTTAGAACTTTCCAACTGGTACCCCAAACTTTCCAACTGTTGGAAATGTGCAACCTGCCCCCCCCCCCCACAGGTTGGAACATTATCATTAGCCATTTAGATCAAATCTTTTTTTTACTAAAGATCAGCAAAGGTAGGAAAATATTCAAATATTTTCTAAAAACAACAAATACACCACTATTAAAGTATTAGAGAGCACAGATTCGTGTCATAATCTAGTTTATAGGTAAAATTTGCAACTGTTCAAGATTGGCTGTCTGGTTCAAGGCAGTAGGGTGCAGCTTAAAGTTATAATTTACATCCCCACAGTCTCGCCCCTGGATTTACTTCAAGTTCATATTTGAATAGAGTTCAATTCATGAGGCCATCCAATTTATCAATAATTTGTGACAACAATTTTACTCAATACACCACCCTCGCAAAAATGGTATTGATATTAACAAGGTTCATTGTGGATACTTTAGAAATTGAGATTACGATACCCAGGTCGGGAGAAAATACGACCTGTGTTTTTTTTGTCTAACCTGTTTTAGTTTTCTCTGTGGTGGGTATATTTTCAACTGGCGCTATTATATTCTGAGAAAACTAAGTATCCTCAAAAACTCAGTTGTTGAACAAAGCTTCGGTGGCCGTGTGGTATTATTGACGTCGGACTTTGAGTAGCAAGTCGCGCTCGCCGCCATGGGCCGGGGTTCCAATCACCCCACCCCCAAAGAATTCCACTGTCTCATAATTACACGGCGCCTTAAGAATTGTGTGTTGTATAGTCCTAGGCATGTTCAAAGAGCAACGCTCAGCATGTATCGGAGACGTATATATAACATGCTTACTGTGCCATAAAATCTACTATATATATCAGTATCCACAATTGGGTACATTTATCATATTTTCCTGTCTACGATCAAATGGCTTCATTTTATTGCATCATAGATATGTTTTTGTGCTTCCAATAATACACCATGCAGATCTTTTAATTTAGTTCCGATTGTCAAAACGCATTCCATTATACAATAATAGTAATGAAACTGATATATATTCCGTGGATCACTGTGATCATGTCCACCTGTGTGGCCAACACAAAACTACATTGATAAATTTGTTCGATACATTAGGTCCATATAATATGTGTATTTATGACAAAGGAAGATGCTTTACATGTGTTCCAGTGTACTTATAAAATCTTTCTTCCCTTGTGAAATTAACTTTTGCTATATATTGTAATAGGGGACAAATAGTGTTGGACGGACTGTATCTCCATATAAGGCGTATGCGTCCAGTCCAATGTATTGTGGACGCCCAAGCGGATACTTCGATTAGGACCAGTTTACTGCCTTCACAATGCGCTGTACGCAATATATCGCAGGTTATGTGTTCGATTGCAACATATGCATGTATTAAATTGTGGTGCTGATATCATGTTTTGTGTATGAGAGAACGGGTGTTTTTCCGAATTGATAAACAAATCAGGGACTTTTTGAAGAAATTCTGAAAATTTGTCATGTCGACACGCGCAATAATACGAGCACCTGTTCAATAGTCGATCGCGTTAGTTTCACTTGTGCATAAATTCGAAGTTGTGTACATCATGTTCGTTCTGTTTTATGTGAATAGTTTAGGTGAATTGTGTTCAAATTTGGAGTTACACTTGTTGGATATCAATGGATATCTATTCTTTGTCACCACGAACGTGTACAGTACACGAATTGCATATCATTCGTTGTGTTTGATCGGATTAACTATTATGGATTCATTTAGGCCTGTACTGCAGGCAATACCACGTCGTTCTCGCCAATCTCGGATTCTCAGGTGTTGAAATTAGGAATGCTAACAAAATGTAAACATTCAATTCACTACTGTAATAGTAGGCCCAAGTCAGTCCCGAGCTTGAAGTTGAAGACTGGTAGGTCACATTTTTTCATTCATATTCTTTATTTAACATGTTTAACACAGTTGTTGAACTTCTGAAGACCGAAACAACACGTTCATGTTACATGGATACATGCAGTTGATTTTGGCTTACCAGGCTGGTTAATACTAGAAATGTTTTTTGCAACTTTCGTGATTTCCGGTGATTGCATGGGTCCAACAACTGAGTTTGTTTGCATCATTATATAACAATTACATTATTACTTATATAAACTGAATACTATTTAGCTGTCGATGTACCGCCTATATACTATAAAATAGCCAAATATTTATTATTATGATAATTAGGCTATACTCATATATAGCATATACATGCAATATATACTGGGTTACAACCCTGAGCCCCGACAGGTAACTGGGAGTGGGAATGGGTGTCACACATACAGGGTTCGCGCTGCCACTTGCCAAATTTGCCTATGGCAAAAAATATTTTCATTTGGCAACACAAAAAAACTCAATTGGCAAAACTTTTGGCAAGAGGAAATTGGGGTCCAGCGCCAACCCTGCACACATACGTTGCTGCTCGTATACAGGCTATACATGTAGTATGCTCCCACTAATTATATTATATATCATAAATATAACCACTAGTATTGTGTGCTCTGACCTACATCTTAGAAAACCCCATTTTATATTTCATTAAATTGTTGAAACAGCCATCTTCAAAATGTCTGTAGCAGAGCCGGCTCCACGGTGGTGGCACGATGTTTTTTGCTCTTATTCTTAACGAAAGCCGTCCATTTCTTCACCATTACGTTCTCATCGTGCCACTTAAACAGCTGGCATCCCGTATGGCTGCAGCCTTGTGCCACAGAACGAGCAACCATCACGACGAACGCAAAATAAATGAAATGTCAAATCGAAAAATGACAGATCGATCAAGCGCGAAAATGTAAACAAAGTCGCGTCAAAAAAGTTGAGATCCCACGTTGACGTCACGGTTCCTGGTGCACATAAATATCGCTAGTGGCTTTTTACTTTTAGCATGCAAATTTTTGACGTCAAAACACGATTTTGACGTTATGAGTTGGTGTTTTCGAATAAGATTCGTATTTATTGATCTTAATTCTATGTAATGGCACTGGTATAGTTTATTTTACTGAACAATGGTGTTTATTAACAGTTGCCTTTTAAGGTCGATTCTAGTTTTCAACATTTTTATTTAGAAATGGCAGATTCTACCTCAAAACAGAAAATCGTGTACAACCCAACACGGAAAGTCAACACTGGTATCAAGACGACCATTTGTATATGTGTTTCAGAACTGGTGGCGTTAACTGTTTTATTTGAGGCAGGGACTCTTGTAGACCACTCGAGCGAAATGCGCTCTCGTATTCAAGTTTGTACATCGTCCCTTCGTCTCATGAATTTATTTCATGTCAAGTGATTACTCTGAATATGTATGCCGTCTCCACGAGTGACCATACCACAGGTGTATTTGTCATTGAGTATGTTTACAATATACTCGCATAATCCATGGGCTATTCATATGCAGTGTAAACAAGTACGTTAATCCAGAGTATGCTCAACTGGCGCGAGATCTCGCAAAAGATCGCGAACTCTTTTGTTCCGTTTAAAAGCGGGCGTGATTGTGCGAGACTGCTGTTTCCAATGGTAATTGCATAAACAACATGGCGATAACCACGACAATTGTAGTCGTAACCGCATACATGTATGTTAATGAAATAAAACAAAACCAAACATTTGTACGTGGGTTTGATATAACCATAGGATTACATGAGCGTGATAATGCCAACAAATCCTCATGTTTTCGTCTTCTTTTATTTTAATAGCAATTATAGCATCGTATTGTTAATCCTGTGTGCAATTAATTACGATTTCCGCACCATTGCTACTAGTATTAGCCATTATATTGTCATGGATGTCAAGATATAACTTATATTACTTATTTCAACAAAAAGTCGCCAATCCACAACAGACGCTTTGGTTGTTATGCCGATGGTGGTGATGTAATTAATTACCTATTATGACTAATTGCATTTCCCAAACATAGGCCCCTACTGTGTGGATACACTGAATAGGTGTTACACGATCATCTAATATGGGTGATTTGAGTAAGCAACTCCACATTCCTAATAGCTTTAAACATCCATAATTACACATACTTATAATCAACCCATTCAATTATATTGTAGTGGCTATTTGTCAATAATTCCAGCATGGCAGTAGAATTGTGTTAACATTGTTTTATGGTACATTTGAGATAATGACCGTAATTCTGGTCTAGCCTAAATAATTTGGGCATTATTATAATTCCATATTAGAAAAAGTGACAATGATAAAATTTGTAATGAAAACAAAAGCTAGGCGCCTATTCAAAATCTCGAACACCATATAAGTGTTCTGATCCCATATTTGTAAGTATTCACAGGAACATCTCATCGAGTCAGCAGCACTCTTTATCGGAAAGTCTTCCTCCGTAAGGAGAACTTATAAAATTACCTCTAAGAGTAAAATCAAAGAGTAAACTTATATAAAATTGCTTAAACAAAGTGTAAAACTTCAAAAAAATTGCTAAAAATCAGATATGGCCAGCAAACAAACACCCGCTTCGCAGTGCCCTTCTCAGGGCGCCGATTCAAGTGAGCTTATTGCCTACCTGAAAGAAGATAACAAATCGCTCAAGAAACAGATCGCCGGTCTAGAAATACAACTTGCTGGGTTCAGAGCCTCTATCGACAAGATGGCCGACCGCTTACCCGAAAAGCAACCCACAGCAGAGAAATCGTCCAACAAAAAAGAGAAAAACAAAAAGAAACCTGAGAAAAACACCACGACACCTGCCACATCATCAGCTCCAGTTCCAGATTTCGCCGCAAAACTACCCTCAGCAACCTCTGTACCGCCAGCAACTCCAGTACCCATCGTTCAAAAAAACCACGAAGACCACATCGAAGTTGAAATGACAGACGCTGAACAAGACATCTCCGACGAAGAATTCGCCACCGTCTTCAAAAACAAAAGAAGACGAAAAGAAAGCATGATGATTCCAGATCCAATCAGCCCAATCAGCACACCAGCCAAAAAGATACGAACGCACAAACAGCCTAGCCCGACAAAAGAACCAGAACGACAAGCGACCAATCACTCCAGCAACAATCCAACCAAGCGAAGAGACATCATAATAGTCGAAAACCTTACCAGCGAGATGAAGCAGAGTCCACATTTCCTCCATAGAACGATCACGACAAAATATCCCATCCGGACATCAACAACCAGAGCCGGCACTCTGCTAATCTATCCACAGAATGATGAAACAAAGCAATATCTACTGACAAAAGCAAAAGACATCCCAGCTTTCAAAGACAACAACATTACGTTCAGACTAACCAACGGAAGCCGTCACCAGAGCACACCAACGACTCATAAAGCCGTTATATGTGGCATACCTCCATCTGTCACAGATGACGACATTACACAAGACATTGGCGACAAATACACTGTACAAAGACTAAAGAGCTCCCATGACAACCAACCAACATGGAAAGTTAAAATCACCTGCGAGAACAAAGAAGCAAAGCAACTTATAATGAACGGCGTCAGACTAGGCTCCAACTTAAACAAATACAAAGTCATCGAATACAAAGAACGACCACACGTAACCCAGTGCTACAAATGTCAAAAGTTCAATCACACGGCCGAATTCTGCAAAAGCAACGACATAATCTGCAAAAATTGCGCGGGAAATCACAAACACCAAGACTGCACCAGTAACATCAAAAGATGCGCGAACTGCGACAGTGATCACCACTCAGCATACAAGGGATGCACAGTTTTTAAAACTGAAGTTACAACAAAAGAAACACAAAAGCTCACATACGCAGCCGCCACAAGCAAACCCGCCGACATCACTGAAACCCTAAAGCTTGCAGCTGTAATAACATCGACCATTGTCAGCGCCCTGTCTGACAAACAAAGAGATCCACGAAATATCAAAGACAGCGTGTGTCAATACGTCGAACATGCTGTCAACACCATATACAGAACTCAACTCACAAAAGAAACCATCCAACAGTTCACATACAGACGTTAAAACAACACATCCAAAGCTGACACGCCCAAGCACACAAGCCGATTGTAACACCTACAATGGCTGACACGACCAAACAGACTACAACAACACGCCACACACACAACTTGCCCACACAAAAACACTCTTTTCACCTACTCCACGTTAACATAAACGGACTATCTGCTAAACGCCAAATTCTTCAAGAGTACATCACCGACCAACAACCAGACGTTATCGCCATCAACGAAACGAAACTCAACGACAACAGCAGGGTTAGCTTCACCAACTACAAGATCGCCCGCCGTGACCGTACCGCACACGGTGGCGGGGTCGCTCTCCTCATCCATAAAGACCTGAAACACGCCATGCTCAACACCGACGACCTAGACGAAGAAACCCTGGCAGTAGAAGTCACCATTCGCAGTGCCAAGACTGCCATCATCGCCACATATAACCCGCCAAACACAGACCTCAGCAATGCCTCCTTCAAACACTTCACATCAACCCACCGCCACTGCATCTTCATCGGAGACTACAACGCGAAGCACACCTACTACGGCTGTAAAAATACCAACAGAAACGGTGACCGAATGTTCAACATCATCGAAGATCTTGATCTACTCATACTAAACAACATAGACGAACCAACACATCACCACGCGGCGACCAACAAATGGGACATCCTAGACCTAGCCATTGCCACTCCATCCATCGCATCTAAAGGAATCATGTGCTATATTGGAGACGACGTATCCAGCGACCACCTACCCGTACACATAAGATCCAGCAATGCCTCAACCGATCGCCACCCGAAAACCCTCCGCCGCAACCTAAATAAAGCCGACTGGGACAGTTTCCGACAGCAACTCACCAACAGCATAGACAATTCACCCATCACATCAACCAGCGACATTGACGCGACATGCCAGCACCTATCCCAAACCCTCGAATCAGCCCTAGATACAGCATGCCCGAAACAACAAGTCAACACCACAGCATGGCGAGTCTCCCCCGAAACTCTGAAAATGATCCGACTTAAACGCAAGCTAAGAAGACTACAGCAGAAAAACCCAAACGACATGTACTACCGAAATCTTTACAACAACATGAACAGACAAGTCAAAACGGCAGTCAAAAAAGAAAAACAAGCATCCTGGCAGCGGTCGACAACCGAACTCGGCGATAAAAGAATGAACAGAAACTTCTGGAGTACCTTCAAATCCCTTACCGGCACAGGAAAAAACAACAACAGCACAGAAAAACCCCTCAAAAAAACCGATGGCAGCCTGACCTCAGGAGACAAAGAAAAAGCAGAAGCCTTCGCCGACAACCTTCAAAAAATCCACAACACCCACCAAGGCCCAGCCTACGACGACGCCTTCAAAGCAACTGTAGAAAACCACATCAAAGACAACCCCGACCTCTTCAAACCACTTCCAAGTACCACCAACGACCACGATGATGTCTTCCCCGTAGCATCTCCAATCACACAAGACGAAATCGCATCTAACCTAAAGAAGGGAAAAGGCAACTCAGCACCAGGCAACGACAGCATCACATACGCCATCCTACGACAAGCCCCTTCAGCCTTCTTCGCCAGACTACTCCTTCTATTCAACGCCTGCCTGACCATTGGATACTTCCCAACAGCATGGAAAACCGCCGTCGGTATCATGATACCCAAGCCAGAAAAAGACCGCGCCATTCCCAACAACTATCGACCCATCAGCCTCCTCCAATGTACCGGGAAACTATTCGAAAGAATTATCAGCAGCCGACTACGAGAGCACCTTGAATCCTCCAACTTCTTCAACCCGTGGCAGCGTGGCTACCGACAAGGCAAAGAAGGCATGGAACACATCGTTCGACTAGCTGAAGACGCCCGACTATCCCTTGGCAAAAACTGGTTAACAGCTGCAGTATTTCTTGACGTTGAGAAGGCCTTCGATTCCGTATGGCACGACGGCCTAAGATATAAGTTCAGCCAGCTCAACATCGCCCGAAAATACACACGACTAGTATCCTTTTTCCTACAAGATCGTCAACTCAGCGTCCGCATCAACAACGACACATCCAGCCCAGTATTCCTACGCGCCGGAACCCCACAAGGATCAGTACTCAGCCCACTCCTCTTCCTGATATACGCCAATGACATACCCACCAACCCAAGAAACAACGTAGAAATCTCACAATTCGCCGACGACCTAGGACTCTGGACAACACACAAAAACCCCAGGATCCTACAAAAACGATTACAAAAGACCCTCGACGACTTATCAACATGGTGCTCTAGATGGAGAATAAAACTCAACGCCAAGAAAACCCAACTCATCATATTCCACCAGAGAAAAACAACACAGACTATCAACATCAAGATAGACAACGAGACCGTTCAACCATCCAACCAAGCCATCCTACTAGGAATCACCCTTGACCAACGAATGACCTTCGCCGCGCACATCAAAAAAGTCGCTGACAAAGCCAGAAAAAGAACAAACCTGCTAAGTTGTCTCAGAGGTACCGACTGGGGAACCAACAGCCAGACCATCATCAACCTCTTCACACTATACGTCCGCCCAGTAATGGAGTATGGCGCACCCATCATAACAGCAGCCTCCAACAGCTCAATCGAAACCCTGCAGAAAGTCCAAAACAAAGCTCTCCACATCGCTCTACATCAGCCAATCTTCACACCAATCCAAGCCCTCCACGACGCAGCAGACATACCTACGATGAAACAACGACTAACCGACCTCAGAAACCAGACCCTCGCCAGAATCGACAACAGCCCACTCATCCAAGAACTCCATCTACGAAACCAGCTGCTCTCCACCAAAAAGACCAAGTCCATCCTAGAAATCGACAATACCGACAGACCCATCTAGATCCCATACAACCGTCAACCAAGCCAACCAACAGCCAAATCCAACAGCCTCGACTCCTCCACCACGCTTCCACTGCTTTGCCTCCAAATACAACAGCCTCAACAACCGATTTTCATCGAAGAATTAAAGAAAGGGTGAAGGGAACTGCACAATGCATTCCGACCATCCTAACCGGCCTGCGGCCGGAAACTACACACACACATTTGTAAGTAAGTATATGAAAGGGTTAAAGACACGGTTGGCCTTGGCGGTGGGTATCCTGTGAAAATATCTCCACCCGTCAAAAACCGCCACAAACAGATAGAACATCAAAATGTAGATAGACTTTGTCTGTATACAGATAAGAAATATCGCATAAACAGTATGTTATGGTCATATGTTTGACCATTGTTATGTACACAAAAGCATAAAAAGTTACTTTTCTGGTGTTTGTTTATATTATGATGGTAAACATAAAGAGCGTTCTTTGTTGGTGAACACCTGATATGGAACTAATAAAGAGCGTTTATGCCATTTGTGTGTGATTAGCCAGTAGCATTGTGCTGTCTTCTGTAACACAATCAGGCTCTTGCTTAGGTAAAATATAGTAGGTCTTTATGATAACCTGCTGTTTACGCGATGGTCATGGTATATATGAACGGAACTGTATGCGTTTTAATGTTTTTTCTGTTTACGGTGTTTGGAACAAATATGAATATTTTCGACAATTAAGGCCGCACGTGCCTTTAAAGTGAAGAAAAGATCAAGACATTGTGTGAGGTAATGACACATGTATATAGTAGGTACAAGTCTTTATTATGTTGTGAATAAGATATGCAGTGTGTACAAATATAATGATCAATAGTCGCCGCGAATTGGTGTCCCCGAATGGGTGATGCCTGGTGTGAATGATGCCTGGATATGATCTAGGTACGAGATGAGTCTAGTGAAAGCATGATGTGATGGGATGTAGTTGTTTCTTATATACTATTTGGGATGCATATTAGATGAGGTGTTTGGCAATACACATCGGGATTGGTTCTTCCGTTATGGTCATCTCCCTTGACCATATTTGGGAGCCATCTTCATTGTGTGTATATCTTCGCAGAGAGTAAGACGTGTGAGGTTTCGAGAACCGAACACGAATATCTGAGTTTGGGGTTTTATATATTGGGACATTCGTATAGTTTGAATCAAGTTGTGAGATTATAATGGGTAGTTATCTCACATATGTCCCCCACCCGTGTAAGATTTTTAGCGCAGCGGAAAATCTTATGTAACATCAAAATTATGGACCTAACTGGGGTAATTGTGATTATGTAATGTGGATGAGGCTGAAATGAAGTATAATAACATTGATTGTGGTGAAGTTATGATTAATACATGTGGAACAAAGTTGTCTTAAAATGATGATATGCGATATTAAGTTGTCTTAAAGTGATGATACGCAATATTATGAGATTATGAAATAAATGGTGGGAAAAGCATATATGGGTTGGTATATAAAATGATCGTGCAAGCAGTCATAATGCGTGCTATATTGATATGTAGGCTAAGGTATGATAATAGAATATAGAGATACAAGTATGAGAAGTAATGAATATAACAATACGGTAATAGTGCATGGTATGTTTTGTCAATGATGAACATTGGTGATGTATTATATAAATGCATGTTGTATTGTTAATAAAATCATGACGATATGTATACATTCGGTATTGTGGTAATGAGAGACCAAATGTTTCTCATCTGCCGTCAATTGCACAGGGAATTGTTGAGAGCATGTGTCAGAGGTGAAATATTGTTTGGAGTGTGGTATATGAGACTTTGATTAATGCGTTTGTTGATAGTTGGCGAGTTCCGTGACCAATGTTATTGAAGATAATCGGCGGTCAGTTGTCTAACTCTTGGGGTTGGCACGTGTCATATCTGCCGTTAATTGCTCAGGGAATTGTTGAGAGCATGGGTCAGAGGTGAAATATTGTTTGGAGTGTGGTATATGAGACTTTAATTAATGCATTTGTTGATAGGTGGGGAGATCCGTGACCAATGTTATTGAAGATAATCGGCGGTCAGTTGTCTAACTCTTGGGGTTGGCACGTGTCATAATGGCGTTATTATATGCAGCTGACGTGGTATGCATGCAGTAACGATATTAGAATTAGTCTGTGGGTTTTGTGCCCCTTATAGGAAAAAAAATGGTATTATTGGGAAAATGATCAATATAGATTAAGTGGTGGGTTATGGATGGACGCGTGAGTTTTCATTATTTTCATAGGTCGTAGTGTGGATGATTCTTCATCGACATCTCGCGGGTGTTTTTTGGGAAATGTCAAATCTTCTTGTGTGATTTGTATTTGAGGTTCCTTAGCTGGAGACAAATGAATATCTTTCGTGGCTTCATTGGATATTGGTGGGGTTAGTCTGTGACGAAGTTGCATATCAGTTCCCTTTATCATTTGGTTAAGTTTATTTCGTCGCTTTGTGATTTTAATTCGTCGCGTGTTGTGATTGCGTTGAGTCTGGTATTGGGAAATTTTCGTGATACACTGAATAATGTATTTGCGACTTGAGATGGCAATCAGTAAAATTAATACGAACGTAATGACCGCGGGAATGATAATTTGGTAATAATCCTGTTTTTTCTTTTGTTTGATGGGTTGCAGGGATGTGACTGTTTGCAGAAAATCATATAATGATAGTTGCTTTATGGGGGGTAACTTGTTTGGAATCGATACTTGAGGGGGCAAGTTATGAATTTGGGAAAATAATGGCTTCCATTGTGGCAATTTATGTAATTCAATAGTTGATTGTAATTGGGTTATTTGTGTCTTGATGGTGATGTTTGATGAGTTCAAAGTTGTGAATGCAATTAGTTTGATACTGGCTGATGTAGCTATGCACCTTGGTGGTAAAGTTATCGTTGCGATGGGGGGTAAAATTGTGATTCTATACGGTCGTTTTCTTAAGAGATTGTGATGACAGTTTACTGTAAATGTATGAGCTTTCGTGGTTGTTATAAGCCATGTACATGCCGCCAGCTTAATAGCGGATGGTAAATTATACTGAGGGTAAATGGCTATAGGGCAATTTGTGGCGGTATTTTTTTGTATCATTGGTGAATATGTTGAGTAGGCAGTTATGATTATGTGATGCGGCGATTGAAATTTTTTGAATTTTACAATATGGTAATTTGTTTAAAATACACGGGTGATTGTCACCAATGGTGGTATATTTGGATCGGTCGGGAGATAATAGCAGGTAATTATGAGTAATATCGATTCGGGCAACTGTATATTTATTGTTGTGTCTGAGTCTTGGGTCTCGAGGGTCTAATGGATAAAAAAAATGGTATAGCGCGGAATATGTCAAACTGCATTCTGATATCGCGTAAATAAATTGTTATGGTAATGATTAGTCTGCTGTCTGTGAGTATGGTTTGTGTCTTCAAATGTTGGTAATATTTTGCAATTCCCGATTCTATGGGGAATGGTAACTTCAAATGGGCTGGAAGTAATTTCGTTATACTGTCAAGTGCCTTTTTTAAATGTATTGGGCTTATGATCTCCGGTGTAAATCGGTGGTTAATTAGAGAGGCAATTTGAACTTTAAGATGTCGCAAATATAATTTTGCTTGGATAACATCTTGTTGTATTTCGTGTAATATTACTAGAAATTTAGCGTTGATGATTGTGAATATTTCAATTGTATGCACATGTTTTTGGGTTCGATGTGTTTCTTTTCGAAGTGTGGCTTGAATATTGGATATTGTTGTTGATAATGTGTTGACTCGTTGGCGATTTTCGTTTGAAATGACGCGTGTTATATTCATGATAGAATAAGCGGTTTGAGTATCGTGTTGGATTTTTTTTTGGTTTTGGTAGAGGGTTCGTATGTTATCTTCTACATGTGTAATATCTGACATCGAAGGGGTGCCAAATAAAAACTTAGCTATATCGCTTATTACGGGTAATATTGCTCGTTTGAGTCTTTTGGTATTATGGAGTTGATAATAATTGTGATATTCATATTGGATTTGTTTTGTTTCCGTGAGAGCCGCTGCTAATTCAGTTTGTAAATCTGTCAAAATGTTGATGAGATTAAAGTTAATGTTATTTGTCTCGTTCCTGAATGGAGGTTTGTTATGGTGATATGTGCTTTGATGAAACGTGGCACAAATGCTATTGAGTTTATTTTGGGCCATCCTTATGTCGGTAGCGAGTCTTGCTATGTAGGTATAATATGGTGTGAGTTCGATGAGAAAACTGAGATCCCAATTTTCATTTGAGACAGCAATTTGCCGGTGATGCAAAAATAACATGTTCTGTCGAGTTAACATAGCGTCACTAGTTTGAAAGCCGATGATAAGTATGAAGAGGGTCGCTTTAACGAAGTTTTCTTTAGGCTTCATATCGCTTGCACCCCTATAAGTAAAAATATAGGTGTGTATTAGCGGGTTAGCCGGTATCTGATTATAAAGATAGATTCGCGTGGGCATGGCTTATATGGGTTAACTGGTTTGATTAATCAATGAGATTTTTCGGCCGGTGTAAGTTTACTGTTTACTGTGTATCTGGGTACCCCCAGAAATCGACGAAATATGACGTCACGCGATGCCAGTGTGTGTACCAATTAGGTGCGCTAGGCATGTCGACGAAGGTAATTAGTGGTATAGCGGTATAAATGCGTTTGTATGATGGCTGGAAAATATTACGGGCCTGTCTTTCAATCTTTGCAGTTATGAGTCAACTTTTAAGTGAGTTGGAGTGTAAGTTAAGCCATGCGAGGGCGTCTGGTCTAGGTTATTTTGGGTGATCGTCGATTCGATATATCTGACGTACGTGAATGATCAGATAGTCGATCAATTTGAGCGGGGAAATGAGCATGCCCGGACTGGGGTATCATCCAAGAGCGATCGATATCTGTGTACGTTGTGGCTGGAGGAAAATGAGAGATGTTACCTCGTATTAAATTTGAGGAGGCAGATTAGGGAAGAGAGGAGAAGGTTGATAGCTCTGTGGTCGGAAGAACAGACTGACTGGTAAGACGGAGTTGAGTTGGGCCGGCTGATGGGGGAGATTTGAGGAGGTTTGGCAGGAGTGAAGGAGAAAGATGGGCCCAATCTTTGATAGCTGTTTGTGCCTATATAATTTAACGTGGGCTACATCGTGCTAATGAAGATTGGTTTCATTGAAAACATCACATGGACATCTGAATGTGAATGACGAGTAGTGTTGCTGTATTATTTATAAAATGTATGTGTCATAGGGTGTAGGTATACCAACAGTCATGTCAATATGGATATCAAAAGGCATATGAATAAATGCGTATTGTGTACTGCTATATATAGGTTCTTATTGCTATATTTGACATGATTATTGGCGGAAATTTTTGTTGATTGTATAGTATTAGGGGAGTGCAATTGACGCATGGAATAGTAGTTCTATCTATATTGTAATGATAATATTTGATCGCGCATTGTCACGCGGCTCTGGTTATCTTGGCGGTGGGGGGGGGGGGGGGGGGGGGGGGGGGGGGGGGGGGGGGGGGGGCATGTATACAATATCGTCATGTTGGGAGATATTTTGCATGGTGATCTATATCGGTAGCATTGTATATGAATGGTAATTGTATGTTCCTATTTAATTGTATTGATATATTTGAACAAAATGTGTTTCTGACGTGATATTTTGTTCCTGGACAAATTATATCGGAAATTTGTATTCCGTTGTCCTATTGGAACAACTCGATGATTGTACGTGTGTGGGATTTGGATGAAGAAACTTGATGCTTCTATATACGTGGGTTCTATACATCGTTTCGCCTTAATGAATAGTAATGGTAGTATGAACTGATGTTGGACATGTGTTAATTTGAGTTATAAGATCCGATATAGGGCGTATATGAATATGTTATTAATGACAGTTAATCATTGGCAAGTATATTTGACAATAATATATGGGGTAGGGAAGAATATGAAAAATATTGCTTAAGGACTGACAATATTTGTGTCGTTTGGGATAAAGTGCACATGGTGAGCCTATTTTGGCACTGTATATGCACATTTTGGTAAGCGGCGGTATTGGGTGAAGTTTGTACGTGAATTTCGTGTTCACGTGTATTGGATTTTTGTTTTATGCACGATATAGATGCATGTGGGGTCCGTGTATTGCGCGTTAAATGTATGTAAGAGTGAGCTTCAGTTAGCTCTGTACATGTATCTGGGATTTTTATGCACGATTGTGCACTGTGTGTTCTATACATGTTAAGTTAACTGGGCCTTGATTGGCCGTTAACATGTACGTTGTATTTGGAGATTTTCTTGTGGAAGGGCGTTCGGGTATCATGGGAATTGGATGGGGAATTGTATCTCACTAGATACGTGGGGGGGGGGGGGGGGGGTAAGCGTACTAAATCGTTAAGGAAGGTTCACCTATCGGTGTTCATGTCGTAATAATTGGTGTGTGTGTGTCACTTAAGTTTGTTATTATGATACACTTGTGAGGTTGTGAACCTTGGTTAATTATTTCATCTAAATAGGATTATTTGAGTTTGATGAATAATTATGGATAGTTTTGGTTATGTTATGAGGCAGAAAAATTGGCTGGGTAATGTTTGTTTATGTTATTAGTTTATGTTGAAATATTCCTATTTATTGATATGATACTTGTGTAATATATTTTTATTGTATTTATTTATTTTATTTTTTTGAGGGAAGCAAGTTTTAGCCCTGTGTGCATGGTGCACCGATGCACACTGGACTTGCCAGCATTGAGTTATATCTGATTATTAGATGATGTTTAGTGTGTTTTATTTATCATTGGATATTATGTTTAGATGTATCGAAGAGATATCGCTTGATAGCTGGTTAGATGTTAGCGGGAACAGGGGTTTGTAATATATATTTGAGATAGATAGTGCCTAGCATGTCCCTCGGGAATCTTCGAGAGTGCTTGCTTGGTTTGGCACAGCGTCCCGATTCCATACGGACGCTATCTGCCAATATGAGATAAGTATATAAGGTGTGTGTGACTTATCGACAAGGGTTATTTCTGACATAATTTTCATTATGTCTGATTACCTGCGATTTTTGGAGGCTGAGGTTGCTGTGTTAGAAACGAGCCAATATGAGGTAACAATGCAATATGTGGATCACATATTGGCATTTTATGATGTTATAGTTGCTGTGTGCCTGGCTGGAGGGACCAGTATAGATTGGGCACGGTATTTGAGTACCGTGTCTGAATTAGAACGATGCCACAAGGTGATAAATCTCCGGCTGGAGATTATAGATGAGAGGCAGAGGATAATAGACCTATGGAGCCAACATCGGAGAGTGCTATAAGAAGATGTTGGTGTGACTGCTGCCCCTGAAGAATTCGGACCGTCCCTGGATCAAGAGCTGGCTTGCATTCTGCAAGCTGGCACGGTGTTTAGCCAACAATAACATGAATTGAATTGTTTTTGTGGTTATTCACCGTGTTAGCCTGTAGAAATAACATCTTGCTGATAAATTCAGTGAAAAGAAATGTATTTTTTTTTGTTGTTGTTGTTATTGTTGTAATCGTGGTAATGGCCCAAAGGTGTTAATATTGGTTGAGATACAAAGAGTAACTTTTGTAAACGTGCTAAATCGCCAAAGATTATTTAATTATAGTCTAAGATTGGTTGAAATGTAAAGAGATAAATATATTATTAGACCGCTGCCAAGAGTTCAATACTGTTATTGATTGGATTATCTAAGTTTTAGAATGAAGAGCGTTTGTTTGTTCGAGGGGGGGGGGCGGTGTAATGGTGACTTTCATATTAGGATTGGGAAATACTGAATATCTGGGTGATGCATGCCGTGGTTAATATTCCACACGCCATATAACAAAAGGCGTTTAGTGGCAGTTTTAGGGTGTCATGACCTAAAATAAGGTCGGACAAATGTCCGTTACAATGAGATAGGGATTGGGGAAGTGTTGTTGATGGGATAAATGCCGTGGTTTATGTACCAATCGCTCTATAATGAAGAGCGTTTTGTGGCGGTATTGGGGGGGGGGGTGATATTGAGGGAAATATGCCGTGATTATTGTATCAACTACTATATAATATATATAGTGTATTGTGGCGTTGGTGGGTGGGGTGTCTACATTGAGGGATAATATGCCGTGGTTTCTGTACCAATCGTTCTTATGATAAAGAGCGTTGTTTGGCAGGAGGGGGGGGGGGGGGTGGTATTGAGGGAAATATGCCGTTATCACTGTATAACCTACTGTATAATATATAGTGTATTGTAGGATTCGTTTGCTATGTCAATGAATATATGATTGAGTTAAGCATATTGGAGGGAATGGAAATGTACTGAGTCATGCACGGGAGTTTGCCATATTTCGGAGATTGGTGCGAGAGACAATGATCGACATTTGGCATGTTTCGTGTATAAACAATTATTCAAAGACGCCGAGTGTCAGTCATTAGCGAAAGATATATATTACATGTCGGTTAAATTTACTTCGGCATCATGACTCAATGTACACCTGTTAGCGATAATTGAATTAGAGATTTGGGAAACGAGATGATGCCCTGTTTAATGGTCATACCACTGGTGTGAACGAAGTTTATCGTTCGGGTGTCTATCTCTGTGCCGAAGGGGGTGGGATGGGAGAATTGCAGTAGGGTTATGCCTTTGTAAGACCTGTTTTATATAATATTAATAAAAGTTATGTAAATTATCTATCATTAGTGATTGTGAGATACTTTGATACATGACTATGAATGTTCGATATCAGTTGTCATCTGATATAAATCATATGTTTCCGTACTTTCGTTTGACCAATTTGTCGAACGGCTGTCGGGTGATGTATATTGGAAGGAATTAGAAAACGATGAATCTTTAGGCGTGTGTTTGGAGTATGGTGAATATAATTTACGATGCCGGCCGCGTGTGTTATCTGCGCGATCAGATTTTGTGTCTGGCGTTGTACGAAAAGAATTTTGCGTAATTAATTTGTGTTTTATGATATTTGGTTCCTGTGTTTGGGGCCTAGATTGGTCGCTGGGTGATAAATCCGGGGGTGATTGACTGTCTGTTTTATTAAAATGTTTCGAAGCCATGAGTCTGTTGGCTAATTCAGCCAATGGTATTGAAGAGCTGTCGTCTGTGTTTGAGCGCTCAAGTTGAGCGCGCTTAATTGCCGTGGTTTTGAGGTCATCGTCTGATTCCAATGTGGATTGAGAGCTATTATTATCGACACTGGCTTCACTCGGTGGAAATGCAAATCGATTATGTCGTTTATTTTTTAAGTGATTGGGAATTTGAGGTGTAGGCCAATCAATGGGGGATGGTTTGATGTGTTTAGCATGTGATTTTGTTAATTTAGCAGATAGGTCATGTCTTAATATGTAAGATATGGGGCCTGTCTGTTTCAAGATACGCCAAAACGGCTCATATTTAAATGAAAATTTGTGATTTGGTTGGTGGATTTTGTAATAGACGGATTGGCCTATTTTAAAGGTTGGAATAGATCCACCTTTGTTCTGTTTGTGGTTGCGAGAGGCTGTTTCGAGAAGAGATTTTGTAGTTTTAAAAATAATGTGTTGATTTTGAAGCGTGGTGGCTAAAAAATCCTCTCCTAAATACTTTTCTCTGTGTGTTAAAATTCGGTCTATGCTTATCTGTGGTTCTCTAAAAAAAGTTAGAAAAAATGGTGAATGTGTATGTACACTGGAACAATGGAAGTTCATTGCTTGTGATGCATAATTTAGATATAGGTCCCAATTTTCTACATTTGCTTGGGTGATTGTTGAAATGATTTGATGCTAGACTTCTATGCGAACGTTCTGATTTACCGTTACTTTGGGGGTCTGTAGAACGAAGTGAGGCGGTGATTGATATGGTAATATTTACAAAATTCAGTGAAGGTAGAGTTTGCAAACTCGGACCCATTATCCGTTAATATTTCTTCAACTGATCCAAATAAAGTGAAATACTCTGAATTCAATCTTTCTAAAATTGTATCCACCATTTTGTTAGGTAATGCGTATGCTAAAGTATGTAATGAAAATTGATCAATAATAGTTAAGATAAATC